>CM037012.1:9498808-9829000 GCA_020875875.1 Dioscorea alata
CTTATCTTGTTTTAAATCTATATTTGGTAGACTAGACAGCGCCGTCTAGGTGGAAGTAATAGCAGCTCTTGGGACCCCAGGGAATACGACCCCTGTGTCACGCACAGCGTATTACTTGGCGACCCATGCGCTTGCGGAATAGTCAACACTAGGCAAGTGATGACTAGTCTACTACGTGTTCCAAGCAAAAAGTTCTGTAATACCTTGAACCTTTGGATACCGGTAAAAAAATTATATTTAGGGTATTACCGTAGTGGCAGTAAGATTCTTCTACAAAGCATTTTGCTGAGAAACCCAAGTGGAAAGAACAAGGACCTTATTGTGAGAGTTTATATAAGATTTTGGATTCACAAGTAATTAAAAATGGTTGGACTGAACAGTTTCCAAAGACTAGGGCTGAAAGGTAAGTTTACAGGGAACTTTTGGAAATATTATTTCATGATTAAGGGACCATTGATGAAGTTTTCAGGGTTCTTTTTGTAAGAAGTTATATTTTCAGCGACTGACAGTGAATTTCGGCAGAAAACATAAGTTGAGAGAATCTGGAAATGGATGGTTTCTTCTCCTTCTTCTTCATAGGTGCTACAGTATTCCGAGAGAAAAAAAAAGAGAAGAAATGGGAGGTTTTGAATGAGATAAGCTTGGAGATCGCCGGAGGGAGTTCGCCGGAGTGGTTGCTTGCTTGGTGGGGTTCAGGCTTGAGAGAGAGTTCCAGGTCTAGCAAGAAACTCAAGGGATTCTAGGTGAGTTGATAGTGGTTATTATTTTAAATAATTGGTTAATTATTATTATTTGAAGTAATTATTTAATAGCTAGTAATTTGGAAATAATGGTTTAATTATTTCATTTCATTATGTTTGATTATGTATAATGGTAAAGGATACTTATATTGATGCATGACTATCATATTGATAAATCTAGGTTTGTATAATTATATGTATTTTCAAACAGTGGAAATACATGTGCATACGATTTAATTATTCATTTCAGTTATTTATTTTAATGGTAATGTGTACCATGATTTTGAGATGATATGTGAAATCATGCATGCGTATTTAAATGATTTCTACAGACAATGTTTGTGGAACTGGTTTTCATTACTGGTATAGGAATGGGATTGTGGATCTGGATTTTATTGTTGTTATGCATGTATTGTACTGTAGAGCTTGTACAGATTTTATGGTGGTATACTACTGCAGTAGGTGGTCTCCACGGCCAGCCTTTTAAGGAGGCGTGCCAGACTGATTATTATCTACGAGGGCCAGATCAGATGGGAGTGTAGAGCCCTGACTGGATATTCATCGGGTAGCCGGAGTCACCAACCGGCGAATCGATGGGTCAATGTCAAGGGCATCAGTACCTTAACGGCTCTGAACCTAACCATGGCCACGGCAAAGGTTAGAGAGGTTTCTAGAACATTTCATGCTGGGTGCGTGTTGGGGTTTAGTATGTTTTTGAGATATTGTTTTGGGTTGTGATGAGGCGGCGAATCCCAATTGTCGCTCATGTAAGGGCAGTCTCTCTGAAAAAATTTATATTTCCTTAGAAATTGATTTGATGATGATTTATGATAAATTCATGTTTTAAAAGCTCTCTAAAGTGGTATTCTGCCAAAATTCTAGTATTTTGGAGAGTTGGAAAATTATTTGAGAAAATTGATGTTTGTATACTTTACATACGCTGTATTTAATTATTTGAAATTATTGAGCCACTATCGACCAACTGAAATGTGTTATAGTTGCAGGAGCAGAACTTTACTAGTTTGCATATGCGAGTATAGAGCCAGTCAAGATTGAGTCCAGGGTTACAGTGGGACCCTTTCTTTCTATTGTTGGTGTCGTGATTTGTAGCGGTTATACCCGCATATTGGAGTGGTTGTGATTATTGTATTTGTGTATTTGAACCTGTAGTTAATGTGAAGTTGTTAATTGTGATTTATAAGTCTTATTGGGTTTGTCAGCTGTGTCGGTTTTTCCAGTTAAAAACAGATTTTAACTGATGGGTGCCACATTTACCTCGGTAGAAGGAGTGGGTGTGACAAATTCTCTCGACGTCTCACATCACATATGACTGCTTGGAGTTCTAGGAATTCTAAGAGATTGACCTAATTCCTAAAAATAGATCAAACCTTATCTCTAATTGAAAAATCCCTAATCCCATATAAGCTGTGAAGAGTTCTCTTGAGGCCTTATACTACATACAATTGCAAAGAGCTCATGGGATATGATGGTAGATTAAATAAAATCGGAAGGAAAAGGAGACTCTCTGCTACCTCATGACTCACTCTCTCAACCATCTTCAATCTCGGTAAATCTAACTCTAGTGGTAATCTCACTTATTACTAGAATAATTATAACACACAATCAAACTAGGAAAAACTAATAAGGATTGCATGGCAATGAAAACACAACATTGAAACTCAACATAAAACTCAATTAAATAAAGAAAAATAAAAAGTCACATGATTAGATTCTAAGGTTAAAGTGCCAAGTGCCCAATAGGGATTTAGCTCAACATGGAACAATACAAAAATGAATTAATGAATGAAAAAAAGTGAGTAAAATCCTTAAAGAAAGCCCCCTTTGAGTATGTCATGATAGCCTTGATAAGCAGCTCTAGCATCTTCAAGAATCCCTCTGACAAAGCTAGGTACGTTCCTTCGAATAAGTCTTCAGCAACTTCCTTGATAGATATAACGATGGTGGAATCGATGAAAGTTGGTGATGGAATGCTCCCTTCAATGTAAAGATGTCCTCTCCAAACTTGCAGAAAATGACACCTAAAACTCACACAGGCAACTTTTTAAAAATAAAAATCTGGGGTTCACAAGGCCTATCACACACCAGTATGGAATGCATGTGTACTATTCTTGAATTGCTAAAAAAGTACTAACATAGAAATTTAAAAATGTTCCACAACCTTATCTTTGCTTCATGTCTTCTCAAATCATCTTCACAGACCCTAATTGCACAAAAGAACACAAAATACATGATATGAGTGAAAATACCTAATAAAGATCATACTCAATATACATAAAATGATGTGCTAAAATATGTATAAACAAGTACTTATTAGTTTTCTTTCTTATCTCTTGGATTTTAATGGATGATTTTGTTATTAAACCCATAAAATGGTGTAGGAATAGCTTTAAATTCAAAAATGCATGTTTGTATAGTAATTTTGGGAATGCAACTTGGGGGAGATCATGCCAAAATCTCCCCCCGAATTCTTGAGGCATCCATGTGACCGCATGGAAGGTGCATGACCCAGGCTAGGAGCCTAGGCCAAGTCATTGCTCATTAAATCATCATATTATTTTTTGCTCATGTTTTTGTATTTTGTTATCTTGGGCATTCTTGGCTTGATCTTGTTCTTTTTTCTTGTAGGAGTTATGCCGAACACAAAACATGTGGCTTTCAAAAGATCATGCATATGAGCAAGTTTGTCTTCTACTCCCAAATTTATTGAAGAATGATTCCAAGAAGCCTACGACTTATTAAAGACAAAGGCATTTGGCGAAATAAGAACAATTGATTAGGAAGCTTTGGCATATCTTGGTTTGGATGATGAGGTCTGAAGATTGGTTGGTTTTGATCATTGGCTGCAAATTTTTTGAGATAAATGAGCCTATCTATCATGAGTTGATATTGGAGATTCTAAGCACCTTTGAGATAGACAGTGTTCAGGCTACACTCCATCATCTAGGAGAGATACCTTTCCAAGTCCATGGTTAGTAAAAATCCATCCGTTTTGTAGACTTCGTGCTATTCTTTGCTATTTACAAGAGACAGATCACCATGACAATACACTACCCGAGATTGTCGCTTAACTTTTATGATACTATTACTTCATCCATGGCTTGAAATGTGATCACCAGCAGAGACACTCAAGATTCCAAGAAGGCATCACGTATCTAGCGTCCAGCTCATCATTACATTCACACATTACTTAGTCAGATGATCATGGGCCACAATGATAGTACAAGAGTAGTGATTAGACTTGATCTCTATGTACTGTATAATATAATCGACTATTATGTGACCCTCCTAGGATATATTTGTGGTGAGTTGATTGCTCTCCAAGGATAGGACCCCAAGCTAGGCACCACCTATACAGGACCCTACATGTGATATTTGTTCTTTTTATGTACTCTAACTAGAAACTTTGATCGAGTTTTCCTTGTAAACACCTCAGCAGGCCTTGCCAAATTCTTTAGAGTGCAAAAGAGTCTGTCATGTCTTGTTCTAGGCCATCATAAGCGTTGTGCACCCAAGCACTTGCCTGTGCATTATGGTCAGCAAGTTGTGTGATCTATTGCCCAAACATGCGCCCATACGTGAGGCTGCACGATGCGCATGTTGTTTGGTTTTTCTATGCCTTTAGACGAAAAGGCAAAGGTAATTTCATAATTTCCATGACCTAAACACTTTTTATTCTCTTCACCCTTTCTTTTCCATCATTCTTATGGTTCTTTCCTTGGATGAAAAGATCACCACCTTGAATCCCTTACATCCTCATCCTTAATAGAAGCTCCATTCTCTTTCTGTCCTCCTCCTTAAAGCTTGACAAGCTATGTGATTCCATTCTTTCCTTTGGTCCTCTTCTTGTTTTCTTCCTTGTATTTTCATCCTTTCATGATAGATCTTGAGTTTTGGATTTTGGGCATGGAGGTGCTTGGAAGTTGCTTCATTCTTTATTGTTTGATGATGGTAGTTTACTAGAAGTTGTATCTCACATTTTTCTTCCAATCTTGTTGAATAAAATGAACCATTTTTCTTCCAATCTTGACGAACCAATTAACCATCCTTGTGCTTGAAATCTCCAACTTGAAGTTGTATCTCCCATTTGTCTTCCATTCTTGATTACTTGAAATCGTGGTTACTGTAGCACAGAAATCCTTCCTCTTTCTCTTGTTTCTTAGGCTTGGAATGGAGTAAATCTTCATGTAAACTATTTGGAATCCCTTAGACTTAAGTTTGAGTCAACCTAAGGCTCCAATAGAGTTGCATTGCATATAGAGTTAGGGTTTCTTTTTTTTTTTTTGGCATGCATTTCTTTCTCATTTTCTTGTTATTTATCTTCTTGTCAGTTAGGTTCTTGTGGTGTTTGTGTGTTATGGTTGGTTGTAGGTGGTGAAAAGTCTGGTTGAGGCAAGAAAACGTCAATGGAGTAGCGTCCTTGGGGGAAACTTGTCTTCCGAGTTGGTGAGTGGGTTATGCTATATTGCCTAATTCTACAAGGACTCTTAGTACCTTAAGCACTTAACAGACTAGTTTTATGGCTTTAACATATTTGAATCAATGCTTTATTGGTTAATGGTTTTCTATGCTATTAATTCTTATATGAGATCCATAGAGCTATGAAAGAGTATGACCATGATTTTATTTGTGTTCAAAGACTGGAATGGTTTGTAAAACCTACCTATCTGCATAACCATGTATTTGATACTTTATGACTATGAAAATGGTTTTCATTCATGGGATATTGAATTTTATCATGAATGTGGATATTATGAAATGCTTAGTTCATGATTCAAATTATTTCAATATATAAGATTTTAAACATATACTCGATAACACATATGAAATGGTGACAGGGGCACTAGTCCCACATAACACAGTAGGGAGTCTGCACTGTTTAGCCTATAGAAGCGATGTGGAGGACCCAGTTTTATATTCCCCTTTTAGGAGGTGTAGAGAATTACCTAAATTAGGTAATAACGCGCCGAGAACCCAATGTCACTATAGGGGGTCTTAGTGGGCCAATGTCAATGCTATGAAGACCTTAATTGCTCCAAACTTAGCCGTGGCCACGACAAGAGTTTGGAGTCATTTTCTAGATCACTGCACATGTGATTGATAATATAAACCTCTTTTGGAAAACCATAATTTCACATAAAGAAATCTTTAAATCATGAACTTCTTTTTATCCTTAAGCATTCTTTTGAAATAATGGTTTATTAAGAAATTTGTGAATATATTCAATTACAACTTCATATGAATATTGTATTATGCCAAAAGCTTTCTTGTGAATATTGAAATTTTTATTCGGTTTAGGAGTACCAAATGGCCTATTCCTCTTGTCCTATAATCTATATATATATATATATATATATATATATATATATATATATTAATGATTTCATACTATATGGTACACTTGTAAAAGCTTATTAACTTGGAGTGGATGATGTGGTTTTTTATCCTTTTATAATTATTCTAATCAACTCACTGAGTGACTATGGTTACTCATCCACCTACCCTCTTTCCAGGCTATAGCATTTAATGGTGGTGTGGTAAGGTGAAGTGCTTGGCAAGCACTTGTTTGTCACCTTCTTTATTTCAAATCATGATTGACAGCATGCTTTATGTGTATATACTACAAATGCACAGGTCATCAAGTAATATCTCGTATGTGAGCACGAGGGTAATATTACTCAAAGAAATGGCCAAAGGCACTTATTACTTTCTTTTCGCTTAATCAATATCCTAAATGTCTATAGTGTTTCTTAGTTTTACTTCTTTCAATTAATTAATAAAATAGAGTTGAAAATCATTAAGTGTGACATGACCCCTTGCGTGTATCCCGTAAGTGCACTGGTTTGTCGAAATAATAAATTTACCCTGGTGAGTGGGTAGTCGAATCCACAGGGAATAGGGAATTAGAATACGAGATTTCACTAATTAAGCTACCTCTAGTAATGAATGAAATAGGGCATCCTGACAAGCTACCTCTAGGGTCTATGCTTCTAGTGCAGGACTATGCTATTATACTTTCCTATTGATGTTTAATCGAGTCGAGGATATCCTAAGGCTCACGGTTCTAAACCTAAGGACAACCGTGACTAACCCCAACACTATGCCCCGGTATTAGGATTCACGTCACCCTTCACTTTGTCGCTCGCACGACTAAGCCCCAGGGGAGTTTATCTACCTAAACCTCACACTACGTGGGATTGCTTTGAGCTCTAGGGATTCCTAGTGGTAAAACCTGTTTCTATGTGTAGTTCTAACCCTTTGGTCTAGGTGGAAGAACTATAGTCTAGATTAAGCCCCAGCGCATAGGATTCACTTCAACCCTTCACTCTGTTACTTGCGTAACTAAGCCCCAGGGGAGTTTATCTGCCTAGCACTTCACTCTATTTCGACCGCTATAAAATCAAGGAAACGGAGGTAGGGAGAAACCACATCGGAGGGGAAAGGGGTACATCGCTACCTCACAAATCTCCCTCTCAACCCTCTTCAATCTTAAGTAGTCTAACCCTAAGGAGTTGTCACACCTCCAAAAGGCAACCTAAATTGTTCTCAATCCTAGTGTCACATCTAAGAGAAAACATTAGCAAGATGAAATTAAGATTGAAACTCAATTTTATTCATCAATAATGGAAAAGCATAATAACAATGTCAAAGAAACATAACAACCCTAGAGTTTACAAGTCCGAATACCCTTAAGGGGTTTAGCTCCTCATGGAGCTATACATGTTCATCAATGTATGAAAGAAAGCACAAAATAAGGACATCAATGAAAACACCCTTGCGTATGGTGTAGCCGTGGTCTTGTGCGGCCGTCGAACGTCGGTGACGATGCCGATGACGCGCGCTAAACCTCCACGAAATCCTTTCTGAAACCCTAGCCGCACTCCCCAAGTTGAAGAGAAAGATAGGTCAAAAGATATCCCAAAAGGTCTCCAAAATCGCCTTTTTATAATGTTGAATCGCGGCTTTAAAATTTGACTTATCGAGGGCTTCACAAGGCCGTGTGGAATTAACACACGGGCGTGTGAAGTTTATGTCTGCTGAAAAATTAATTCACACGGCCGTGTGTTAATTCCACACGCCCGTGTGAATTCTCTGGAATTCTGAATTTCGGCCGAAAGTGAACAGTAACTTGCTACAGTGTTTTACTGCAGTAACAAGCTACAGTGCTGCTACAAATGCACGCCATTTAGTGATAAAAACTGATAAAAGATATGCTCAATGTAAGATAATAATGCTTCGCGGTACTATAACACAAGCACTTATCAAATCCCCCACACTTAAGCTTTTGCTTGTCCTCAAGCAAAATAGAACGTGAAGTACTTGGGAAAAAAAATTGAAAGTACTCGGCCTTAGGTTCACCAAAAAAATGCAAAAGAAGCATTCTACAAGTCAGGGGAAATTAAAACATTGCATTACTCAAGAGAACCAACGAGTACTCCTTAAACTCTTGTTACAAGGACTTAATTATATATACAAAGTAAGGAAGTAGTAGCTTCACTCAACCTCTAAGGTAGCCCTTTCCTAGGCGGCCGCCAAAGGTGGCTTTCACACTTTCGAGGAGGTAGCTCTTTCTACCGGGGTAGTAGCTTTCACGCTTCCCATGAGATAGCTCTTCCTCTTATTAGGGCATAACTTGTATCCGACTTATGAGAGTAGCTACATACTTCATAAGAGGTAGATTATTATTCACAAGCTCATAATAATAATTTTTTTTTAACTACATAGAACTTCACAACTTACTAAAGTAATACTAAACTAGTCCTTTAACTTTCGAGTTTGAGTTTCCAAAAGATTTCAAGAGTGAGTAGTGCAATAAGATGTAATCGAGCAAAAATTCCCTAAAAATTCAAGTGTAAACTAGAGCATGATAGGACACAATGTTAAAAATGCTCCTAACCTATAAGAATACAACCGTTGCAACTAAGGTGAACCGCCATAGGCTACATGAGCATGAACAATTGAACGCACAAGTAAGAGTGTGTGCAATGTGAACTCCTCCCCACACTTAAGATGTACATTGTCCCCAATGTACGCATGCAAGCACAATTATAAGTAGCAAATAAAAACAAATAGTCTGGGAGTGGGTAATTGAAACATTACTCCCCTGAACTCCAAGTGTTGTGTTTGATGGAGCTAGGTCATTGAGAGTTGAGTCTCAATGGTTTGTGGAGCACACACGGTCGTATGACCGTGCCAATGACTGTTCCTCAAAATCCTTACATCCAAGACCATCTGCGCACACATACACAAGGGTTCAGTATAGCTCAATAAAACTCGAGTATATAAAATATGAAGCAATAAATACAACTCGAGATAAAAGAAAAGCAAAATAAAAGATAAACTCAGAAGGATAATCCTTTCTGAGTACTACAAGTCCAAAATAAAATAAAAAGTACAAAAATGAAAATAAAAAGCAATAAAAACTAAAACTAAGACGCCTCGGCGTCGGTGTCCCGGATAGTGGCCTCTAGTGCTACTAGAGGCTCTGGAGATGTAGGTGGATCTACTGATGCTGGAGGAGATGATGGTGGTGGAGTGGGGTCTCTGGGTCGGGCCACAGATGGTACTAACATAGCCTGCTCTAGAAATCTTTGTATAGTGTCAAGCCGTGGCATAGTCTCTGTGTGCTGTGCAACTTGTGCGGCGCTAATCTCAGCCTGCTCTGCCTGTAGCACGCCCACTGCGCTCTCGAGGCGCTCCAACCTGTCCTGGCCCCGAGAGGGCGACAACATGCGCACCGGAGGTGGCTCCGGCGTGGTGGGTGGTGCCTGTATCTCTGTATCTGTCGGGGGTGGCTCTAACGCTGCCTGTGACCCCTCGGCCTGAACTGTCTGGGGTATGATCCATGTGTAGGTCCCTGGTCCTGCTCTGCGGACCATCCCCATCTGTCTCAATGTCTCAATACTAAGGGGGACTGGTGTATTGATCTTCTCGGCCCCCCGAACTCCATCTCTGAGCACAATCCAATAATCAATCGGGTGATGTACGGTCCTGCGAAGATACCTCCGATCCTGGGGTACTGACCCTGGTGGCGGATGTACTCAGCCACAATGTGCCCAAGGTGAAGTGGCTCGCTCTCCACCATCGAATACAAGTACAGGAGCTCCTGATGGCTCAACACCCCTGTACTGTCCCCTCTGTCACTCACTGACCTGCTGAGTACGGCGTGAATGTATCTGTGAGATGTCCTAGTCAAGCAAGTGGCCTTGGAAACCCCAGGCTCGTACTGGCCCTGACCACATAATTGACTGTATGCGCGCTGGGGGATTAGGGTGCCAGGGTAATCTGTAGGTAGCAGTGCATACTCCTCTGTCTCAGTGTACGCCTCGTCGTATAACCCCATCCGCACTGAGAACTAGGTCATGCTCAAAGTAAAATGTCGACCGAGGGCACGGAACTGAACAGTGGAATCTTCAGTGAAGCTGTCGTACCCCCGATCGAACTCAAATGATTCCAGAACCTCTAAAGTAAGTGACCTAATCGCAGGATCTCTGATAGATAATAGACAGCACCAGCTACCAACCGCAAGCAACTCCTCAATCTCCTCGGCAATAGCATCTCCTCCCTGCACTCCTCTAACTGCACTCAAATCAGCGTATCGCGTTTGTCCGAATCGGAGTGTGGACAATCTATGAAACCTGGTCTGGTGCTCAGGTATACTGAATTCGGACTCTGCTGGAGTGGGTGTAGGCTCGCGAGGACGCTTACCGGCCGATTTCTTAGACCTAGAAGCCATATCTGCAAAATTGCAAAAGGAAATTTTAAAAATTAGTTCAGAAACTCATTCTGCAGAAATCCACACGCCCGTGTGGAGCTTCTGGCGGACAGAGCATCACGGCCGTGGGACTAAAATTCCAAAATTTACAACTAAATTCGTTCTACATTCATCTAAAACATGTTCGCAAAAATAATAAGCATTTAAAACAAGCGAAATCATCCAATAGAACGAATCAAATTAAGAATTGACGAAGAAAAAGGCTTGAAGTCCTTACCGACGAAGTGGATGAAGAAATGTTTTAAAATTGACCGGAAAAACTCTAATAACACCTCACATATCCTCTGAGATGGTCGGGAAAGTAATAGAGAGGGTAGAGAAGAGTTTAGAATGAAAATGTCAAGAGGCACAAGTGAAAACCAAAAGAAATCGCGCGGCTTTTGACGTTCTGGGAAATCACACGGCCGTGCGGAAATTCCACACGGACGTGTGCCTCTGAAATTATGATTCACAGGGGCCATCACATGCCCCTGTGTGCATTCTGTTCACTCTCTGGGCTACCCCACACGGCCGTGTACCTTCACATGGGGATCCACAGGGGCCCCCACACGGCCCTGTGGATTCACGGGAAAATACAGAAGGTCTCTGAAAATTTTCACACGGCCGTGTGTTAATTCCACACGGCCGTGTGCCTCACCTGGCCAAGACACAAGGCCGGCCACAGGGGCCAACACACGCCCCTGTGGTCTCTCTAACTTGCCCGGGAAACGCTAAGTATTTCACATGGCCGTGTGAATAATCCACACGGCCGTGTGCCTTTCACAAGCTCCTCCACAGGGGCACCCACACGCCCCTGTGTATTCTCGGGAAGAAGGGGTTTTTCTCTACAGAGTATAACACGGCCGTGTGGAATTTCCACACTGCCGTGTGCCTTGGCACAGTGGCACTCACAGGGGCACTCACATGGCCCTGTGGATTCTCTGGAAAGAGTTTAAGTTCTGCGAATTTCCATACGACCGTGTGGAATTTCCACACGGCCGTGTGCCCCTTCTGAGGTTATTCACAGGGGCATAGACACGCCCCTGTGCCCTCACTGGTTGAGCTCTAATTGGTAACACACACCCGCGTGGAATTTCCACACGGCCGTGTGTTTTATCTGGGTTACTTAGAAAAAATTCACAGGCTCTCCCAAAAATTCAGAAACACAAATACGATGTTTGGAGCCTGTGAAAACCATCAAAACAAGACCAGATACCATGGAAAACACACTCAACCGACTTAAACTTTGTCAATTAACATTAAGGCACACGAAAACGTCAATAATTCACAATGGAAATCACAGCATAAGCACATGAAAATTAGGACACCAAAACTAAGACTTTTATTCAGACTAAAATGAAACTAACTCCTAGAAAAACTGTAAAACCTTGGGTTGCCTCCCAAGTAGCGCTTGTTTAATGTCACTAAGCTTGACGTACCTGATCTTACCTTACGGAGGTTCATGAATGAAGGTTGCCCTCTTCCCTACAACCTGAAAACATGCATTACATAGTCTTTGTAGAGTATAGGGAGAGTTATCGAATTTGTTACCACAAGAGGGTGTAACACCCTTACTCCGTGAATGCTCATCCCCTTTCTTGTTGGGGTTCTTCTTGTGGTGTCTTTTCGACCTCTTCATCCTCTGAAACATCTTCTTCATACGCTCCATCTCCATCTTGATGTCTATCTTGACTGGACCAAGTGCAAGTACTTCTTCTTCTTGTATCTCCATGTCTTGGTCCGGCCACCCTTCATATGGATCCGGGTTTAACATTTCCTGCACATATTTATTAATGCAATCATCAGTAACATCAAGATAATAAAGAGTGTCATCAAAGTCAAGAGAATGCCTCATGGCTTCGGCGAGGCGATAAGTGAGCTTGTCATCTCCGACTCTAAGTGTGAGCTCTCCACCGTCCATGTCTATCAAAGCCTTGGAAGTGCGCAAGAACGGTCTCCCAAGAATCAGCGGCACCTCGACATCCTCGTCCACATCAAGCACAACAAGGTCCACCGGGAAGATGTACTTATCTACCTTCACCAACACATCTTTCACAATACCCCTCGGATGCCTCACCGATCAATCCGCGAGTTGAAGTGTCATCCAAGTCGGTCTAGGCTCACCCAAGCCTAGCTTTTGGAAGAATGTGTAGGGCATGACGTTGATACTTGCCCCGGAATCGGCCAATGCCATCTCTTTACCCAAGTTGCCAATGTCGCATGGTATTATGAAACTCGCGGGGTCTTTCTTCTTGCTTGGCATATTCTTTTGCAACACAGCCAAGCAATTAGCATCGAGAATCACGGATGCACTCTCTTCAAATTTCCTCTTATTGGTCAAGAGGTCCTTCAAGAACTTCGCGTACTTAGGCATTTGGGCCAACGCCTCCGCGAATGGGATGTTGATGTGCAATTGTTTGAAGATACGCAAAAATTTCTTGTATTGCTCATTATCTTGGTCACTCTTCAATTGTGAAGGATAGGGAATTCTTGGCTTGTAAGGTGGGGGTGCTACCTCTTTTTCTTTTGGTGCTTCATCCTCTACCTTCACAATCTCGGGTGATTCTTTCGTCTTCTCTAGAGGGAGATTTCTCTCAACCTCTTTCCCAATCCACAAGGTGATTGCCTTTAGTTGCTCCCTTGGATTGGTCTCCGTACTACTAGGCAAGCTACCCTGAGGTCTTTCCGCCAATGTCTTCGCAATTTGCCCTACTTGATTTTCCAAATTATGTAGGGAGGCGGTGTGATTGCGAAGAGTAGCCTCCACCGACTGAAATCTAGCATCCGATGAAGAAACAAACCGTGTAAGGGCTCTCTCGAGATCGGTCATCTTCCCTTCTAACCCGATCACTCGGCTTTCTAAGTTCGGAGCTTGTTGGCATTGAAATCCCGTTGGTGCATTATTTTTCTGTTGTGACTGCCCTTGATTGCTCCAAGAGAAATTTGGGTGGTTCTTCCACCCCGGATTATATGTTCCACTGTACAGGTTTACTTGGCCTTGTCCTCTATAAGCATTACCAACAAAATCAGCCTGCTCCACCACACTAGTACCTCCAATAGCAATCGGACAATCACTCGAAGCGTTACCTCCCCCACAACCGTTACATGTAGTGATGGCCGCAACTCTTGGTGAAGCTAAAGCATCAAGCTTCCTACTTAGTGACTCTACTTGTGCCGCCAATGATGTAACCGTGTCAACTTCATGAATTCCGGCAACCTTCTTTCTGTCTCTTGAATTCCATTGATAGCTATTCATAACCATCTCCTCTACAAGGTGCCGGGCTTCACCGGGAGTCTTGCTTCCTAGAGTCCCTCCGGCCGCCGCATCTAAGAGTTGCTTGGTACTCGGATTTAACCCGTTGTAGAAGGTTTGAATGATCATCCACTCGGGAAATCCATGTTGCGGCCACTTGCGAAGGAGCTCCTTGAACCTATCCCATGGCTCAAATAGAGACTCCAATTCCATTTGCATGAAGGATGATATTTCATTCCGAAGCCTTGCAGATTTCCCCGGCGGAAAGTATCTAGCCAAGAATGCCTCGGCCATCTCCTCCCACGTAGTGATGGATGCTCTCGGTAATGAATGAAGCCAATGTCTTGCTTTTCCCTTCAATGAAAATGGGAAGGCTCTCAAACGAATTGCGTCGTCCGTTACTCCATTAATCTTCATCATGTCACGCACTTCAAGGAAATTTTCTATATGAATGTTGGGATCTTCATCGGCCTGCCCACTGAATTGTGCGGACTGTTGCAATATCTGTATGAACGACGGCTTCAACTCAAAATTCATTGCCATGATTGGGGGCCTCACAATGCTCGATTGGTTCTCCATGACTGCGGGTTTAGCAAAATCGGACAATGTCCGTTGTTGTTCATTATGTTCTGCCATTATTTCTGACCCTTCTGTCTCAATATCGGCTTGATTTGAAGCTTCTTACACAGGTTACTGCCCTTTACGATGTGTTCTTCGTCCAATGTCCGGGTCTCCTTCAACAAGAATCGAAGGGTTCCCACGGGTCATAACCTGTAACCGAAAACCAAGAAAAGAAAGATAAGAACAATGGTAGATAAAGAAAATATGAAATAGAATGCAAAGTGAATAGCTAAAATAGTGAAAAACAAATATCTAAAACGCCTATTCCCCGGCAACGGTGCCAAAAACTTTGACACGACCCCTTGCGTGTATCCCACAGTGCACGGGTTTGTTGAAGTAATAAAGTTACCCTGGTGAGTGGGTAGTCGAATCCACAGGGAATAGGGAATTAGAATATGAGATTTCACTAATTAAGCTATGCGAAGTATGGAAGAGCAATAGTAGGATCAATGAGTAAAAATAGAATAAAGTAGAATGAAAGACGAGAAATTAAAAAAAAGATCGAAGATGAGAGAGTGCAAGTAAAAGAGAATAGAGAGGACTAGTAATGAATGAAATAGGGCATCCGGACAAGCTACCTTTAAGGTCTATGCTTCTAGTGCAGGACTATGCTATTATACTTTCCTATTGATGTTTAATCGAGTCGAGAATATCCTAAGACTCACGGTCCCAAACCTAAGGACAACCGTCACTAACCCCAACACTATGCCCCGGTATTAGGATTCACGTCACCCTTCACTCTGTCGCTCACACGACTAAGCCCCAGGGGAGTTTATCTACCTAAACCTCACACTACGTGAGATTGCTTTGAACTCTAAGGATTCCTAGTGGTAAAACCTGTTTCTATGTGTAGTTCTAACCCTTTGGTCCAGGTGGAAGAACTCTAGTCTAGATTAAGCCCCAGCGCATAGGATTCACTTCAACCCTTCACTTTATTTCGACCGCTATGAAATCAAGGAAATGGAGGTAGGGAGAAACCATGTCGGAGGGGAAAGGGGTACATCGCTACCTCACAACTCTCCCTCTCAACCCTCTTCAATCTTAACTAGTCTAACCCTAAGGAGTTGTCACACCTCCAAAAGGCAACCTAAATTGTTCTCAATCCTAGTGTCACATCTAAGAGAAAACATTAGCAAGATGAAATTAAGATTGAAACTCAATTATATTCATCAATAATGGAAAAGCATAATAACAATGTCAAAAAAACATAATAACCCTAGAGTTTACAAGTCTGAATACCCTTAAGGGGTTTAGCTCCTCATGGAGCTATACATGTTCATCAATGTATGAAAGAAAGCACAAAATAAGGACATCAATGAAAGCACAAAATGCAGCCGTGGTCTTGTGCGGCTGTCGAAAGTCGGTGACGATACCGATAACACGCGCTAAACCTCCATGAAATCCTCTCTGAAACCCTAGCCGCACTCCCCAAGTTGAAGAGAAAGATAGGTCAAAAGATATCCCAAAAGGTCTCCAAAATCGCCTTTTATAATATTCAATCGCGGCTTTAAAATTTGACTTATCGGGGGCTTCACACGGCCGTGTGGAATTAACACACGGGCGTGTGAAGTTTCTGTCTGCTGAAAAATTAATTCACACGGCCGTGTGTTAATTCCACACGGCAGTGTGAATTCTCTGGAATTCTGAATTTCGGCCGAAAGTGAACAGCAACTTGCTACAGTGTTTTGCTACAGTACAAAAAGCTATATTGCTGCTACAGTGCTCGCCCGAAACGCTCCCGAATCCGTCGTTCTTCATCGAGGCCATTGAATTGGGCACACAATCAATGATAGATCGTGCCGATTGATTCAAGTCTCCTTCTTGGTGAAGTTCTCCTAAGCCACACGAGTTAGACTTGTTGTGAATGTGACTGCCTTTGTGCCCCTCCAAAGGAGATTGGCACACACTCACAAGTCCAAGCTCGTGCCTTGTTCCGTGCTTGGTCCGAAAGCTTCCCAACATCAGCGAACACGACCTAATTTCGGTCTTCTTCTCCAATTTAGCTCCACAAACCTTCAATACATAAGAATACACAAATGCACGCCATTTAGTGATAAACACTGATAAAAGATATGCTCAATGTAAGATAATAACGCTTCGCAGTACTATAACACAAGCACTTATCAAAGTGCAATTGGAAGGAGTGGGTTCTTGTATGAGAATTTCCTTAGCAATTACTTAGGAAATGACTTGAGTTGTGACAATTGTGTCCTATTGTTGGATAGGGGGAATTTAGAGGCGTACTGGTCCCAATCTCTTGGCAATCAGGTTTAAAACACTAGGAACTTAAGATAGAATCTCTTCCACCCAGCCTCCTATGTTTATCTCAAGATCAAGAACTCCTCTAAAAGGTCTAAATCAAACCCTAATCCAGAAATCTAGCGATATCTAATCTCTTAGCAAATACATAGATCTAACAAGGTATGTGTGTTCTTGATTGCTTACCTGCAAGTGTACAGGATCGCCAAGTAATACCTCATGTAAAGACACGAGGATCCCATTCCTCCTAGTTAAGGACCTATTATTACTCCTTCGCCGCCTACTATCTAGCCCAATGTTTTAAGCAAGAGAATTTACTCTACTAAATACAAAAAAATAAATACGATATGGCTACACAAATTGAGAATGTAAATAGGAGATTACAAGAACAACATTAAAATGCAAAGGCCTATGGATGTGAATCGCCTTGAGGGGTCATCATGATACAAGGATGAATAACCAAAAAGATTGCAATGGTGATTTGGAAAGATGGATCTCTAGATTATATCAACCCTAATTTCTCAATAATTAAATCCTAATCCCATACGAATGTTGATCGGAATCTCTTCCTAATCAACACCCCTTCGATTGCATTAAGAATAAGAAAATCCCAAGACAAGGGTACACTCAACCTAAGTTTACCCTTGAAGTTTGAAGAGCTACCGACATCCAATCTCTCGGCATGTTGGCATAAGCAACCCCTTTTAATTTATACACGATCTAATACATGTGAGTAGGTCACACCAACGTGTATAACTCAAGAAAGAATTATGGATCTCTTCCTTTGTAATTCTTAGCATAAAGTTCAATGAATTAAATCTTAAATCAACCCAAGCATTAGAATTAAGCATCAATCTTCCAAAATACATGATGAAACCCCTAAGGTTCACCGACATCCTGTGGCCTTGGGGATCTAGTGTGCCATCATACAAATGCAAGCAAAAATGTAAAGTAAAACACAATAAGAGTTCATAGATGACACTTCCTAGGCAAAATGATGAAGAAGGAGGTGGACATCGGGCCTAATGATGCTTCATCTAACCGAAGGCCGCTTCCAGGTCCTAAAATCCTTTCTTCTTTTGTGGTGGATCTTCCCCTTCATTGATGAAGTCCTTGCAACCTTCTGTAGCCCTTGAACTTTACCTCCAAATATCTCTTCATTTATTGATTCTTCTCCTTTCCCAAATGGTGGAACAATGTCCCCTTTTCAAGCCCTAGAAATTTGCTTTTATATCCCCTGGTCATACGGGCCATATGGGAGCTGTATGGAGAGCGTATTAAGCCCAAAACATTGATAATTAGCGGCATACTAAGGTCCATACAACCTTCATGCGGGCCCGTATGGAAACCGCATGAGTTAGGCAAAACTTTCTATCCCAAAAAATCTCAAAGTGTTATAGTGAAATTTCTATAATCTACACCGATAGTAATCTACTACTATAAATACACTACATTACTGCAAGACCTATTTTTCTTTTTACCTTAATCATGTCCTTATGTTCTCCATGGCTTCTTTGTGCCCTACGAAGTAAATAACACACGATTAAATACAAAACGGACATCAATTCTTAATAAAATACATGCTAAGCATATAAATACATATAAAAAAATATGTACATTTAGACAATTATCAAATATCCCCACATCTAAGGGTTTGCTTGTCCCCAAGCAAACAAATCATGAAAAAGCAAAGAGGATGATTAGTAGCTAAATATATTACCTCAGGCTCAAATGACTACAAGAATCTACATAGATGTTGAGTTACAATCAAGAAGCACGAAAGAAAGATCCTACTACACTTCTTATATGTATGTGCCGTGTGTGTGAACCTTCTATCTCATTTGTCCTGATCTAGCCTAGCCTAATGACTTTAATCAGTATAGGTCTCGATGCTAATGACTCCACATACAAAGAATAATAATTCTTTGATAAGTGCTCCTGTTAAAGTAATATGAAGTATTATTTTCTTACATTGAGCATTACTTTTCTCAGATTTTATCATTGATTGGTGTGCATTTGTGTTCTTTTGTGCATGTAGGGCTATTGAGTGAACTTAGAGAAGAAAGAGCAAAATTAGGTCATGTTCTCCATTGTTGAGGAGTTCTTGGACCATGCAAGGAACAAGGCACGGGTTCTAGACTTGTGGGTGTGTACCAACCTCCATTGAAGGGGCAACTACTGTAGTGGTTTACAGTTCACTGCACGCCAGAAAATCAATTCCAGAGAATCCACACGGGCATGTGGAAATTCCACACGGCCGTTGACACAAACCTTGCGTGTGTACCCCGCAAGTGCACGGGTTATCGAAGTAATAAAATACCCTGGTGAGTGGGTAGTCGTATCCATAGGGAATAGTGTTCAGAAACAAGCGTTATCACTATTTTAGCTATAACTGGAATCGATGGTAAGAGAAATCAATATATATATATATAAGAAAATAAAAGAGACCAAGAAGGGCAATAAAGGTAGGAGAGGTAATCGATATAAAGATGGGGTACCCGCACAAAGCTCCCCTAGGACTAATGCTTCTAGTGCAAGACTAGTATTATACCATCTAATTGATGTCTAATGAGTCGTGGAAATCCTTAAGCACACGGTCCCAAACCTAAGGTCAATCGTGACTAATCCCACACTATACCTGGCTCTAGACTTCTCTACAACCGTTAACTCTCGATGAACTGTCACCTAAGCCCCAGGGGAGCACCTCATACTAATGCCTAGCACCGTGTGAAATTGCATGGAGTTCTAGGGATTCCATGTGAAAGACCCTATCCCTAATTATAGTTCTAACACTTTGGTCTAGGAGGAAGAACCCTAATCTAAGTTAAGCCCCAGTTGTAGGATTCACTCAACCATTCACAAGGGAGTTCATCTCCTAGTACTTCACTCTACGTCGATCGTGATTAACTCTTGGGATACGAAGGTAGGGAAATTTACACCGGAGGGGAAAGGGGACGTTTTGCTACCTCTCGACTCACCCTCTCAACCCTCTCCAACCTTGTGTAGTCTAATCCTATAGAGGTTGTCACACCCTCAAAGGATAACCTAATAGATTCTCAACCCTAGTGTCACGGCTAAGGGAAAAATCTCATACAATCGGCACGCAAGATTGGAACTTAATAAGAAAACATCAAATTAATAAAACATAATAAAAGTTATAGAAACACAAATGATAAGTGCTCGTGTTATAGTAATGCGAAGTGTTATTATCTTGCAATGAGCATTAATTTAATCAGATTTTATCACTAAAAAGTGTGCAATTGTTTACTTTTGTGCATTGTAGGGTTGTGAAGATAAAATGAAGGAAAGGAACGAAGTTAGGTCGTGTTTGGCATTGTTGGGAAGATTTTCGGACCAAGCAAGGATCAAGGCGTGAGCATAGACTTGTGAGTGTGTGCCAACCTCCGTTGGAGGGACACAAAGGCAGTCACATTCACAATAAGTCTAACTCATGCCAACAATGAGAACTTCACCAATTAGGCGATTCGAAGCAATCGGCACGATCTACCATTGATTGTGTGCCCAATTCAACGGCCTCGATGAAGAACGACGAATCCGGGAGCGTTTCGGCACAGTACTGTAGCAAATTACTGTAACAAAACAATGTAGCAAGTTACTGTTCACAGTCGGCCGAAAATCAGAATTCCAGAAACTTCACACGGGCGTGTGGAAATTCCACATGGCCGTGTGAAATCCCGTTTTCAGCAAATTTAAAGCCGCGACTCCACATTATAAAAGCTCGATTTGGAGACTTTTTGAGACATCTTTTGACCTATTCTTCTCCTCAACTTCTGGGAGTGCGGCTAGGGTTTTGGAGAGGACTTCGTGGAGGTTTAGAGCGCGTCATCAGCATCGTCACCGACGTCTGGCGGCCGCACAAGACCACGGCCACACCATACGCAAGGGGGTTTTCATCTATGTCTTTACTTTGTGTTTTTTCATACATTGATGAACATGTATAGCTCCATTAGGAGCTAAACCCCTTGTGGGTATTCGGACTTGTAAATTCTATGGATATCATGTTTCTTTGACATTGTTATTATGCTTTTCCATTATTGATGTATAAGAATTGAGTTTCAATCTTGATTTTATTTTCCTATTGTTTTCCCTTAAATGTGACACTAGGGTTGAGAGCAATCTAGGTTTTCCTTTGGAGGTGTGACAACTCCTATAGGATTAGACTATTCAAGATTGAGGAGGGTTGAGAGGGAGAGTTGTGAGGTAGCGATGTACCCCTTTCCCTTCCGGTGTGATTTCTCCCTACCTGCGTTTCCTTGATTTATTAGCGGTCAAGATAGAGTGAAGTGCTAGGTCGATAAACTCCCCTGGGGCTTAATTACGCAAGTAACATAGTGAAGGGTTGAAGTGAATCCTATGCACTGGGGCTTAATCTAGACTAGGGTTCTTCCTCCTGGACCAAAGGGTTAGAACTACACATAGGAACAGGTTTAATCACTAGGAATCCCTAGAACTTAATGCAATCCCATGTAGTTTGAGGTTTAGGTAGATGTACTCCCCTGGGACTTAATCGTGCGAGCGATAGAGTGAAGGGTTGTTGTGAATCCTAATACCAGGGCATAATGTTGGGGTTAGTCACGGTTGACCTTAGGTTTGGGACCGTGAGTCTAAGGATTTCCTCGACTCAATTAGCATCAATAGGAAGGTATAATAGCATAGTCTTGCACTAGAAGCATAGATCCTAGAGGTAACTTATCCGGATACCCCATTTCATTCATTGTTAAATCCTCCTTAATCTCTTTTTCTTGCACTCTCTAATCTTTCATCTCTCTTTATTTAATTTCCTGTCTTTTATTATAGTTGTTCTCACAATTCACACACGAATCGATTATTACTTTTCCGTACTTCGAATAGTTTTAATAGTGAAATCTCATACTCTAACTCCCTATTCCCTGTGGATTCGACTACCCTCTCACCAGGGTAACTTTTATTACTTCGACAAACCCGTGCACTTTCGGGGAGCCTGTCAGAAGTTTGGATAATCTATCGAATCGGGCCTGGTGTTCAGGTATACTGAATTCAGGCTCTGCAGGAGGGATTGTGGACTCACGTGGCCTCTTCCCTACTGATTTCCTAGGCCTGGAAGACATATCTGCGAGAGGCCTCAAGGAAGTTTGCCAATTAACACGGAGATGAATCCAAGGGAACAACTGAAGGCAATTTCCTTAAGAAGTGGCCGAGAGGTTGAGCGTAGTCTCTCTCTTGAGAAGAAGAATGATGAAGCACCTCAAGTGGTGGATGTGGAGGAAGCATCAAAAGAGAAGGAGATGACAGCCCACCTTACAAGCCAAGAATTCCTTATTCTTCCCGCTTGAAGAATGATCAACAAGACGAGCAGTACAAGAAGTTTTTGGGGTTGTTCAAGCAGTTGCACATCAACATTCCTTTCGTGGAGGCATTATCCCAAATGCCTGCCTAAGTACGCAAAGTTCTTAAAGGACCTCTTGACCAACAAGAGGAAATTGGAGGATAGTGCATCTGTGATATTAGATGCCACTTGCTTGGTGGTGTTGCAAAAGAATATGTCGAGCAATAGAAAAGACCTCGGAAGTTTCATCATTCCATGCAACATCGGTGATATGGGTGAGGAGATGGCATTGGCAGATTCTAGAGCAAGTATTAACGCATGCCTTACTCATTCTTCAAGAAGCTAGGCTTAGGAGAGGCTAGACCCACTCGGATGACACTTCAGCTCGCCGATTGATCAGTTAGGCATCCGAGGGGCATTATCGAAGATGTGCTCTTCAAGGTGGATAAATACATCTTTCCTATGTACTTTGTAGTGCTTGATGTGGACGAGGATGTCAATGTGCCGCTGATTCTTGGGAGGCCGTTCTTGCGTACTTCCAAGGCTTTGATAGACATGGACGGTGGAGAGCTCACTTTGCGTGTTGGAGATGACAAGCTCACCTATCACCTCACCGAAGCCATGAGACATTCTCTAGATTTTGATAATACTCTCTATTATATTGATGTTGCTGATGAACTTGTTGATGAATATGTGCAAGAAATGATGAATCCAGACCCGTATAAAGGGTGGCCAGACCAAGACGCGGAGATTGAAGATGTACTAGCGCTTGGTCTTGTCGAGGAAGTAAAGCCGGCCCCGGGAGTCATGAAGAAGATGATCCAGAAGATGAAGAGGCCAAAAAGATGCCACAAGAAGAACCCCAACACAAATAGGGATAAGCATTCAAGGAGTAAGGGTGTTTCACCCTTGTGTTGTAACAAATTCGACAACTCCCCCTCTACTCTACAAAAATTATGTTCTGCATGATTTTAGGTTGTAGGGAAGAAGGCAACATTCATTCATGACCCCCCATGAGGTAAGGCCAAGTACGCCAAGTTAACTGACGTTAAACAAGCGCTTCTTGGGAGGCAACCCAAGCTTTTACTGTCTTTCTAGTTTTTAGTTTAGTTCTAGCATGAATAAGAGTTTTTGTGTTGGTGTCCTGATTTTTATTTGCATGTGCTGTGATTTTCTTGTGGATCGTTGATATTTTCGTGTGCCTAGATGTTGATTGACGAAGTTTTGGGTCGTTTGAGTGTGTTTTCATGGATCTCTGGTTGTGTTTTTATCGTCTATAGAGGCTCTAAGTGTTAAGAATGTGTTTCTGAAATTTTTTGCAGAGTCTCTGTTTTTTTCTAAGTCATCCAGAGAAAACACACGGCAGTGTGGAATTTCCACACGGTCGTGTGAACCATCTCAGAGCTCATTCCGAGAGTCACAAGGGCCGTGCAGCTGCCCCTGTGACCGACCCTATGAAGGGCACACGGCCGTGTGAATTCCTGCAAAACTTGGACTCTCATTCCCGAGTGTCATAGGGGCCGTGTGGGTGCCCCTGTGAGTGCCCATGTGTTAAGGTACACGGTCGTGTGAAATTTTGCAGGGAGTTCCCTTCTTTGCTGAGAAAACATAGGTGTGTGTGGCCGCCCCTGTGGGAGAGCTTGTGAAAGGCACACGGCCGTGTGGAACACTTAGAGTTTTCTCGGGAAATCCAGAGAGGCCATAGGGGTGTATGGGGTGCCCCTAAGGCCGGCCTTGTGTTTTTGGTCTGGTTGGGCACATGACACGACCTTTTGCATGCGTACCGCAAGTGCACGGCCTTGTCGAAGTAATAAAATACCCTGGTGAGTGGGTAGACGTATCCATAGGGAATAGTGTTCAGAAACAAGTGTTATCGCTATTTAGCTATGATGGGAATCGATGACGAGAAAAGTATGTATGTATAGATATAAAAGAAAATAAAAGAGTGCAAGAAGAATAATGAGGGTAGGAGAGGTAATCAATATAACGATGGGGTACCCGGACAAAGTTCCCCCTAGGACTAATGCTTCTAGTGCAAAACTTGTATTATGCTCTACAATTGATGCCTATTGAGTCGAGGATATCCTTAAACACACGGTCCCAAACCTAAGGTCAACCGTGACTAACCCGAACACTATGTCCCGGCATTAGTATTCACGTCAACCCTTCACTCTGTTGATTGCTCAACTAAGCCCCAGGGGAGTATATCTACCTAAGCCTAACACTATGTGGAATTTCTTTAAGCTCTAGGGATTCCTAGTGATAAAATCTGTTCCTATGTGTAGTAGTTCTAACCCTTTGGTCCAGGTGGAAGAACCCTAGTCTAAATTAAGCCCCAGTGCATAGGATTCACATCACCCCAAAACCTTGGGGGAGTTTGTCTACCTAGCACTTCACTCTATTTCGACCTCTAATGAATCAAGGAATCGGAGGTAGGGAGAAATCACAACGGAAGGGAAAGGGGTACGTCGCTACCTCACAACTCTCCCTCTCAACCCACTTCAATCTTAAGGAGTCTAATCCTATAGAGGTTGTCACAGCCTCTAAGGATAACTTAATAGATTCTCAACCCTAGTGTCACATCTAAGGGAAAACAATAACAAGATAAAATCAAGATTGAAACTCAATAAAAGAACATCAAATTAAGAAAGCATAATAAAAGTCATAGAAACAATATCATCCTAGGGTTTACACGTCCGAATACCCACTAGGGTTTAGCTCTCCATGGAGCAATACAAAATCAATAAAGAATTTAAGAAAATATACATGAAAACCATAAAGAAAACCCCCTTGTAGATCGTATCGATGGTCTTGTGTAGTCGCGTGTCTTCTCCAACGAATCCCTTGTCAAGCCTAGGGCACACCTCGCCAAATCAATGCCGATGAGAGCTTCCCCAATAGCTTTCTTCCAAAGGATGTCGATGTCGATGCCGTTTAATCGCCTCCAAAGTCCTCCAAGAACCTCTCTAAACCCTAGCTGAAAGCCCCCCAAAAGATATCCCAGTGATAGAAGGGGAGGTCCCCAAATAGATATGAAAACGGGCTATTTATAGGCTGAAATTGGGCTGAATTCGGGCTGAAATCGGACTTCTGTGAAAATCCAGAAATTCCACACGGCCGTGTGGAAATTCTGGAATCGTGATTTCTCGGCACCTGTGAACAGTGTTTTTGCTACGCTATTTCTGCTATAGTACACGGCCATGTGTTAATTCCACACGCCCGTGTGACGTCTCTGGTTTGCTAGAAAATTAATTCACACGGCCGTGTGGAATTTCCACACGCCCGTGTGAACTCTCTGGAATTCTGAATTTCGGCAGAATGTGAACATTAACTGCTACAGTATTTCTCTATAGTTTTGCTACAGTTCCTGCTACAGTGCTTCTCCGAAATACTCCCGAATCCATCGTTCTTCATCGAGGCCGTTGAATTGGGCACACAATCAACGATAGATTATGTCGATTACTTCATTTCTCTTCATTGGCGAAGTTCTCCAATGCTACACGAGTTATAGACTTTTGTGAGTGTGACTGCCCTTGTGCCCCTCCAATGGAGGTTGGCACACACCCACAAGTCTAGACTCGTGCCTTGTTCCTTGCTTGGTCCGAGAACTTCTCAACAATGGCGAACATAACCTATTCTTGCTTCTTTTTCTCTAAATCT
Organism: Dioscorea alata; assembly: GCA_020875875.1. NCBI lineage: Eukaryota > Viridiplantae > Streptophyta > Magnoliopsida > Dioscoreales > Dioscoreaceae > Dioscorea > Dioscorea alata. The sequence goes on from CM037012.1 coordinate 9,524,440, forward strand.
TCTCCATAACCCTTCAATGAACAAAAGAACACAAATACACACTAATTAGTGATTAAATCTGAGAAAAGTAATGCTCAATGTAAGATAATAATACTTCGTATTACTATAACACAAGCACTTATCAAATCCCCCCACACTTAAGCTTTTGCTTGTCCTCAAGCAAAATAGAACGTGAAAGTACCTGGGAAGAACAATTGAAAGTGCTCGGCCTTAGGTTCACCAAAAGCATGCAAAAGAAGTATTCTACAAGTAAGGGGAACTCAAAACATTGCATAAGGTTACCAATGATCTAGCTAAAAACTCGAATCAAAAAGGATAAAACTCGAAAATGTGTTAGTGTGTGCGATCTTACTCAAGAGAACCAACGAGTACTCCTCAAACTTTGGTTAGAAAGGACTTATTTATATACAAAAACAAAAAAAATAGTGGTGGAAGTAGTAGCTTCACACATCCTTGAAGGTAGCCCTTTCCTAGGCGGCCGCCAAAGGTGGCTTTCACTCTTTCGAGGAGGTAGCTCTTTCTACCGGGGTAGTAGCTTTCACGCATCCCATGAGATAGCTCTTTCTCTCATTAGGGCATAACTTGTATCCGACTTATGAGAGTAGCTGCATACTTCATAGGCGGTAGCTCTTGCCACCCCAAATGCATAATTAAAACAAAGCTAATATTTACAAACTCATATATTTTTTCTCTTTTTCTCTTTTCATTTTTCCACGTTTTTTATTTTTATTTTTTCATTTTCATCTTTTTTTTTTCCCCTTATATATGCATTTTCCAAAGTAAAACTAAGAACAACGATAAAGTTGTCCTTAAAAACTTCAAGATTGAGTTTCCAAAAGATTCCAAGAGTAAGTTGTGCAATATAAGATAATCGAGCAAAAATTCCCTAAAATTCAAGTAGAAACTAGAGCATGATAGGACACAATGTTAAAAATTCTCCTAAACTATAAGAATACACCGTTGCAACTAAGGTGAACCGCCATAGGCTACATGAGCATAAGCAATTGAACGCACAAGTAAAGGTGTGTGCAATTTGAACTCCCCCCCCACACTTAAGATGTACATTGTCCTCAATGTACGCATGCAAGCACAATAAGAAGTATAACAATCAAAACATCATGTGTGAAGGTGGGCAATTGAAACAATACTCCCCTGAACTCCTAGTGGTACGTTTGATGGAGCTATGTTCATTGAGGGTTAAGTCTCAACGGGTTGTGGAGGACACACGGTCCCATGACCGTGCCTATGACTAGTACTCAAATTCCTTGCATCCAAGACCATCTGCACGTACACAAGGGGGTTCAGTGAAGCTCAATAAAAGTAAAATAAAATAAAAGAAAAATAAAGCTAAAAACGCCTCAAGCGTCGGTGTCGTCTGTTCTTCGATCTGCGGTGCTGCTGTCGGTGCTGATACTGGTGGATCTGGTGCTGAAAAAGAAAAGATTGACGAAGAAGAGGAGAAAATATGCTTACCGACGAAGTGAAAATCAAAAACTTCGAATATGGTCGGAAAACAACTTAAAAACTCCTTAAATGGACAAAGAGATGGTTGGGAAGATGGGAGGAAACATCCCTTGAGTGTGGAGGCATTTAGAATTGAAAAGGCAAAAATAGATTTTAAAATTAAAAACAACCTATCATGTTCTGTACATCCACACGGCCGTGTGGAATTTCCACACGGCCTTGTGCCTCCACTAGAAGGGTTCACAGGGGCAGTCACACCCCCTTGTGTTTCCTCTGTTTGCTTTCCAGAACATACACACGGCCGTGTGCCCAACCTGGCCAACACACGGCCGACCACAGGGGCACCCACACGCCCCTGTGGACTCTCTGGATCCCAAGAAAATCATCTAAGTGTTCCACACGGCCGTGTGGAATTTCCACACGGCCGTGTGCCATGCAGACGCTCACCCACATGGGCACTCACACGTCCCCTGTGAGCCTCTAGATGAAGTTCTTGTTCTGCAGAACATCCACACGGCCGTGTGGAATTTCCACACGGCCGTGTGCTATAAACATGGGCACTCACAGGGGCACTCACACTGCCCCTGTGTCTCTCGGGATGGAGAGTTGTAGCTCTGCAAAGATCCACACGGCCGTGTGGAAATTCCACACGGCCGTGTGCCTTCATATGGTCGTTCACAGGGGCAATCACACGCCCCTGTGTCTTCTCTGGATGAGTTCTGAACTGTGACACACGCCCGTGTGGAAATTCCGCACGGCCGTGTGTCTTCTCTGGATGACTTAGAAAAATTTGCAAGCTTTGCAGAAAATTTCAGAAACTCAAATACAACGTTCAGAGCTTGCATGTACAATAAAAATTCGACCAGAGATCCATGAAAACACACTCAAACGACCCAAAACTTCGACAATCACAATTAGGCACACTACAACACCAATAATCCATAAGAAATCACATCACACGCATAATAAAATGAAAACACCAACACTAAGCAATTATTCATGCTAAAACTAACCTAAAACCTAGAAAAGCAATAAAAACTTGGGTTGCCTCCCAAGAAGCGCTTGTTTAACGTCACTAAGCTTGACGTACCTCTTTCTTACCTCAAGGCGGCTTGAAAAGAGTGTGTTCCTCCCGACAAGATCTTGCATAGCTACTTCCTTTAAACCAAAAATCGACTTGCCGAGGTGGAGTATTTGTTGGAGAGTCCAACCATCCTACTTTTGGCCTCCAAGGAAACAATTTGGGTTGGGAATTGTCCAAGCTTAGCATAGGTGGGTCATGGGATGGTTTAAATACCCTCCCCACATCGTTTTCCCTTCCCAAAGTCTCTTTCTTGCTTTTTATGAGTTGATCAATCCCAAAGAGCGGTGCTTGTTCCATTACTTTAGGGTTTGCTTCTTCTTGTGTATTTTCATCTTGAAAGGAACATGACACTAGCAAATCCCCTTGAAAATTTTCTTCCTCACAAGCACACTGTTCTTTCAAGCAATCCAAATTCTCAACAAGATGTTCTTCCTCTTTCTTTTCAATTTCTACGGCAATGTACTCGGTATGTCTCATTTCTTCATTGTCGTTCACTACCACATCAACTAAACAAGGGTCTTGCGTTACTTGCTCAAATACTTCATGTTCCTTGGAGAGTGTGTCAAGTATCCATCCTAATTGATGTTCAAGGTTATTGTAGGAGGCTTCATGACACTTTCGTGTGGCTTCCATACTTTGGCAAGAGGCATTGGATGCTTCAATAAAATTGTCTAGCACTTTTTTCCACGGAGGTGCATCCTCTTCGAGTCTCTCATCCTTTTGAAATTGCTCTTGAGGTGCTTCCCAATGTTGTCCATCGTTATTCCATAAAAAATTTTGGTAGCTCCTTTCATTTGGATGAGATGTGTTGTAGCATGGATTACTTTGTTGTTGTGAAGCAATAATTCGATCAAGCTTTATACTGAGAGCTTCAACTTGAGAATATAGCTCCACGATTGAATCAATCTCCATTTAGGCTCCTTGCAAGAAAAGGTAAGTCAAAACAAAAGAAAACAAATAAGAATGACGGAAGAATAAGAAAAGGGTGAAATAGAGTGAATGACGAATAGCTAAAATAGCAAAGTACAAATGTCTCTAAAATGCCTATTCCCCGGCAACGGCGCCAAAAACTTGACACGACCTTTTGCGTGCGTACCGCAAGTGCACGGCCTTGTCGAAGTAATAAAATACCCTGGTGAGTGGGTAGTCGTATCCACAGGGAATAGTGTTCAGAAACAAGTGTTATCGCTATTTAGCTATGATGGGAATCGATGACGAGAAAAGTATGTATGTATAGATATAAAAGAAAATAAAAGAGTGCAAGAAGAATAATGAGGGTAGGAGAGGTAATTGATATAACGATGGGGTACCCGGACAAAGTTCCCCCTAGGACTAATGCTTCTAGTGCAAAACTTGTATTATGCTCTACAATTGATGCCTATTGAGTCGAGGATATCCTTAAACACACGGTCCCAAACCTAAGGTCAACCGTGACTAACCCCAACACTATATCCCGGCATTAGTATTCACGTCAACCCTTCACTCTGATGATTGCTCAACTAAGCCCCAGGGGAGTATATCTACCTAAGCCTAACACTACGTGGAGTTGCTTTAAGCTCTAGGGATTCCTAGTGATAAAACCTGTTCCTATGTGTAGTAGTTCTAACCCTTTGGTCCAGGTGGAAGAACCCTAGTCTAAATTAAGCCCCAGTGCATAGGATTCACATCACCCCAAAACCTTGGGGGAGTTTGTCTACCTAGCACTTCACTCTATTTCGACCTCTAATGAATCAAGGAATCGGAGGTAGGGAGAAATCACAACGGAAGGGAAAGGGGTACATCGCTACCTCACAACTCTCCCTTTCAAACCTCTTCAATCTTAAGGAGTCTAACCCTATAGAGGTTGTCACACCCTCAAAGGATAACTTAATAGATTCTCAACCCTAGTGTCACATCTAAGGGAAAACAATAACAAGATAAAATCAAGATTGAAACTCAATAAAAGAACATCAAATTAAGAAAGCATAATAAAAGTCATAGAAACAATATCATCCTAGGGTTTACAAGTCCGAATACCCACTAGGGTTTAGCTCTCCATGGAGCAATACAAAATCAATAAAGAATTTAAGAAAATATGCGTGAAAACCATAAAGAAAACCCCCTTGTAGATCGTATCGATGGTCTTGTATAGTCGCGTGTCTTCTCCAACGAATCCCTTGTCAAGCCTAGGGCACACCTCGCCAAATCAATGCCGATGAGAGCTTCCCCAATAGCTTTCTTCCAAAGGATGTCGATGTCGATGCCGTTTAATCGCCTCCAAAGACCTCCAAGAACCTCTCCAAACCCTAGCCGAAAGCCCCCCAAAAGATATCCCAGTGATAGAAGGGGAGGTCCCCAAATAGATATGAAAACGGGCTATTTATAGGCTGAAATTGGGCTGAATTCGGGCTGAAATCGGACTTCTGTGAAAATCCAGAAATTCCACACGCCCGTGTGTTAATTCCACACGGCCGTGTGGAAATTCTGGAATCGTGATTTCTCGGCACCTGTGAACAGTGTTTTTGCTACGGTATTTCTGCTACAGTATTTCTGCTGCAGTATTTCTGCTACAGTACACGGTCATGTGTTAATTCCACACGCCCGTGTGACGTCTCTGGTTTGCTGGAAAATTAATTCACACGGCCGTGTAGAATTTCAACACGCCCGTGTGAACTCTCTGGAATTCTGAATTTCGGCAGAATGTGAACATTAACTGCTGCAGTATTTCTCTACAGTTTTTGCTACAGTGCCTGCTACAGTGCTTCTCCGAAATACTCCCGAATCCATCGTTCTTCATCGAGGCCGTTGAATTGGGCACACAATCAACGGTAGATTATGTCGATTACTTCATTTCTCTTCATTGGCGAAGTTCTCCAATGCTACACGAGTTATAGACTTTTGTGAGTGTGACTGCCCTTGTGCCCCTCCAATGGAGGTTGGCACACACCCACAAGTCTAGACTCGTGCCTTGTTCCTTGCTTGTTCCGAGAACTTCTCAACAATGGCGAACATAACCTATTCTTGCTTCTTTTTCTCTAAATCTTCTCCATAACCCTTCAATGAACAAAAGAACACAAATACACACTAATTAGTGATTAAATCTGAGAAAAGTAATGCTCAATTTAAGATAATAATACTTCGTATTACTATAACACAAGCACTTATCAACCGTGTTTATGACTATTCCTTAGATTCCTTTCATCCAAGACCATCTGCGCACACATACACAAGGGTTCAATATAGCTCAATAAAAACTCGAGTATTGATAAGTGCTTGAATATACATGTTTTACCGACTTGTTTTACATACATTGAGCATCATTTTACCATTGATTATGTCTCATAAAGTGTATTTTGGTGTTCTTTTATGCAATTAGGTTGTGGAAGTGTTAAAGGAGGAAAAGGAAGCAAAGATGTGTTATAAAGACCTATTGTTGGGAGTTTTTGTACAACACAAGTGTCAAGGCACAAGAGGGGATCACGCACATGAGGGTGTGTGCCAACTTCCTAAAGAATTCAAGATGATTTATGTGATGGAAGGGCACAAAGGCAGTCACACCTTCATGTCCCAACTTGTGTGAGGATAGTTAAAGCTCTCAAATGATAATTCGAAGAAGGAGAAGTCTTATAACTCACCACATGGACGTGTGCCCGACCATGTGGCCTCAATATGAGAGAGTTTGGAGCATAATTATGAAAAGGACTGTAGCGAAAACACTGTTCATTTCACTGTAGTAGTACTGTAGCAGAATTACTGTTCACGCGGCCGCGTCAAAAATCCCACGCGAGTTGTGCTTTATTTTATCTTTACTTTAGTTTTCATTTCTACTTTTCTTTATTTTATCTTTTAGAGTTTAGTTATCTTTATACTTTATTTTGATTGTGCGAGTTGTGCTTTATTTTGTTTCATTCGTAAGAACTCGTGCAACTTTTCTATTTTTATTGAGCTTCACTGAACCCCTTGTATCCGTGCAGATGGCCTTGAGAGTGATGATGATGATGTTCTTGTCATAAACACATGACCATGTGACTTGGTCGTGTGAGCTTCACAACCCGTGGAACAATAACACGCCCTCGAGTTAGCTTCACAAATCGATCACTAAGGAGTTCAGGGGAGTGTTGTTTTAATTGCATCTTTACCCACATCATGTTTTTATTGCTTATATTTTTATTGTGCTTACACGTGTACATTGAGGGCAATGTACATCTTAAGTGTGGGGGAGGGTTCACCTTATACATGGCCTTTACTTGTGTTTTCATGATCATGCTCATGTTGCCCATGAAGGTTCACCTTAGGGTTGAGAGTTTAATTCTTAATTTTTGGAGGTTGTAAACATTAGGTTTTATCATGCTCTAGTTTTTATCCAATTTTCTTGAAATTTTTGTCCGATTGCTCTTTAATACACTTCTCTCACTCATTAAACCTATGGAAACTTACTCTAGTTCATGATTGTGGAATTATCTAGTGTTAGTTTGATTTGAAAAAAAAAAAAAAAAAAAAAAAACTTCAGAAAATCCAAAATTTAAGTTTGCTTGTATATAGGGGGCGGAAAGAGCTACCACCCATGATGTATGAAGCTACTCTCATAAGTCGGATACTTGTTATGCCCTAATGAGAGAAAGAGCTATCTCATAGGATGTGTGAAAGCTACCACCTTCGGTAGAAAGAGCTACCACCTCAAAAGTGTGAAAGCCACTCGGGAGGCATCTCGTGAAAGGGCTACCTTAGAGGATGTGTGAAGCTACTATCTTTTCTTTTTGTGCATAAATAAGTTCCATTATTAATAAGAACTTTGAGTAGTGGATATATTGTTGACATGAGTTGAGTTTTCACATACACACGCTTTCGGACTTTAGTACTTTCAATTTTTTTTGATTGGATTATTTGCTAGAGTATTGATTGTTTCATCTAATGTTTGGTTTTCTCCATGGTTTTAGAATTTTATTCTCGTACCCTCTTGGTGAACCTAAGGCCAAGCACTTCTCTTTGCTTTTCATGAGTTTATGGTTAAGTTTGCTTGAGGACAAGCAAAGGCTTAAGTGTGGGGGAGTTTGATAAGTGCTTGAATATACATGTTTTACCGACTTGTTTTACATACATTGAGCATCATTTTACCATTGATTATGTCTCATAAAGTGTATTTTGGTGTTCTTTTATGCAATTAGGTTGTGGAAGTGTTAAAGGAGGAAAAGGAAGCAAAGATGTGTTATAAAGACCTATTGTTGGGAGTTTTTGTACAACACAAGTGTCAAGGCACAAGAGGGGATCACGCACATGAGGGTGTGTGCCAACTTCCTGAAGAATTCAAGATGATTTATGTGATGGAAGGGCACAAAGGCAGTCACACCTTCATGTCCCAACTTGTGTGAGGATAGTTAAAGCTCTCAAATGATGATTCGAAGAAGGAGAAGTCTTATAACTCACCACATGGACGTGTGCCCGACCATGTGGCCTCAATATGAGAGAGTTTGGAGCATAATTATGAAAAGGACTGTAGCGAAAACACTGTTCATTTCACTGTAGTAGTACTGTAGCAGAATTACTGTTCACGCGGCCGCGTCAAAAATCCCACGCGACCGCGTGGGATCTCACGCGGTCGCGTGCAGACACGCGGCTGACGCGGTTCAGGCTTATAAATAGCCCTTTTTGCCGATTCTTTTGATATCTTTTGTGTGGCTTTTGAGAGGAGAAGCGGCTAGGGTTTGAGGAGGAGGTCTTTGCCGAATTGGAGGGCCGTTCTTCACCAACTTTGATAGTTCTTTCCTCCGTCATAGCATCGAGGGAGTCATTGGCGACCTAGCTTCGGAGAAGGATCCTTCAAGATGTTGAGCGACCCATCAAGGCCATCGTCACGAATTCAAGGGGGTTTATTTCCATGGTTCACATTGCTTTTCATTGTGTTATGTTTTGCTTTGTAATAAGCCCCATGAAGGGCTAAACCCTAGTAGATACTTGGGCATGTGAACCCTAGGTTTCGATTCATGTATTGACTTTCTTTATGCTTTCTTTTAAATCCGAGTTTATTTGAGTTTCAATCTTGTTTTATCATTGCTTGCATGCCTTATTGATTCGTATGGTTGTTTGGTATGCTTGATTTGTTGCCTTGGTGAGAGAGAGGTCTCCATTAGGGTTAGAACATATGAGATTGAAGAGGGTTGAGAGGGTGAGTTATGAGATAGTGGAGTGTCCCCTTTCCCTTCCGATTAAGTGTTTCCTATCTCCGTATTCCCTAAGATCTATGCAACCATATTTGGTGTGAGGTGTGAGATTAAGAGATTTCTCCGCCGGGACCTTGTAGGGGGTTAGGGATCTTCCGCCTAGAAATAGGGTTAGGTCTAATTTTAGGAATCGGTTTCACTTTTAGGTATCTCTAAAGCTTATTGCGGTCATATTGGGGTGTGAGGTGTTGAGATTGAGCGATTTCTCCGCCGGGACCTTGTAGGGGACTAGTATCGGTGGCCTGGAGGCAGGGACCGATTATTCTTGGATTACCTCGACTCATAGAACTCGGTTTAGAAGCATTTAGTTAGTCTTGCACTTCATGATAGAACCTAGGCGGAGCATTGCCCGGGTATCTCATCTTTATTGATTGAGATCTCCCTTTATTTACCTTTTGCCTATTCATCTCTGGTATTAATTTCTATGCACACTAGATCACCACAAAATCACAATGGTCATTAGGCTAGATTGCAGAGAAGAAGTTAGTACTAGTAGCCCTGTTCCCTGTGGATTCGACTACCCTACTCACCAGGGTAATTATTACTTCGACAACCCGTGCACTTGCGGTACACACACGCAAAGGGGTGTGTCAAGTATATAAAATATGAAAATGAAATACAACTCGAGATAAAAGAAAAGCTAAATAAAAGATAAACTCAGAAGGAGAGTCCTTTCTGAGTAATACTAGTCCAAAATAAAATAGAAAATACAAGAATGAAAATCAAATAAAAATAAAATCTAAGACGCCTCAGCGTCAGTGTCCTGAATAGAAGCCTCTGGTGCTGCTGAAGGCTCTGTCGGTGATGGTGGATCTGCTGCTACTGGTGCTGGTGATGCTGGTAGTGGAGGAGTGGAAGCTCGGGGTCAGACCATGAATGGTGAAGTCATGGCTCGCTCGAGTAACTGCTGTATGCTGTGTAATTGACACGACCTTTTGCGTGCGTACCGCAAGTGCACGGCCTTGTCGAAGTAATAAAAGTTACCCCGGTGAGTGGGTAGTCGAATCCACAGGGAATAGGGATTTAAAATACGAGAAGTTGCTATTGAGTCGTGTGATGTACGAAAAGAAACAATGATCGGAGTGATGAGTGAATTTATGGGAACTAGAGTAGATGCAAAGCAAATAAATCGAAAGATGAAAGAGAGAAAAGTGCAAGCAACGAGTAAAAAGAGAGAGACTAGTAATAAGTGAAAATAGGGTATCCGGACAAGTTACCTCTAGGACTTATGCTTCTAGTGCAAGACTATGCTATTATACCTTCCTATTGATGTTAATTGAGTCGAGGAAAATCCTGAAACACACGGTCCCAAATCTAAGGTCAACCGTGGCTAACCTCAACACTATGTCTCGGCAATAGGATTCACGTCAACCCTTCACTCTGTTGATTGCTCAACTAAGCCCCAGGGGAGTATTTCTACCTAAGCCTAACACTACGTGGGATTGCTTTAAGCTCTAGGGACTCCTAGTGATAAAACCTGTTCCTATGTGTGATAGTTCTAACCCTTTGGTCCAGGAGGAAGAACCATTGTCTAAATTAAGCCCCAGTGCGTAGGATTCACGTCACCCCAAAACCTTGGGGGAGTTTGTGTACCTAGCACTTCACTCTATTTCGACCTCTAATGACTCAAGGAATCGGAGGTAGGGAGAAATCACAACGGAAGGGAAAGGGGTACGGTGCTACCTCACAACTCTCCCTCTCAACCCTCTTCAATTTTAAGTAGTCTAATCCTATAGGAGTTGTCACACCTCCAAAGGATAACCTAGATTGTTCTCAATCCTTAGTGTCACGGCTAAGAGAAAACAATAGCACAAGAAATCTAAAATTGAAACTCGAATTTATTCATCAATTAATGGAAAAGCATAATAACAATGTCAAAGAAACATAATTATCCTAGAGTTTTACAAGTCCGAATACCCACGAGGGGTTTAGCTCCTTATGTAGCTATACATGTTATCAATTTATGAAAGAAAGAACAAACTAAAGACATCAATGAAAACCCCCTCGCGTATGGTGTGGCCGTGGTCTTGTGCGGCCGTCGAACGTCGGTGACGATGCCGATGACGCGCTCCAATCCTCCACAAAGTCCTCTCCGAAACCCTAGCCGCCCTCTCCAGAAGTTGGGGAGAAAGATAGGTCAAAAGTTTCTTCAAAAAGTCTCCAAATCGGCTTTTAAATAGGCTGAGTGCAGCTTTAAATTTGAAGTTATCGGGAATTCACACGGCCGTGTGGAATTTCCACACGCCCGTGTGAAGTTTCTGTCTTTCCTGAAAATTACTTCACACGGCCGTGTGTTAATTCCACACACCCGTGTGAAGTTTCTGGCTTGCTGGAAAATCAATCCACACGGCCGTGTGTTAATTCCACACGCCCGTGTGAATTCTCTGGAACCGTGACTCTTCGGCAGAAGTGCACAGTAACTTGCTACAGTGATTCGCTACAGTAAGAAGCTACAGTGTTGCTACAGTACTCTCCGAAATGCTCCCGAATATGTTGTTTCTTCATCGAGGCCATTGAATTGGGCACACAATCATTGGTAGATCGTGCCTATTGCTTCGAGTCTCCTTCTTGGTGAAGTTTTCCTAAGCTACACGAGTTAGACTTGTTGTGAATGTGACTGCCTTTGTGCCCCTCCAAAGGAGGTTGGCACACACTCACAAGTCTAACCTCGTGCCTTGTTCCTTGCTTGGTCTGAAAACCTCCCAACAACGGCGAACACGACCTAACTTCGTTCTTCTTTTCCAACTTAGCTCCACGAAACCTACAATGCTCAATAATACACAAATGCACACTATTTAGTGATAAAATCTGATAAAAGTATGTTCATTTGTAAGATAATAACGCTTCGCGTTACTACAACACAAGCACTTATCAGTAATCGAGCCATGACCTCTGTGTGCTGCGCTACCTGTGTGGCCCTGACCTCAGCCACCTCTGTCTGTAGCACCCCCACTGCGCTCTCAAGGCGCTCCAGTCGATCCTGGCCTCGGGAAGGCGAGAAGATGCGCACCGGAGGTGGCTCCGGCGCGGTGGGTGGTGCCTCAGTCTCGGCCTGCTCTGTCGGGGGTGGCAAAAGTAGATGTAAGGTTGGCTGTAATTCCCCAACCTCACCGTCCTCCATTGGCCTTTGTTGGTGGATGTTCAAAATATAGCGCTGATAATGTTTTCTAGCCATGCCCATCTGTCTCAGCATCTCCAAGCTAATCGGGGAAGGTATAACTGTCTTTTCCAGTCCTTTAATTGCTTCCCGAAGGCCCATCCCCTTGATGAATCTTGTCACGTATGGCCCTAAAAAAATGGCTCCAAGCCTCGGGTACTGCCCCTTATGTCAAATAATCTGCCAGGATATACCCAAGATGGAGTGGCTCGCTCCTAACTATTGAATGTAGGTAAAGGAGCTCCTGCCTGCTTAAGACTCCCGTGCTATCGCCTCTACCGTTTACTGATCTACTCAGAATGGCGTTAATGTATCTGTAAGCTGGTCGTGACAGACAAGTGGCTTTCGATACCCCTGGTTCATATTGCCCTTGTCCACACAACACTCTGTAGGCTCCTTGAGGGGTCAAATTGCCAGAATAATCAGTCGGAAGGTTCTCATACTCCTCTGACTCTATATATGCTTGATCATACAAACCCATTCGAATAGAAAATTGCGTCACGGACATGTTATAATCATGACCAATGGCCCTGAATTGTATATTATCGGCACGTATCAAGTCTGTATGTGATTTGTTGAACTCAAAGGATGCTAGTACTTCCAAAGAAAGTGAGCGATTCACCGGTTCTTTAATAGTCAACAAGTGTTTCCATTGCCCAACCGCTAAAAGTTCTTCAATCTCATCTGCCATTTCGTCTCCCCACTCAGCTGTCCTTAAACAACTCAAGTCTATGTATCGAGATTGTCCAAACTTTAGTTTCTCCAATCTATCATATCTCGTTTGGTGCTCGGGCTTGGCGAATATAATCTGCTCCTTAGATGGCTCGAGGGGCCTCTTGCTAACTGCTTGCTTTGTCCTGGATGCCATTCCTGAAAAGAAATAAATTAATTCATCATTAAATTCAATTTCTCAGGATCCCACACGGCCGTGTGGAAATTCCACACGGCCGTGTGGATTTCCAGGCGGACGCACTACACGGTGATGGGGTTAGCATATCAAATTCTCATAACAGTTGTTCTCAAAACATTCGCGAATGTATTCGCATGCCACTAAATCATGCAAAATCGAATGAAATCATAACAAAAACGGAGTGAATTTGTTGTTGATGAAGAATAAGGGTTTGAAGTTTTTACCGGTGATGTTGATGGAGAAAAACTTAAAATCGGCCGAAGGACTGCAAATAAACCTCAGAGAAGATCGAGGAAGTGATAAAGAGGGTCGGAAAGTGTTCCAGAGTGCAAAGCAAAACGAGGCACGAGTGAAATCCACAACGAAACGCATAACTTTTGAAGTCCTGGGGATCCACACGGCCGTGTGGAAATATCACACGGCCGTGTGCCTCTGAAATTATGATTCACAAGGGCCAACATACGCCCCTGTGTACACTCTGTTTACTCACTAGATTATCCCACATGGCCGTGTGCCTTCACAGGGGGATCCACAGGGGCATCCACACTGCCCTGTGGATTCTCGGGAAAGCACAGAAGGTCTCTGAAAAATTTCACACGGCCGTGTGAATAAGACACACGGCCGTGTGACGTTCACAGGTTCTCCCATAGGGGCACACACACGCCCCTGTGTATTCTCGGGAAGAAGGGGTTTCTCTGCAGAGTTTTACACGGCCGTGTGGAATTGCCACACGGCCGTGTGCCTTAGCACAGCAGCACTCACAGGGGCACCCACACGCCCCTGTGGACTCTCTAGAAAAGAGTTGAAGTTCTGCGAGATTTGACACGGCCGTGTGGAATTTCCACACGGCCGTGTGCCCCTTCTGAGGTTGTTCACAGGGGCACACACACGCCCCTGTGCCCTCACTGGTTGAGCTCTGATTTGGTAACACACGGCCGTGTGTTTTCTCTGGTTTCTCAGAAAAATTCACAGACTCTTCCAAAAATTCAGAAACTCTTTTAAAACACTTAGAGCCTGTATAAACCATAAAAACATGACCAGAGACCATAGAAAACACACTCAACGGACTCAAACTTCATCAATTATCATTAAGGCACAGGAAAATATCAATAATCCACAATAAAAATCGCAGCACATGCATTGAAACTTCAAGACATCAACACTAACACTTTTATTCATCCTAAAACTAAACTAGATCCTAGGAAAACTGTAAAACCTTGGGTTGCCTCCCAAGAAGCGCTTGTTTAACGTCACTTAGCTTGACGTACCTGATCTTACCTTACGGTGGCTTATGAAATAATACCTCCTTGTTGTCATCGCACACTTCACCACCAAAATAAGGCTTCAACCGATGCCCATTCACCTTAAACGTACCCTTCTCTGGATGAGTGATTTCAACTGCCCCATTGGGTGATACATGCATAACCGTGTAAGGACCAAACCATCTCGATTTTAATTTCCCAGGGAAGAGTCGCAACCGTGAGTTGAACAATAATACCTTGTCGCCCACTTTGAATTCTTTAGGTGACTTAATGTGTTTATCGTGCCACCTTCTGATCCTTTCTTTATAGATTCGAGCATTCTTATATGCTTTCAACCTCCACTCATCAAGCTCATTGAGATGGAGCAATCTTTGCCCACCGGTCTTATTCAAATCAAAGTTCATCGCCTTTATTGCCCAATATGCCTTATGTTCGAGCTCCACTGGCAAATGACATGACTTCCCATAAACCAAACTGTATGGAGTAGTTCCTATCGGAGTCTTGTATGCTGTTCGATAAGCCCAGAGTGTATCATCCAACCGTTCAGACCAATCTCTCTTTCCTTGCTCTACAGATTTCATCAGAATCCTCTTGAGTTCTCTATTGGTCACCTCAACTTGTCCACTAGTTTGTGGATGGTACGGGGTCACAAGGCGATGGTGTACTCCGTATCTTTTTAGCACTTTCTCTAATTGGAAGTTGCAAAAATGTGTTCCTCGATCACTGATGATAACCCTTGGGGTCCCAAACCGAGCAAACAACCTCTTTAAGAATTTTACCACTGTCCTAGCATCGTTAGTCGGCAGTGCTTGAGCTTCGACCCATTTTGAGACATAATCGACTGCCACCAGTATGTATTGGTTCCCATTGGACTTCGAAAACGGCCACATGAAATCAATGCCCCAAACATCAAATACCTCACAGAATTGCATAAGGTTCTGAGGCATTTCATCTCGTCGTGACAAATTTCCTGACCTCTGGCAGCTATCACATCGAAGGACAAATTGGTGCGCATCCTGGAATAGAGTCGGCCAATAAAACCCTACAGCCAAAACCTTCTCTGCAGTTCTACTTGATGCGTAATGGCCTTCAACCGGTCCAGAATGACAGTGAGCAAGGATATCCCATCCTTCCTTCCTCGAGACGCATCTCCGAACCACATGGTCTGCACAAATACAAAAAAGAAATGGATAATTCCAGAAATAATGCTTCAGATCACTAAAGAATTTCTTTTTCTGTTAGAATGTCAGCCCTTGTCTGAGCACCTTCCCTGACAAGTAATTGGCAAAGTCTGCAAACCATGGGACCTCCTCTTATGATAATTCTGAATTCTCAATTGAGTATAGGTGTTCCTCCGGGAAAGATTCATTGATTTCCTTACTTGATGGCTCTTGTCCAATATTTCGCTCTAACCGAGACAAGTGATCTGCCACCACGTTTTCAGTCCCTTTCTTGTCCTTTATCTCCATGTCAAACTCTTGCAGTAGCAGTATCCATCTGATCAACCTTGGCTTCGCGTCTGCTTTGCTCATGAGGTAACGAAGAGCTGAATGGTCTGTAAAAATAGTGACTCTCGATAGGATGAGATACGGTCTGAATTTATCGAGGGCGAATACCACTGCTAACAACTCCTTCTCCATGGTGGTGTAGTTCTCTTGAGCCCCTGTGAGAGTCTTACTTGCATAATAGATAGGTTGGAAATGTTTACCCCTTCTTTGCCCCAAAACTGCTCCAATAGCGTAATCACTTGCATCGCACATGAGCTCGAATGGCTCGTTCCAATCAGGTGTGACTAGAATTGGGGCTTGCACTAGTTTCTTTTTAAGCACATTGAAGGCCGTCGTACATTCCTCACCAAAATCAAACGGAGCATCTTTTTCGAGGAGTTTGGTCAATGGTTGTGTGATTTTCGAAAAGTCCTTGATGAAATGTCTATAGAATCCTGCATGACCCAAGAAACTCCGAATCCACTTTACGTTTGCTGGTGGAGGAAGATTGTCTATGACTTCGATCTTGGCTTTGTCTACCTCCATACCTTGCCGGGAGATCTTGTGCCCTAGAACAATACCTTCCTGAACCATGAAATGACACTTCTCCCAATTAAGTACAAGGTTTGTTTCTTCACACCTCGTTAGTACTCTTTCCAAATTTTTCAAGCATAGATGAAAGGAGTCACCGAACACTGAAAAGTCATCCATGAATACCTCCATTATATCTTCTAGAAAGTCATCAAAAATGGCAGTCATGTACCGTTGGAATGTTGTGGGCGCGTTACACAGTCCGAACGGCATCCTTCTATATGCAAACGTCCCGTAGGGACAAGTGAAAGTTGTCTTCTCTTGATCTTCTGGGGCTATAGGGATCTGAAAATAACCTGGCATCCCATCTAGGAAGCAGTAATATTGATGTCCGGCCAGCCGCTCCAACATTTGATCAATAAAAGGCAGTGGAAAATAATCCTTTCGGGTTGCGTCATTCAACCTTCTGTAATCAATGCACACCCTCCATCCGGTGACTGTTCTCGTTGGAATGAGTTCATTTCGTTCATTCTTGATCACTGTCATCCCTCTTTTCTTTGGAACCAATTGCGTTGGGCTCACCCAAGCACTGTCAGATATAGGATAGATAATCCCTGCATCCAACAGTTTCACCACTTCTGCTTTAACAACCTCCTTCATATTTGGGTTTAGTCTTCTTTGAGGTTGAATTACCGACTTGAAATTGTCCTCCATTAGGATTTTATGTGTACAAAACGAAGGATTTATTCCCTTCAAATCTGAAATTTTCCAAGCAATGGCAGATTTGTGCTTCTTCAACATTTCAACCAACCTTCCCTTCTGATCCGGGGAGAGAGAAGAAGCTATGATAACGGGGAGTTTCATTTCTTCTGCTAGATATGCATACTCCAAATGTGTTGGTAATGTCTTTAATTCCAAATCAGGTGGTTCTTCAATAGATGGCCGCAGACGGCTTTCCTTCAATCGATCAATTTCTTCAAACTGAATCGTTCCTTGTTCCTCAATACTTTCTGCGATGTTCTGTAAAACCTGGCTGTTGAGATGTTCTTGGGTTCCCTTCGTAGCGTCTATCTCACATGCTTCCTTAGTTAAGTCTACGATTACCACTGAAAAGACCTCTTAACTTTGTTCGATATAACCTGATTCAAACTGAGCAAGGACTCTTTCTAAATTCTCTTCTGAATCCTCACTCAAAGAAGCCAAAGTCGATCTCTCGAATTCATCTAACACATTGCCCAACTCACACTCCATGGCCTATCATATGCAAGGATGATCGACAACTGTTTCTCTTTCCACGGAGGTACTGTTAAATGATTGCCCGTATTCAATGCTATTTACAACCACATGTACTGGGAACAATTGAATTTTCTGTTCCGGAACCTCCACCATTCCTGTAAGTGTGTCAAAAATTTCAGTTGCATCAAACATCCCCTTTCTTCTCAAGCTGAGACCAAAAACAAAAGAAAGAAAAGTAAGAACAATGATAGATAAAGAAAATATGGAATAGAAAGCGAACTGAATAGCTAAAATAGTGAAAAACAAATATCTAAAACGCCTATTCCCCGATAACGGCGCCAAAAACTTTGACAGGCTCCCCGAAAGTGCACGGGTTTGTCGAAGTAATAAAAGTTACCCCGGTGAGAGGGTAGTCGAATCTACAGGGAATAGGGAGTTAGAATATGAGATTTCATATTAAAACTATGCGAAGTACGGAAAGGTAATAATCGATTCGTGTGTGAATTGTGAGAACAACTATACTAAAAGACAGGAAATTAAATATAGAGAGATGAAAGATTAGAGAGTGTAAGAAAAAGAGATTAAGGAGGATTTAACAATGAATGAAGTGGCGTATCCAGATAAGTTACCTCTAGGATCTATGCTTCTAGTGCAAGACTATGCTATTATACCTTCCTATTGATGCTAATTGAGTCGAGGAAATCCTTAGACTCACGGTCTCAAACCTAAGGTCAACCTTGACTAACCCCAACATTATGCCCCGGTATTAGGATTCACAACAACCCTTCACTCTATCGCTCGCACGATTAAGTCCCAGGGGAGTACATCTACCTAAACCTCACACTACGTGGGATTGCATTAAGTTCTAGGGATTCCTAGTGATTAAACCTGTTCCTATGTGTGGTTCTAACCCTTTGGTCCAGGAGGAAGAACCCTAGTCTAGATTAAGCCCCAGTGCATAGGATTCACTTCAACCTTTCACACTGTTACTCGCGTAACTAAGCCCCAGGGGAGTTTATCTACCTAGCACTTCACTCTATCTTGATCGCTAATAAATCAAGGAAACGGGGGTAGGGAGAAATCACACCGGAAGGGAAAGGGGTACATCGATGTATGAAATAAAACACAAACTAAAGACATCAATGAAAACCACTACGCGTATGGTGTGGTCGTGGTCTTGTGCGGCCGTCGAACGTCGGTGACGATGCCGATGGCGCGCTCCAATCCTCCACAAAGTCCTCTCCGAAACCCTAGCCGCACTCTCCAGAAGTAGGGGAGAAAGATATGCTCAAATATTCTCCAAAAGTCTCCAAATCGGGCTTTAAATAGGCTGAGTGCGGCTTTAAATTTGAAGTTATCGGGGCTTCACACGGCCGTGTGGAATTTCCACACGCCCTTGTGAAGTTTCTGTCTTTCCTGAAAAATTACTTCACACGGCCGTGTGGAATTTCCACACGCCTGTGTGAAGTCTCTGACTTGCTGGGAAATCAATTCACACGGCCGTGTGTTAACTCCACACGCCCGTGTGAGGTCTCTGCTTGCTGGAAAATTAATTCACACGGCCGTGTGTTAATTCCACACGCCCGTGTGAATTTTACGGAATCTTGATTTTCGGCAGAAGTGCACAGTACTTGCTACAGTGATTTTGCTACAGCACATGATACAGTGCTGCTACAGTAAGTCCCGAAATGCTCCCGAATACGTTGTTCTTCATCAAGGCCATTAAATTGGGCACACAATCAATGGTAGATCGTGTCTATTGCTTCAAGTCTCCTTCTTGATGAAGTTTTCCTAAGCTACACGAGTTGGACTTGTTGTGAATGTGACTGCCTTTGTGCCCCTCCAATGGAGGTTGGCACACACTCACAAGTCTAACCTCGTGCCTTGTTCCTTGCTTGGTCCGAAAACCTTCCAACAATGGCGAACACGACCTAACTTCGTTCTTCTTTCCCAACTTAGCTCCACGAACCTAAAATGCACAAGAATACACAAATACACACTATTTAGTGATAGAATCTGATAAAAAGTATGTTCATTGTAAGATAATAACGCTTCACGTTACTACAACACAAGCACTTATCAAATCCCCCCACACTTAAGCTTTTGCTTGTTCTCAAGCAAAATAGAACGTGAAAGTACTTGGGAAGAACAATTGAAAGTGCTCAGCCTTAGGTTCACCAAAAGTATGCAAAAGAAGTATTCTACAAGTAAGGGGAAATCAAAACATTACATATGGTTATCGTTGCTCTAGCTAAAAACTTGAATCAAAAAGGATAAAAACTCGAAAACGTGTAAGTGTGTGCGAATTCACTCAAGAGAACCAACGAGTACTCCTCAAACTCTTGTTACAAGGACTTATTTAAATATACTAAGTAAGGAAGTAGTAGCTTCACTCAACCTCTAAGGTAGCCCTTTCCTAGGCGGCCGCCAAAGGTGGCTTTCACACTTTTGAGGAGGTAGCTCTTTCTACCGGAGTGGTAGCTTTCACGCTTCCCATGAGATAGCTCTTTTTCTCATTAGGGCATAACTTGTATCCGACTTATGAGAGTAGCTTCATATTTCATAGGAGGTAGCTCTTTCCACCCCAAATGAAAAGCTTAAACTAATATTCACAAGCTAATAGTTTTTTTTTATTTTTTATTTTTTTTTAAATTGAACTTCATAACTTACTAAAGTAATACTAAAGTAGTCCTTAAAACTTCAAGATCGAGTTTCCAAAAGATTTCAAGAGTGAGTAGTGCAAGAAGGTGTAATCGAGCAAAAATCCCCTAAAATTCAAGTGGAACTAGAACAAGATAGAATATAATGTGTTAAAAATTCTCCTAAACTCTAAGAATACGAATGTTGCAACTAAGGTGAACCGCCATAGGCTACATGAACATGAACAATTGAACGCACAAGTAAAGGTGTGTGCAATGTGAATCCCCCCCCCCCCCCACACACACTTAAGATGTACATTGTCCCCAATGTACGCATGCAAGCACTATAACAATAAAACAATGCAAAACAATTAGTGTGGAAGTGGCAATTGAAACATTACTCCCCTGAACTCCAAGTGTTGCGTTTGATGGAGCTAGGTTATTGAGAGTTGAGTCTCAATGGTTTGTAGAGCACACACGGTCCCATGACTGTGCCAATGACAATTCCTCAATTTCCTTAAATCCAAGACCATCTGCACACATACGCAAGGGTTCAGTATAGCTCAAGAAAAACCCAAAATAAAGCTCGAGTATATAAGGATATGATAATGAGATACAACTCGAGACAAAGTAAAGGAAAGATAAAAGCAAATCCAGAAGGAGAGTCCTTTCTGGGTACTACAAGTCCAACAAAATAAGAAAATAAAAGTGCGACAAAAGAAAGATAAAAACTATGACGCCTCAGCGTCGGTGTCCTGATGAGTATCCTCTGGTACTGCTGCTGCTGGTGGGTCTGATGCTGATGGAGATGTAGGTGGTGTCGGTGAGGGGACCCGTCGGGGTCGCACCACAGATTGCTCAAACAACTGGATCACTGTGGCAAGCTGTGTCGACAGGTGAGCGAACTGTGATGCCTGAATGGTCCTCAACTCGGCAAACCCTGCTGCCTGTGCGACCCTCAGCTCTGCTAACTACTGCTGCATGATACCCACAGCACTCTCGAGGCGCTCGAACCTGTCCTGTCCTCGACAGGTGAGCGAACTGTAGGTGGCTCCGGTGCTGTGGGTGGTGCCTCGGTCTTTGCCCCTGCCTCTGTGTCCACTGGTGGTGGCTCTAAGGCTGCCTGTGAGCCCTCGCCCTGGTAAGCCTCGCGCCAGTATAGCGTGTAATGATGGTAATATCTCCAGGTCATGCCCATTTGTCTCAACATCTCCAAGTCGATTGGGGAAGGTGTGACTGTCTTTTCTATCCCTCTGATTGCATCCCGAAGACCCATTCCTTTCATTAGTCTTATGATGTATGGTCCTGCAAAAATCGTCCCAAGCCTGGGGTACTGACTTCGATGACGCATAGACTCGGCGAGTATGTACCCAATATGGAGTGGCTCCTTCTCTACCATTGAATATAAGTAAAGGAGTTCTGACACAACCTTTTGCGTGTGTACCGTAAGTGCACGGTCTTGTCGAAGTAATAAAGTTACCCCGGTGAGTGGGTAGTCGAATCCACAGGGAATAGGGGTTTAAAATACGAGAAATTGCTATTGAGTCGTGCGATATACGAAAAGAAACAATGATCAGAGTAATGAGTGAATTTATGGAATTAGAGTAGAAGCAAGGCAAGTAAATAGAAAGATGAAAGAGAGAAAAGTGCAAGCAATGAGTAAAAAGAGAGAGACTAGCAACAAGTGAGAATAGGGTATCCGGACAAGTTACCTCTAGGACTTATGCTTCTAGTGCAAGACTATGTTATTATACTTTCCTATTGATGTCAATTGAGTCGAGGAAAATCCTTAGACACACTGTCCCAAATCTAAGGTCAGCCGTGACTAACCCCAACACTATGTCCGGGCAATAGGATTCACGTCAACCCTTCACTCTGTTGATTGCTCAACTAAGCCCCAGGGGAGTATTTCTACCTAAGCCTAACACTACGTGGGATTGCTTTAAGCTCTAGGGACTCCTAGTGATAAAACCTGTTCCTATGTGTAGTAGTCCTACCCCTTTGGTCCAGGAGGAAGAACCATAGTCTAAATTAAGCCCCAGTGCGTAGGATTCACGTCACCCCAAAACCTTGGGGGAGTTTGTATACCTAGCACTTCACTCTATTTTGACCTCTAATAAATCAAGGAATCGGAGGTAGGGAGAAATCACATCGGAAGGGAAAGGGGTACGGTGCTACCTCACAACTCTCCCTCTCAACCCTCTTCAATTTTAAGTAGTCTAATCCTACAGGAGTTGTCACACCTCCAAAGGATAACCTAGATTGTTCTCAATCTTTAGTGTCACGGCTAAGAGAAAACAATAGCACAAGAAATCTAAAATTGAAACTCGAATTTATTCATCAATTAATGGAAAGCATAATAACAATGTCAAAGAAACATAATTATCCTAGAGTTTTACAAGTCCGAATACCCACGAGGGGTTTAGCTCCTCATGGAGCTATACATATTCATCAATGTATGAAATAAAACACAAACTAAAGACATCAATGAAAACCCCTCGCGTATGGTATGGCCGTGGTCTTGTGCGGCCGTCGAACGTCGGTGACGATGCCGATGGCTCGCTCCAATCCTCCACAAAGTCCTCTCCAAAACCCTAGCCGCACTCTCCAGAAGTTGGGGAGAAAGATAGGTTGAAAGATGCTCAAAAAGTCTCCAAATCGGGCTTTAAATAGGTTGAGTGCGGCTTTAAATTTGAAGTTATCGGGACTTCACACGGCCGTGTGGAATTTCCACACGCCCCTCTGAAGTTTCTGTCTTTCCTGAAAAATTACTTCACACGGCCGTGTGTTAATTCCACACGCCCGTGTGAAGTCTCTGGCTTGCTGGAAAATTATTTCACACGCCCGTGTGTTAATTCCACATGCCCGTGTGTTAATTCCACACGCCCGTGTGAATTCTCTGGAATCTTGATTTTTCGTCAGAAGAGCACAGTAACTTGCTACAGTGATTTGCTACAGTAACAAACTACAGTGCTGCTACCGTACTCTCCCGAACTGCTCCCGAATACGTTGTTTCTTCATCGAGGCCATTGAATTGGGCACACAATCAATGGTAGATCGTGCCTATTGCTTCAAGTCCCCTTCTTGGTGAAGTTTTCCTAAGCTACACGAGTTGGACTTGTTGTGAATGTGACTGCCTTTGTGCCCTTCCAAAGGAGGTTGGCACACACTCACAAGTCTAACCTCGTGCCTTGTTCCTTGCTTGGTCCGAAAACCTCCCAACAACGGCGAACACGACCTAACTTCGTTCTTCTTTTCCAACTTAGCTCCATGAACCTACTATGCACAAGAATGCACAAATGCACACTATTTAATGATAAAATCTGACGAAAAGTATGTTCATTGTAAGATAATAACGCTTCGCGTTACTACAACACAAGCACTTATCAAGTTCCTACCGACTAAGAACTCCTGTACTATCGCTCCGGCCGTTTATTGACCTACTCAGAATGCCATGAATGTATCTATAAGCCGGTCGTGATAGACAAGTAGCTTTTGATACACCTGGCTCATAGTTCCCTCGTCCACATAATACTCTGTAAGCTCTTTGAGGAGTTAAATTTCCGGGGTAGTCAGTTGGAAGGTTCTCGTACTCCTCTGTTTTAGTGAATCCCTCGTCGTACAACCGCATGTAAATGGAAAACTGTGTCACCGACAAATTGTACTCATGCCCACATGCCCGAAACTGTATAGAGTTGGCGCTCATCGACTCTTTACTTGCTTTGTCGAATTTGAATGATGATAGCACCTCTAAAGTAAGCAGACAGTTTGCTGGATCTCGAATTGACAGCAAGCTCTTCCAACTTCCTACTGCAACAAGCTCTTCAATCTCATCTACCATTTCAGTACCCCAATCAGCTGGTTTTACACACTCTATGTCCAAGTATCGAGATTGTCCAATTTTGAGTTTCGCCAATCTTCTATATGTTTCTTGGTGTTCAGATGGGATGTCGTTGATTGGCTCTGGAGAGTGTTCTCGTGCTCTTTTGTTGGTGCCTTTCCTGGGTGCCATTCCTGAAAAGTGGTTTAAAAGAAAATTAGTCACTGTATTATAATGAATCATCCTGATAAGATCCACACGGTCGTGTGGAATTTCCACACGCCCGTGTGGATTATTGGACGGACATTGATGCAAGGTTGAGAATCAAAACTCCATAGTCACACAAAATTTTACTTAAGAACCCTTGTAAACTCATTAGT
Source organism: Dioscorea alata (assembly GCA_020875875.1). NCBI lineage: Eukaryota > Viridiplantae > Streptophyta > Magnoliopsida > Dioscoreales > Dioscoreaceae > Dioscorea > Dioscorea alata. The sequence continues at coordinate 9,548,607 of CM037012.1, forward strand.
AGCCAGGTTAATCATGCAAAACAGCCGAAATTTTTATCATAAACGATCTAAATCCGGATTAGTAAAGAGGAAGGGTTTGTCGTTCTCACCGACGGTGTGGATGAAGAAAAATTTGGAGTTTGGTCGGAGAACTCGAGAAGAAACCTTAATGACCGAAGGTACTGGTCGGGAAAGCAGCAAAAGAGGTCGGAGAGTGTTTTGGAGTGAAAGTGAAAGAAACACGAGTGAATTCCAAAGGAAAAACATCCGTCTTATTGAAGTTCTGGGAATTCACACGGCCGTGTGAACTTGGTACACGGCCGTGTGCCTATTTAATTAGGGTTCACAGGGGCCAACACACGCCCCTGTGCGCACTCTGTTCACTCTCTGAATTACCTCACACGGCCGTGTGAAACCATCCAAATGGTCGTGTACCTTCACAGGGGAATTCACAGGGGCTGGTTCACGCCCCTGTGAGTTCTCGGGAGAATTCAGAAGGTTTCTGAAACTGTTCACACGGCCGTGTGGAATTTCCACACGGCCGTGTGCCCAACCTGGTCAAGAACGCAAAGCCAGCCACAGGGGCACCTCACACGCCCCTGTGGCCTCTCTGATTTGCCCGAGAAACACTAAGTATTTTCACACGCCCGTGTACCTCTCACAAGCTCTCCCACAGGGGCACCCACACGCCCCTGTGTATTCTCGGGGAGAAGGGGTTTTTTCTGCAGAGTTTCACACGGCCGTGTGGAAATTACACACGGCCGTGTGCCTGGGATGAGAGTAAAAGTTCTGCGAAAACCCACACGGCCGTGTGCCCCTTCTGGAGTTTTTCACAGGGGCAAGGTCACACCCATGTGTCTCCTCTGGTTGAGTCCTAATTGGTAACACACGGCCGTGTGTTAATTCCACACGGCCGTGTGTTTTCTCTGGTTTACTTAGAAAATTTACAGACTTCTCAAAAAAATTCAGAAATTCTTGTATGACACTTAAAACCTGTAAAAATCATGAAAACACGACCAGAGACCACAGAAAACACACTCAACTGACTTAAACTTCGTCAATTATCATTAAGGCACACGTGGTTCATAAAAAACCCTCAAGAAAATTGCAGCGTAAGCACATGCAAAATTCAGGACACCAAAACCAAGATTTTTATTCGATCTAAATCTAACTAAGTCCTGGAAAAACTGTAAAACCTTGGGTTGCCTCCCAAGAAGCGCTTGTTTAACGTCACTAAGCTTGACGCACCTGGCTTACCTTAAGGCGGTTGAAGGAAAAATATTTCTTTGTCGTTGTTGCAAACCTCTCCGCCAAAGTATGGTTTAAGCCGGTGTCCGTTTACTTTGAACATGCCCTTCTCCGGATGAGTAATCTCAATTGAACCTTGGGGTGATACCTGAGTGACTGTGTATGGGCCAAACCATCTAGTCTTTAACTTTCCGGGGAAGAGTCGTAATCGGGAGTTGAATAATAGGACTTGGTCGCCGACCTTGAATTCCTTAGGTAATTTGATATGCTTGTCATGCCACTTTCGAATCTTCTCTTTGTAAATTCTGGCATTCTCATATGCTCTCAATCTCCATTCATCGAGCTCATTAAGATGAAGCAGCCTCTGTTCACCAGCTCTTCGTAAATCGAAGTTCATTGCTTTAATTGCCCAATATGCTTTATGTTCAAGTTCCACGGGTAGATGGCATGACTTCCCGTAGACCAGATTATACGGAGTGGTGCCTATGGGCGTCTTGTACGCTGTGCGATGGGCCCATAGTGTGTCATCTAACCATTCTGACCAATCTCGCTTTCCTTGTTCCACAGATTTTGTCAAGATTCGCTTGAGTTCTCTATTGATGACTTCCACTTGACCACTAGTTTGAGGATGATATGGAGTGGCAAGGCGGTGGCGTACCCCATATCTTTTCAACACTTTTTCTAATTGGGCATTACAGAAGTGGGTCCCTCGATCACTAATGATGATTCGTGGAGTTCCAAATCGAGTGAATAACCTTTTTAAGAATTTCACCACCGTTCTAGTATCATTACTTGGCAATGCTTGTGCTTCAACCCATTTGGAGACATAGTCAACTGCTACTAGTATGTACTGGTTCCCGTTAGACTTCGGAAACGGTCCCATGAAATCAATGCCCCAGAGATCGAATACCTCACAAAATTGCATAGGATTCTGAGGCATCTCATCCCGCCGAGATAAGTTTCCAGCCCTCTGACAATTGTCACATCGAAGAACGAACTGGTGTGCATCGTGAAAGAGAGTTGGCCAATAAAATCCTGCCGCCAAGACTTTTTCGGCGGTACTACTTGATGCATAATGGCCTCCAACTGGCCCTGAATGACAATGAGCAAGAATGTCCCATCCTTCCTCCCTCGATACGCATCTCCGAACTATATGATCTGCACAAATACGGAAGAGAAACGGATCATCCCAGAAGTAATTCTTTAAATCACTGAAGAACTTCTTCTTTTGCTGGAATGTGAGCCCTTGTTTGAGCACCCTCCCTGAAAGATAGTTAGCAAAATCCGCAAACCATGGAGTGTCACCTGATGAAGTCGATTTCTGAATCGAATACAAGTGCTCCTCCGGGAAGAAGTCATTAATTTCCTTGCTTGATGGCTCTTGACCAATGCTACCCTCTAACCGTGACAAGTGATCCGCCACTACATTTTCGGTTCCCTTCTTATCCTTTATCTCCATGTCAAACTCCTGTAAGAGCAGTATCCAGCGGATCAATCTTGGTTTCGCATCAACTTTGTTCATGAGGTAACGGAGAGCTGAATGGTCTGTGAATACAATAACTCTTGATAAAATGAGATATGATCTGAATTTATTGAGTGCAAACACCACCGCTAACAATTCCTTCTCTGTGGTAGTGTAATTCTGTTGTGCATCTGTGAGAGTCTTGCTTGCGTAATAGATGGGTTGGAATTGCTTACCTCTCCTTTGCCCCAAAACTGCTCCAACTGCATAATCACTAGCATCGCACATCAGCTCAAATGGTTCATCCCAGTTCGGGGTGATTAGAATCGGAGCTTGAACCAGTTTTTCTTTCAAGACCTTGAAATCTACTGCACACTCTTCCCCAAAGTCAAATGGAGCATCTTTTTCGAGAAGCTTGGTCAACGGCTGAGTGATCTTTGAAAAATCTTTAATGAACCGCCTGTAAAAGCCTGCGTGCCCCAGAAAACTTCTGATTCCTTTAATGTTTGTCGGCGAAGGAAGTTTATCTATGACTTCTATTTTTGCCTTATCTACCTCCATACCCACACTGGAAATTTTGTGACCGAGAACGATACTTTCTTGAACCATGAAGTGACACTTCTCCCAATTTAGCATGAGATTTGTCTCCTCACATCTTATCAGCACTCGTTTTAAGTTTCTTAAGCATGTATCAAAGGAGTCACCAAAAACAGAGAAGTCATCCATGAATACCTCCATTACGTCTTCGATAAGATCATCGAAAATAGCAGTCATACAGCATTGAAATGTAGCAGGTGCATTACATAACCCGAACGGCATTCGTCTGTATGCAAATGTTCCATATGGACAAGTAAAAGTTGTCTTCTCTTGATCTTCCGGAGCAATAGGAATCTGAAAGTATCCTGACATTCCATCTAGGAAACAGTAAAACTGATGCCCTGCTAATCGTTCCAGCATTTGATCAATAAAAGGCAACGGAAAGTGATCCTTTCGGGTTGCGTCATTCAACCTTCTGTAATCAATGCAAACTCTCCATCCCGTGACTGTTCTAGTTGGTATAAGTTCATTCTTCTCATTCTTAATTACTGTCATCCCTCCTTTCTTCGGAACCACTTAAGTTGGGCTTACCCAAGTACTATCAGAGATTGGGTAAATAATTCCTGCATCCAAGAGTTTAACCACCTCTGCCTTCACAACCTCTTTCATGTTTGGATTCAGTCTTCTTTGAGGTTAGATCACCGTTTTGAAGTTATCCTCCATTAAAATCTTATGTGTGCAGAATGAAGGGTTTATTCCTTTTAGGTCTGCGATTTTCCATGCTAGCGCAGACTTGTGTAATTTCAACATGTTCACTAGTTTATCTTTTTGCTCCTGACACGACCTTTTGCGTGCGTACCGCAAGTGCACTGCCTTGTCGAAGTAATAAAATACCCTGGTGAGTGGGTAGTCGTATCCACAGGGAATAGTGTTCAGAAACAAGTGTTATCGCTATTTAGCTATGAAGGGAATCGATGACGAGAAAAGTATGTATGTATAGATATAAAAGAAAATAAAAGAGTGCAAGAAGAATAATGAGGGTAGGAGAGGTAATCGATATAACGATGGGGTACCCGGACAAAGTTCCCCCTAGGACTAATGCTTCTAGTGCAAAACTTGTATTATGCTCTACAATTGATGCCTATTGAGTCGAGGATATCCTTAAACACACGGTCCCAAACCTAAGGTCAACCGTGACTAACCCCAACACTATGTCCCGGCATTAGGATTCACGTCAACCCTTCACTCTGTTGATTGCTCAACTAAGCCCCAGGGGAGTATATCTACCTAAGCCTAACACTACGTGGAGTTGCTTTAAGCTCTAGGGATTCCTAGTGATAAAACCTATTCCTATGTGTAGTAGTTCTAACCCTTTGGTCCAGGTGGAAGAACACTAGTCTAAATTAAGCCCCAGTGCATAGGATTCACATCACCCCAAAACCTTGGAGGAGTTTGTCTACCTAGCACTTCACTCTATTTCGACCTCTAATGAATCAAGGAATCGGAGGTAGGGAGAAATCACAACGGAAGGGAAATGGGTACGTCGCTACCTCACAACTCTCCCTCTCAACCCTCTTCAATCTTAAGGAGTCTAACCCTATAGAGGTTGTCACACCCTCAAAGGATAACTTAATAGATTCTCAACCCTAGTGTCACATCTAAAGGAAAACAATAACAAGATAAAATCAAGATTGAAACTCAATAAAAGAACATCAAATTAAGAAAGCATAATAAAAGTCATAGAAACAATATCATCCTAGGGTTTATAAGTCCGAATACCCACTAGGGTTTAGCTCTCCATGGAGCAATACAAAATCAATAAAGAATTTAAGAAAATATGCATAAAAACCAAAAAGAAAACCCCCTTGTAGATCGTATCGATGGTCTTGTGTAGTCACGTGTCTTCTCCAACGAATCCCTTGTCAAGGCTAGGGCACACCTCGCCAAATCAATGCCGATGAGAGCTTCCCTAATAGCTTTCTTCCAAAGGATGTCGATGTGGATGCCGTTTAATCGCCTCCAAAGACCTCCAAGAACCTCTCCAAACCCTAGCCGAAAGCCCCCCAAAAGATATCCCAGTGATAGAAGGGGAGATCCCCCAAATAGATCTGAAAAAGGGCTATTTATAGGCTGAAATCAGGCTGAATTCGGGCTGAAATCGGACTTCTGTGAAAATCCAGAAATTCCACACGCCCGTGTGAACTCTCTGGAATTCTGAATTTCGGTAGAATGTGAACAGTATCTGCTATAGTATTCTCTACAGTATTTTTGCTACAGTACTTCTCCGAAATACTCCCGAATCTATCGTTTTTCATCGAGGCCGTTGAATTGGGCACACAATCAACGGTAGATTATGTCGATTACTTCATTTCTCTTCATTGGCGAAGTTCTCCAATGCTACACGAGTTATAGACTTTTGTGAATGTGACTGCCCTTGTGCCTCTCCAATGGAGGTTGGCACACACTCACAAGTCTAGACTCGTGCCTTGTTCCTTGCTTGGTCCGAGAACTCCTCAACAATGGCGAACATAACCTATTCTTGCTTCTTTTTCTCTAAATCTTCTCCACAACCCTAGAATGCACGAAAGAACACAAATACACACTAATTAGTGATTAAATCTGAGAAAAGTAATGCTCAATGTAAGGTAATAATACTTCGTATTACTATAACACAAGCACTTATCAAACTCCCCCACACTTAAGCTTTTGCTTGTCCTCAAGCAAAAAATAAAACGTGAAAGTACTTGGGAAGAACAATTGAAAGTGCTTGGCCTTAGGTTCACCAAAAGTATGCAAAAGAAGCATTCTACAAGTAAGGGGAAATCAAAACATTGCATAAGGTTACCATTGCTCTAGCTAAAAACTCGAATTAAAAAGGAAGAAGAACTCGAAAAATGTGTAGTGTGTGAATTCACTCAAGACAACTAACGAGTACTCCTCAAACTTTTGTTAACAAGGACTTATTTATATATGAAAAGTAGGAAAGGAAGTAGTAGCTTCACACAACCTCGAAGGTAGCCCTTTCCTAGGCGGCCGCCAAAGGTGGCTTTCACACTTTCAAGGAGGTAGCTCTTTCTACCGGAGTGGTAGCTTTCACGCATCCCATGAGATAGCTCTTTCTCTCATTAGGGCATAACTTGTATCCGACTTATGAGAGTAGCTACATACTTCATAGGTGGTAGCTCTTTCCACCCCAAATGCCTAATTAAAACAAAGCGAATATTCACAACTCATTTTTTTTTTCTTTTTTTCTTTTTCATTTTTCCACTTTTTTTTTTTCATTTTCATCTTTTTTTTTTTATATATTTTTCTCTCCTTATATATGCATTTTCCAAAGTAAAACTAAGAACAACGATAAACTTGTCCTTAAAAACTTCAAGATTGAGTTTCCAAAAGATTCCAAGAGTAAGTTGTGCAATATAAGATAATCGAGCAAAAATTCCCTAAAATTCAAGTAGAAACTAGAGCATGATAGGATACAATGTTAAAAATTCTCCTAAACTATAAGAATACAACCGTTGCAACTAAGGTGAACCGCCATAGGCTACATAAGCATAAGCAATTGAACGCACAAGTAAAAGTGTATGCAATGTGAACTCCCCCCCACACTTAAGATGTACATTGTCCTCAATGTACACATGCAAGCACAATAAAAAGTATAACAATCAAAACATAATGTGTGGAGGTGGGCAATTGAAACAATACTCCCCTGAACTCCTAGTGGTACGTTTGATGGAGCTATGTTTATTAAGGGTTGAGTCTCAACGGGTTGCGGAGGGTACACGGTCCCATGACCGTGCCTATGACTAGTACTCAAATTCCTTGCATCCAAGACCATCTGCACGTACACAAGGGGGATCAGTGAAGCTCAATAAAAGTAAAATAAAACAAAAGAAAACTAAAGCTAAGAACGCCTCAAGCGTCGGTGTCGTCCGTTCTTCGATCTCCGGTGCTGCTGTCGGTGCTGATACTGGTGGATTTGGTGTTGAAAAAGAAAAAATTGACGAAGAAAAGGAGAAAATATGCTTACCGATGAAGTGAAAATAAAAAACTTCGAATATGGTCGGAAAACAACTTAAAAACTCCTTAAATGGACAAAGAGAGGGTTGGGAAAATGTGAGGAAACATCCCTTGAGTGTGGAGGCATTTAGAATTGAAAAGGCAAAAGAAGATTTTAAAATTAAAAACAACCTATCATGTTCTGTACATCCACACGGCCGTGTGGAATTTCCACACGGCCGTGTGCCTCCACTAGAAGGGTTCACAGGGCAGTCACACCCCCTTGTGTTTCCTATGTTTGCTTTCCAGAACATACACACGGCCGTGTGGAAATTCCACACGGCCGTGTGCCCAACCTGGCCAGCACAAGGCCGGCCACAGGGGCACCCACACGCCCCTGTGGCCTCTCTGGATATCCCGAAAAGCTCTAAGTGTTCCACACGGCCGTGTGCCTTTCACAAGCTCTCTCACAGGGGTTGCCACACGCTCCTGTGTTTTCTCGGGATGTAAGGGAAGTTTCTGCAGAATTTCACACGGCCGTGTGAACTTGCCACACGGCCGTGTGCCTTAACACATGGGCACTCACAGGGGCACCCACACGCCCCTGTGGATTCTCTGGGCTGAGAGTTGATGTTCTGCAGAATTTCACACGGCCGTGTGGAAACTCCACACGGCCGTGTGGAAACTCCACACGGCCGTGTTCCCTTCACTGGGTCGCTCACAGGGGCAGCTACACGGCCCCTGTGATGCTCGGGAAGAGCTCTGAGATGGTTCACACGGCCGTGTGGAAATTCCACACGGCCGTGTGTTTTCTCTGGATGACTTAGAAAAATCACAGGCTCTGCAGAAAATTTCAGAAACACACTCATAGCACTTAGAGCCTGTATAAACGATAAAAACACGACCAGATATCTATGAAAACACACTCAAACGACCCAAAACTTTGACAATCATAATTAGGCACACTAAAACACCAATAATCCATGAGAAAATCACAGCACATGCATAATAAAATCAAAACACCGAAACTAGGCAATTATTCATACTAAAACTAAACTAAGCCTAGAAAAGCATTAAAACTTGGGTTGCCTCCCAAGAAGCGCTTGTTTAACGTCACTAAGCTTGACGTACCTCTTTCTTACCTCAAGGCGGCTTGAAAAGAGTGTGTTCCTCCCGACAAGAAATTGCATAGCTACTTCCTTTAAACCAAAGATCTACTTGTCGGGGTGAAGTATTTGTTGGAGGGTCCAACCATCTTACTTTTGGCCTCCAAGGAAACAATTTGGGTTGGGAATTATCCAAGCTTAGCATAGGTGGGTCATTGGATGGTTTAAATATCCTCCTCACATCTTTTTCCCATCCCAAAATCCCTTTCTTGCTTTTTGTGAGTTGATCAATCCCAAAGAAGGATGCTTGCTCCATTACCTTAGGGTTTGCTTCTTCTTGTGTATTTTCATCTTGAACGGAACATGAAACTAGCAAATCCCCTTGAAAATTTCCTTGCTCACAAGCACCATCTTCATTTAAGCAATCCCAATTCTCCAAATGATCATCTTCTTTTTCCTCTTCAATTTCTACAACAACGTACTCGGTTTGCCCCGTTTCTTCATTATTGTTCACTACCACATCATCTCTACAAGGAACTTGCGTCGCTTGCTCAAATACTTCATTTTCCTTGGAGAGTGTGTCAAGTATCCATCCCAATTGATGCTCAAGGTTGTTATAGGAGGCTTCATGACACTTTCGTGTGGCTCCCATACTTTGGCAAGAGGCATCGGATGCTTTAATAAAGTTATCTATCGCTTTTTTCCATTGAGGTGCATCCTCTTCAAGTACATCATCCTTTTGAAATTGCTTTTGAGGTGCTTCATAATGTTGTCCATCATTATTCCATGAAAAATTTGGGTAGCTCATTTCATTTGGATGATATGTGTTGTAGCATGGATTGCTTTGTTGTTGTGAAGCAATAATTCTATCAAGCCTTGTACTGAGAGCTTCAACTTGAGAATATAGGTCAATGATTGAATCAATCTCCATTTAGACTCCTTGCAAGAAAAAGTAAGACAAATCAAAAGAAAACAAACAAGAATGACGGAAGAATAAGAAAAGGTGAAATAGAATGAATGATGAATAGCAAAAATAGCAAAGTACAAATGTCTCTAAAACGCCTATTCCCCGACAACGGCGCCAAAAACTTGACACGACCTTTTGCGTGCGTACCGCAAGTGCACGGCCTTGTCGAAGTAATAAAATACCCTGGTGAGTGGGTAGTCGTATCCACAGGGAATAGTGTTCAGAAACAAGTGTTATCGCTATTTAGCTATGAAGGGAATTGATGACGAGAAAAGTATGTATGTATAGATATAAAAGAAAATAAAAGAGTGCAAGAAGAATAATGAGGGTAGGAGAGGTAATCGATATAACGATGGGGTACCCGGACAAAGTTCCCCCTAGGACTAATGCTTCTAGTGCAAAACTTGTATTATGTTCTACAATTGATGCCTATTGAGTCGAGGATATCCTTAAACACACGGTCCCAAACCTAAGGTCAACCGTGACTAACCCCAACACTATGTCCCGGCATTAGGACTCACGTCAACCCTTCACTCTGTTGATTGCTCAACTAAGCCCCAGGGAAGTATATCTACCTAAGCCTAACACTACGTGGAGTTGCTTTAAGCTCTAGGGATTCCTAGTGATAAAACCTGTTCCTATGTGTAGTAGTTCTAACCCTTTGGTCCAGGTGGAAGAACCCTAGTCTAAATTAAGCCCTAGTGCATAGGATTCACATCACCCCAAAACCTTGGAGGAGTTTGTCTACCTAGCACTTCACTCTATTTCGACCTCTAATGAATCAAGGAATCGGAGGTAGGGAGAAATCACAACGGAAGGGAAAGGGGTACGTCGCTACCTCACAACTCTCCCTCTCAACCCTCTTCAATCTTAAGGAGTCTAACCCTATAGAGGTTGTCACACCCTCAAAGGATAACTTAATAGATTCTCAACCCTAGTGTCACATCTAAGGGAAAACAATAACAAGATAAAATCAAGATTGAAACTCAATTAAAGAACATCAAATTAAGAAAGCATAATAAAAGTCATAGAAACAATATCATCCTAGGGTTTACAAGTCCGAATACCCACTAGGGTATAGCTCTCCATGGAGAAATACAAAATCAATAAAGAATTTAAGAAAATATGCATGAAAACCATAAAGAAAACCCCCTTGTAGATCGTATCGATGGTCTTGTGTAGTCACGTGTCTTCTCCAACGAATCCCTTGTCAAGGCTAGGGCACACCTTGCCAAATCAATGCCGATGAGAGCTTCCCCAATAGCTTTCTTCAAAAGGATGTCGATGTCGATGCCGTTTAATCGCCTCCAAAGACCTCCAAGAACCTCTCCAAACCCTAGCCGAAAGCCCCCCAAAAGATATCCCAGTGATAGAAGGGGAGATCCCCCAAATAGATCTGAAAACGGGCTATTTATAGGCTGAAATCAGGCAGAATTCGGGCTGAAATCGGACTTCTGTGAAAATCCAGAAATTCCACACGCCCGTGTGAACTCTCTGGAATTCTGAATTTCGGTAGAATATGAACAGTATCTGCTACAGTATTTCTCTGCAGTGTTTTTGCTACAGTACATGCTACAGTACTTCTCCGAAATACTCCCGAATCCATCGTTTTTCATCGAGGCCGTTGAATTGGGCACACAATCAACGGTAGATTATGTCGATTACTTCATTTCTCTTCATTGGCGAAGTTCTCCAATGCTACACGAGTTATAGACTTTTGTGAATGTGACTGCCCTTGTGCCCCTCCAATGGAGGTTGGCACACACTCACAAGTCTAGACTCGTGCCTTGTTCCTTGCTTGGTCCGAGAACTCCTCAACAATGGCGAACATAACCTATTCTTGCTTCTTTTTCTCTAAATCTTCTCCACAACCCTAGAATGCACGAAAGAACACAAATACACACTAATTAGTGATTAAATCTGAGAAAAGTAATGCTCAATGTAAGATAATAATACTTCGTATTACTATAACACAAGCACTTATCAGCTCCCGAGAAAGATTTGATGCTATAATCACGGGCAACTTCATTTCTTCTGCCAAAAATGCATATTCTAAGTGCTCTTGGAGTGTTTTCAACTCTAAATCGGGTGGCTCATCGATGGATGGTCGAAGTCGATCCCCCTTTAGTCTGTCAATTTCTTCAAATTTAGTATCTTGGGGTTCATTGACGCATCCTGAGATCTTCTCTAGATCATACCCTTTGAGTTGGTCCTGGGACCCCAATCTAACCCCCAACTCACAAGCTTCCTCTATTAGGTTTGCGATTCCCATTGAAAAGACTTCTTGCTTGTGTTCCCAATAACCTGATTCAAACTGTGCGAGAACCTTCTCAAGGGTTTCTTCTGTGTCATCATTTGACGAAGCTAGAGCTGTTTTATCAAATTCGTCCAACACACTGCCCAATTCATAATTCATGTTCTGCTCCTTGTAGAACTGATCGATACCATCCACCATTTCTGTACAAGGTTGCCTCACTGATTGCTCATACTCAGTATAACTTGGAAATGGTTGGGTGATAAACAACTGCATTTTCTGCTCCACTTCCTCAACTAGACCCACAAGTGTATCAAAAGCTTGGCTTGCGTTAAACATTCCCTCGGTAAACTGCAATTAGTGAGGAAAGAATTGGTAAGAATAGTGATAGATAAAGAAAGTGTGAAATAGACAACGAAGTTAATGACTAAAATAGCAAAAACAAGTATCCAAAATACGCCTAGTCCCCTGGCAACGGCGCCAAAAACTTGACATGACCTTTTGCGTGTGTACCGCAAGTGCACGGCCTTGTCGAAGTAATAAAATTACCCCGGTGAGTGGGTAGTCGAATCCACAGGGAATAGGGATTTAAAATACGAGAAATTACTATTCAATCGTGCAATATACGAAAAGAAACAATGATCGGCATGATGAGTGAGTTTATGAAAATTAGAGTAGATGCAAGGCAAGTAAATAGAAAGATGAAAGAGAGAAAAGTGCAAGCAACGAGTAAAGAGAGAAATTAGCAATAAGTGAGAATAGGGTATCCGGACAAGTTACCTCTAGGACTTATGCTTCTAGTGCAAGACTATACTATTATACTTTCCTATTGATGTTAATTGAGTCGAGGAAAATCCTTAAACACACGGTCCCAAATCTAAGGTCAACCGTGACTAACCCCCAACACTATGTCCCGGCATTAGGATTCACGTCAACCCTTCACTTTGTTGATTGCTCAACTAAGCCCCAGGGGAGTATTTCTACCTAAGCCTAACACTACGTGGAATTGCTTTGATCTCTAGGGACTCCTAGTTATAAAACCTGTTCCTATGTGCAGTAGTTCTAACCCTTTGGTCCAGGAGGAAGAACCGTAGTCTAAATTAAGCCCCAGTGCGTAGGATTCACGTCACCCCAAAGCCTTGGGGGAGTATATCTTCCTAGCACTTCACTCTATTTCGACCGCTAATAAATCAAGGAATCGGAGGTAGGGAGAAATCACATCGGAAGGGAAAGGGGTACGGTGCTACCTCACAACTCTCCCTCTCAACCCTCTTCAATTTTAAGTAGTCTAAGCCTATAGGAGTTGTCACACCTCCAAAGGATAGCCTAGATTGTTCTCAATCCTTAGTGTCACGGCTAAGAGAAAACAATAGCACAAGATATCTAAAATTGAAACTCGAATTCATTCATCAATTAATGGAAAAGCATAATAACTATGTCAAAGAAACATAATTATCCTAGAGTTTTACAAGTTCGAATACCCACAGGGGTTTAGCTCCTCATGGAGCTATACGTGTTCATCAATGTATGAAATAAAACACAAACTAAAGACATCAGTGAAAACCCCTCGCGTATGGTGTGGCCGTGGTCTTGTGCGGCTGTCGAACGTCGGTGACGATGCCGATGGCGCGCTCCAATCCTCCACAAAGTCCTCTCCGAAACCCTAGCCGCATTCTCCAGAAGTTGGGGAGAAAGATAGGTTCAAAGATTCTCTAAAAGTCTCCAAATCGGGCTTTAAATAGGCTGAGTACAGCTTTAAATTTGAAGTTATCGGGGCTTCACACGGCCGTGTGGAATTTCCACACGCCCGTGTGATGTTTCTGTCTTTCCAGAAAAATTACTTCACACGGCCGTGTGGAATTTCCACACGCCCGTTTGAAGTCTCTGACTTGCTGGGAAATCAATTCACACGGCCGTGTGTTAATTCCACACACCCGTGTGAGGTCTCGGCTTGCTGGAAAATTAATTCACACCGCCGTGTGTTAATTCCACACGCCCGTGTGAATTCTCTGGAATCTTGATTTTCGGCAGATGTGCACAGTACTTGCTACAGTGATTTTGCTGCAGTAACAAGATACATTGCTACTACAGTAACTCTCCGAAATGCTCCCGAATACGTTGTTCTTCATCGAGGCCATTGAATTGAGCACACAATCAATGGTAGATCGTGCCTATTGCTTCAAGTCTCCTTCTTGGTGAAGTTTTCCTAAGCTACACGAGTTGGACTTGTTGTGAATGTGACTGCCTTTGTTCCCCTCCAATGGACATTGGCACACACTCACAAGTCTAAGCTCGTGCCTTGTTCCTTGCTTGGTCCGAAAATCTTCCAACAATGGCGAACACGACCTAACTTCGTTCTTCTTTCCCAACTTAGCTCCACGAACCTACAATGCACAAGAATACACAAATACACACTATTTAGTGATAGAATCTGATAAAAAGTATGTTCATTGTAAGATAATAATGCTTCGCGTTACTACAACACAAGCACTTATCAGCTATACATGTTCATCAATGTCTGAAATAAAACACAAAGTAAAGACATAGATGAAAACCCCCTTGCGTATGGTGTGGCCGTGGTCTTATGCGGCCGCCAGACGTCGGTGACGATGCCGATGATGCGCTCTAAACCTCCACGAAGTCCTCTCCACAACCCTAGCGGTACTCCCAGAAGTTGGGGAGAAGAATAGGTCAAAAGATATATCAAAAAGTCTCCAAATCGGGCTTTTATAATGTGGACTTGCGGCTTTAAATTTGCTGAAAACGGGATTTCACACGGCCGTGTGGAATTTCCACACGCCCGTGTGAAGTTTCTGGAATTCTGATTTTCGGCCGACTGTGAACAGTAACTTGCCACAGTGTTTTTGGTACATTAATTCACTACAGTACTGCTACAGTAACTGTACCGAAACGCTCCAGGATTCGTTGTTCTTCATCGAGGCCGTTGAATTGGGCACACAATCAACGGTAGATCGTGCCGATTGCTTCGAATCGCCTAATTGGTGAAGTTCTCATTGTTGGCATGAGTTAGACTTCTTGTGAATGTGACTGCCTTTGTGCCCCTCCAACAGAGGTTGGCACACACTCACAAGTCTATGTTCACGCCTTGCTCCTTGCTTGGTCCGAAAATCTTCCCAACAATGCCAACCACGACCTAACTTCGTTCCTTTCCTTCATTTTATCTTCACAACCCTACAATGCACAAAAGTAAACAATTGCACACTTTTTAGTGATAAAATCTGATTAAATTAATGCTCATTGCAAGATAATAACACTTCGCATTACTATAACACGAGCACTTATCAACTTCGCTTTGGACAGACGAGATACACAGACTTGAGCGCAGTGAGAGCTATCCAGGGGGGATAGCATTGCAGATGAGATCAGTGAGCTGCTCACGGTCGGCAGTTGGGACAGATTACTATCGATTAGAGACCCAGCGATCCGACCACTCGCTCTAGAGGTCCTCTCGATATTCGAGTTTGATCGAGGGTACCAGAGTTTTACTGACGACACCACTATCCAGTTCCGGGCCCTCGGTCGACATTTCACCTTGAGCATGACGCAGTTCTCACTGCGGATGGGGCTATACGACGAGGAGTATACCGAGACAGAGGAGGCCAGTACGAGCCTGGGGTCTCCAAGGCCACTTGCTTGATCAGGGCATCTCACAGATACATCCACGCCGTACTGAGCAGATCAGTGAGTGGCAGAAGGGACAGTACAGGGGTGCTGAGCCGCCAGGAGCTGTTATACCTGCACTCGATGGTGGAGAGCGAGCCACTCCACCTGGGCACATTGTGGCCGAGTACATCCGCCACCAGGGCCGAGTACATCACATGCTTGATTATTGGATTGGGGCTTAGAGACGGAGTGCGAGGGGCTGAGAAGACCAGTGTACCGACTCCTCTCGGCACAGATACACCGAGGATGATAGGGATGATCCGTAGAGCAGGATCAGGGACATATACATGGATCATCCCCCAGGCAGATCAGGCAGAGGGGCCCCAGGCAGCATTGGAGCCACCTCCAGGGGACACAGAGACCGAGGTACCACCCACCGCGTCAGAGCCACCTGCGGTGCGTATCTTCTCGCCTTCTCGAGGCCAGGATCGACTGGAGCGCCTCGAGAGCGTAGTGGGGGTGCTACAGACAGAGGTGGCTGAGGTCAGGGCCACACAGGTAGCGCAGCACAAAGAGGCCATGGCTCGATTACACAGCATACAGCAGTTACTCGAGCGAGCCATGACTTCACCATTCATGGTCCGACCCCGAGCTTCCACTCCTCCACTACCAGCATCACCAGCACTAGTAGTAGCAGATCCATCATCACCGACAGAGCCTCCAGCAGCACCAGAGGCTTCTATTCAGGACACTGACGCTGATGCGTCTTAGATTTTATTTTTTATTTGATTTTCATTCTTGTATTTTCTATTTTATTTTGGACTTGTATTACTCAGAAAGGACTCTCCTTCTGAGTTTATCTTTAATTTAGCTTTTATTTTATCTCGAGTTGTATTTCATTTTCATATTTTATATACTCGAGTTTTTATTGAGCTATACTGAACCCTTGTATATGTGTGCGCAGATGGTCTTGGATGAAAGGAATCTAAGGAATAGTCATAAACACGGTCATGGGACCATGTGTGCTTCACAACCCATTGAGACTCAACTCTCAATGCACCTAGCTCCATTAAACGCAACACTTGGAGTTCAGGGTAGTAATGTTTCAATTGCCTACTTCCACACTAATTGCTTTACAATTCTTCACTTTTATTGTGCTTGCGTGCGTACATTGGGGACAATGTACATCTTAAGTGTGGCGGGGAGTTCACATTGCACACACTTTTAATTGTGCGTTGAATTGCTTATGCTAATGTAGCTTATGGCGGTTCACCTTAGTTGCAACAGTTGTATTCTTAGAGTTTAGGAGAATTTTTAACATTGTGTCCTATCATGCTCTAGTTTCTACTTGAATTTTTAGGGAATTTTTGCTCGATTATCTTATATTGCACAACTTACTCTTGGAATCTTTTGTAAACTCAATCTTGAAGTTTTTAAGGACAAGTTTATCGTTGTTTTTAGTTTTACTGTGGAAAATGCATATATAAGGAGAGAAAAATTTGATGAAAATGAAAAAAAAAAGTGGAAAAAATGAAAAAGAAAAAAAAAAGAGAAAAATATGAGTTATGAATAGTTGCTTTGTTTTATGTATGCATTTGGGGTGGAAAGAGCTACCACCTATGAAGTATGTAGCTACTCTCATAAGTCGGATACAAGTTATGCCCTAATGAGAGAAAGAGCTATCTCATGGGATGCGTGAAAGCTACTACCCCGGTAGAAAGAGCTACCTCCTCGAAAGTGTGAAAGCCACCTTTGGCGGCCGCCTAGGAAAGGGCTACCTTCAAGGATGTATGAAGCTACTACTTCCTTCTCTCTTTAGTTTTGGTTTTTGTATATAAATAAGTCCTTTCTAACAAAAGTTTGAGGAGTACTCGTTGGTTCTCTTGAGTGAAATCGCACACACTAACACATTTTCGAGTTTTCATCCTTTTTGATTCGAGTTTTTAGCTAGAGCAATGATAACCTTATGCATTGTTTTGATTTCCTCTTACTTGTAGAATGCTTCTTTTGAATACTTTTGGTGAACCTAAGGCCGAGCACTTTCAATTGTTCTTCCCAAGTACTTTCACGTTCTATTTTTGCTTGAGGACAAGCAAAAGCTTAAGTGTGGGGGGATTTGATAAGTGCTCGTGTTATAGTAATGCGAAGTGTTATTATCTTGCAATGAGCATTAATTTAATTAGATTTTATCACTAAAAAGTGTGCAATTGTTTACTTTTGTGCATTGTAGGGTTGTGAAGATAAAATGAAGGAAAGGAACGAAGTTAGGTCGTGTTTGGCATTGTTGGGAAGATTTTCGGACCAAGCAAGGAGCAAGGCGTGAGCATAGACTTGTGAGTGTGTGCCAACCTCCGTTGGAGGGGCACAAAGGCAGTCACATTCACAATAAGTCTAACTCATGCCAACAATGAGAACTTCACCAATTAGGCGTTTCGAAGCAATCGGCACGATCTACTATTGATTGTGTGCCCAATTCAACGGTCTCTATGAAGAATGACGAATCCGGAAGCGTTTTGGCACAATTACTGTAGCAAATTACTACAACAAAAACACGGTAGCAAGTTACTGTTCACAGTCGGCCGAAAATCAGAATTCCAGAAACTTCACACGGGCGTGTGGAAATTCCACACGGCCGTGTGAAATCCCGTTTTCAGCAAATTTAAAGCCGCGACTCCACATTATAAAAGCCCGATTTGGAGACTTTTTGAGACATCTTTTGACCTATTCTTCTCCCCAACTTCTGGGAGTGCGGCTAGGGTTTTGGAGACGACTTCTTGGAGTTTAGAGCGCGTCATCGGCATCGTCACCGATGTCCGGCGGCCGCACAAGACCACGGCCACACCATACGCAAGGGGGTTTCCATTTATGTCTTTACTTTGTGTTTTATTTCATACATTGATGAACATGTATAGTCTCCATGAGGAGCTAAACCCCTTGTGGGTATTCGGACTTGTAAATTCTAGGGTTATCATGTTTCTTTGACATTGTTATTATGCTTTTCCATTATTGATGAATAAGAATTGAGTTTCAATCTTGATTTTATTTTGCTATTGTTTTCCTTTAGATGTGACACTAGGGTTGAGAGCAATCTAGGATTTCCTTTGGAGATGTGACAACTCCTATAGGATTAGACTATTCAAGATTGAAGAGGGTTGAGAGGGAGAGTTGTGAGGTAGCGATGTACCCCTTTCCCTTCCGGTGTGATTTCTCCCTACCTCTGTTTCCTTGATTTATTAGCGGTTGATAAGTGCTCCTGTTATAGTAATGCGAAGCATTTTTATCTTGCAATGAGCTTTAATTCAATCAGATTTTATCACTAAAAAGTGTGCAATTGTTTACTTTTGTGCATTGTAGGGTTGTGAAGATAAAATGAAGGAAAGGAACAAAGTTAGGTCGTGTTTGGCATTGTTGGAAAGATTTTCGGACTAAACAAGGAGCAAGGCGTGAGCATAGACTTGTGAGTGTGTGCCAACCTCCTTTCGAGGGCACAAAGGCAGTCACATTCACAATAAGTCTAACTCATGCCAACAAGAAGAACTTCACCAACTAGGCGATTCGAAGCAATCGGCACGATCTACCGTTGATTGTGTGCCCAATTCAATGGCCTCGATGAAGAACGAAGGATCCAGGAGCGTTTTGGTACAAATACTGCAGCAGCACACTGTAGCAAATTAATGTAGTAAACACTGTAGTAAGTTACTGTTCACAGTCGGCCGAAAATCAGAATTCCAGAAACTTCACACGGGCGTGTGGAAATTCCACACGGCCGTGTGAAATCCTGATAAGTCCGATTTTAAAGCAGCACTCAGCATTATAAAAGCCAGTTTTGGATATCTTTTGACCTATTCTTCTCCCCAACTTCTAGGAGTGCGGCTAGGGTTTTGGAGAGGACTTCGTGGAGGTTTAGAGCGCGTCATCGGCATCGTCACCGACGTCCGGCGGCCGCACAAGACCACGGCCACACCATACGAAAGGGGGTTTTCATTTATGTCTTTACTTTGTGTTTTATTTCATAGATTGGTGAACATGTATAGCTCTATGAGGATCTAAACCCCTTGTGGGTATTCGGACTTGTAAATTCTAGGGTTTTCATGTTTCTTTGACATTGTTATTATGCTTTTCCATTATTGATGAATAAGAATTGAGTTTCAATCTTGATTTTATTTTGCTATTGTTTTCCCTTAGATGTGACACTAGGGTTGAGAGCAATCTAGGTTTTCCTTTGGAGGTGTGACAACTCCTATAGGATTAGACTATTCAAGATTGAAGAGGGTTGAGAGGGAGAGTTGTGAGGTAGCGATGTACCCTTTTCCCTTCCGGTGTGATTTCTCTCTACCTCCGTTTCCTTGATATATTAGCGGTCAAGATAGAGTGAAGTGCTAGGTAGATAAGCTCCCCTGGGGCTTAGTTACGCGAGTAACAGAGTGAAGGGTTGAAGTGAATCCTATGCACTGGGGCTTAATCTAGACTAGGGTTCTTCCTCCTGGACCAAAGGGTTAAAACTACACATAGGAACAGGTTTAATCACTAGGAATCCCTAGAACTTAATGCAATCCCACATAGTGTGAGGTTTAGGTAGATGTACTCCCCTGGGACTTAATCGTGCGAGCGATAGAGTGAAGAGTTGTTGTGAATCCTAATACCGGGGCATAATGTTGGGGTTAGTCACGGTTGACCTTAGGTTTGGGACCGTGAGTCTAAGGATTTCCTCGACTCAATTAGCATCAATAGGAAGGTATAATAGCATAGTCTTACACTAGAAGCATAGATCCTAGAGGTACCTTGTCCGCATACCCTATTTCATATTCATTGCTAGTCCTTCTCCGTTTACTCCTGTCTGCACTCTCTCACCTACCATCTTTCTATTTTTAATTCTTGTTTCTTTATATTTGCCTTCACACTCACTCATTGATTCTAATATCACTTTTCGTACTCCGTATAGCTAAATAGTGAAATCTTGTGTCTTAAATCGCTATTCCCTGTGAATTCGACTACCCACTCACCAGGGTAAAATTTATTACTTCGACAACTCGTGCACTTGCGGGGTACACACGCAAGGGGTGTGTCAGCGGTCAAGATAGAGTGAAGTGCTAGGTAGATAAACTCCCCTGGGCTTAGTTACGCGAGTAACAGAGTGAAGGGTTGAAGTGAATCCTATGCACTGGGGCTTAATCTAGACTAGGGTTCTTCCTCCTGGACCAAAGGGTTAGAACTACACATAGATACAGGTTTAATCACTAGGAATCCCTAGAACTTAATGCAATCCCACGTAGTGTGAGGTTTAGGTAGATGTACTCTCCTGGGACTTAATCGTGCGATCGATAGAGTGATGGGTTGTTGTGAATCCTAATACCGTGGCATAATGTTGGGGTTAGTCACGGTTGACCTTAGGTTTGGGACCGTCAGTCTAAGGATTTCCTCGACTTAATTAGCATCAATAGGAAGGTATAATAGCATAGTCTTGCACTAGAAGCATAGATCCTAGAGGTAACTTATCCGGATACCCTATTTCATATTTATTGCTAGTCCTTCTCTGTTTACTCCTGTTTGCACTCTCTCACCTATCATCTTTCTATTTTTAATTCTTGTTTCTTTATATTTGCCTTCACACTCACTCATTGATTCTAATCTCACTTTTCGTACACCGCATAGCTAAATAGTGAAATCTTGTGTCTTAAATCCCTATTCCCTGTGAATTCGACTACCCACTCACCAGGGTAAAATTTATTACTTCGATAACTCGTGCACTTGCGGGGTACACACGCAAGGGGTGTGTCAGCGGTCAAGATAGAGTGAAGTGCTAGGTAGATAAACTCCCCTGGGGCTTAGTTACGCGAGTAACAGAGTGAAGGGTTGAAGTGAATCCTATGCACTGGGGCTTAATCTAGACTAGGGTTCTTCCTCCTGGACCAAAGGGTTAGAACTACACATAGAAATAGGTTTAATCACTAGGAATCCCTAGAACTTAATGCAATCCCACGTAGTGGGAGGTTTAGGTAGATGTACTCCCCTGGGACTTAATCGTGCGAGCGATAGAGTGAAGGGTTGTTGTGAATCCTAATACCGGGCATAATGTTGGGGTTAGTCACGGTTGACCTTAGGTTTGGGACCGTGAGTCTAAGGATTTCCTCGACTCAATTAGCATTAATAGGAAGGTATAATAGCATAAACTTGCACTAGAAGCATAGATCCTAGAGGTAACTTGTCCGGATACCCCACTTCATTCATTGTTAAATCCTCCGTAATCTCTTTTTCTTGCACTCTCTAATCTTTCATCTCTCTCTATTTAATTTCCTGTCTTTTAGTATAGTTGTTCTCACAATTCACACACGAATCGATTATTACTTTTCCGTACTTCGCATAGTTTTAATAGTGAAATCTCATACTCTAACTCCCTATTCCCTGTGGATTCGACTACCCTCTCACCGGGGTAACTTTTATTACTTTGACAAACCCGTGCACTTTCGGGGATCCTGTCAACAAACATCCTAGGGTTTACAAGTCCGAATACCCACTAAGGTTTAGCTCTCCATGGAGCAATACAAAGTCAATAAAGAGTTTAAGAACATAATCATGAAAACCATAAATAAAACACCCTTGTAGATCGTATCAATGGTCTTGTGGAGCCGTATGTCTTCTCCAACGAATCCCTTGTCAAGCCTAGGGCACACCTCGCCGAATCGATACCGACGAAAGCTCCCCCAATAGCTTTCTTCCAATGGATGTCAATGCCGATGCCGTATAATCACCTCTAAAGACCTCCAAGAACCTCTTCCAACCCTAGCCGAAAGCCCCCCAAAAGATAGGCAAGAGATAGAAGGGGGATTCCCCAAATAGATTTGAAAACAGGCTATTTATAGGCTGAAATTAGAGTCCACATGCCCCTGTGGATTTTCCACACGGCCTGCAGAATTTCCACATACCCGTGTGTTAATTCCACATGGCCGTGTGGAAATTCTGTTTTACTGATTTTCAGCAAACTATGAACAGTAAATTGCTGCAGTGACTGCTACAGTGCTTCGTTAAAATGCTCCCGAATTCATCGTTCTTTATTGAGGCCATTGAATTGGACACACAATCAACGGTAAATCATGTCGCATCTTCACTTGAAACATATTAACGAAGCTCTTGATAATGTTGCACAAGTCGAAACATGTGAGTGTGACTGCCTTTGTGCCCTCCAAATAACGTATTCACTCGACCTTAATTGGAGTTTGGCACACACTCACATGTCTTTAACCACAACTTGTGCCTTGTACCTTGACCGGTCCAAGAACTCCCTCAACAATCGCGTTCATGACCTATTCTTGCTCCTTCTTCTTTAAATCTTCTCCACAACCCTACAATGCATGAAAGAACACAAATACACACTAATTAGTGATTAAATTTAAGAAAAGTAATTCTCAATGTAAGACAATAATACTTCGTATTACTCGGCACAATTTAAGGAACTTTTTTTTGTACTTTTGGAGGATCTTTTTCCCAACTTCTTGAGGGCTCACGGCTAGGGTTTGGAGAGGATTTTGTGGAGGTTTGGAGCGAGTCTTCGACATCGACATCAACGTCTGTTGGAAGATAGCTATTGGAGAAGCTTTCGTCGCCACCGATCCTGTTAGGTGTGCTGTAGGCTTGACAAGGGGTTTGGTGGAGAGGACGGAGCAGTCTCACAAGACCATCGCCACCCATCACAAGTGGGTTTCATCTATATTTGTTATTTTTGTCGATTCATATACATTGATGACTTTGTATAGCTCCATGGAGACCTAAACCCCTTGTGGGTATTCAGACTTATAAACCCTAGGATAATATTGTTTCTATGATTTTTATTATGCTTTCTTAATTGATGATTTAATTAAGTTCCAATCTTGCATGTTAATTGCAATTGATTTTCCCTTAGCCGTGACACTAGGGTTGAGAATCATCTAGGTTATCCTTTGAAGATGTGACAACTACTATAGGATTAGACTACTCGAGAATGGAGAGGGTCGAGAGGGTGAGTCATGAGGTAGCGAAACGTCCCATTTCCCTTTCGGTGTTTTTTCCCTACATCTATGTTCCAAGAGTTCTTTACAATCAAAGTAGAGTGAAGTAGTAGGAGATGAACTCCCCTGCGGCTTAGTAGCGTGAGCAACAGAGTGAAGGGTTGTAGTGAATCCTAGTGCTGGGGCTTAACTAAGATTAGGGTTTTTTCGCCTAGATCAAAGGGTTAGAACTATAATTAGGAACAGGGTCTATCGCTTAGAATCCCTAGACTGTCAAGCAGTTCCACGTAGTGTGAGGCTTAGGATGATGGACTCCCCTAGGGCTTAGTTGAGAGATCAACATAGTGAAGGGTTGTAGTGAAACTTAATGCCGGGGTATAGTGTTGGAACTAGTCACGGTTGACCTTAGGTTTGGGACTGTGTGCTTAAAGATTTCCATGACTCATTAAACATCAATAATCGAGTATAATATTAGTCTTGCACTAGAAACATTAGTCCTTGGGGGAGCTTGTCTGGGTACCCCATTTTGCATTGATTGTTCCTCATTTTACTCTTTGCTTGCACTCTATTGTCTTTCATATTTCACTTTCATTTTTCTTGCACACATATTGATTGTTCTCACCACCATCATTTCGCACTAGCTAATTAGCAATTACTCTTGTCTCTAATCCCTACTCCCTATGGATTCGACTACCCTCTCACCGGGGTACTTTATTAATTCGACAACCCGTGCACTTTCGGGCCCCTGTCAATCTTAAACTACTAAGTACTACTTCAATGAACAAGTAAGATCCTTCTAACTCTTGAACTTGAAAATAAATTCTTTTTTCTTCTCAAATCATCAAGTAGGGAATGAAAAAGATCAATAGGGTTTCTATAATTTTTTTCCTAGTTCGACTAACATCGACGTCACAAAAATCTTTCTAGAGGATGCACATGCTGGTTAGGCACAAGAGTCACCCAACTACTCAATTACAGATCTACATAGACGTCTTCATGCTTCACTAGCACAGAAATGCTGACATAGACTCATTTTTCTTTTTTTCTCTTTTTTTTAACATTCACCGTAGATCACATTTTTAGACTGCTCTACATGCCACAATACTAGGACTAGCTCAACAAGACTTAGAAGTTCTTAAGAGTTCTAATAAGTGCTCGTGTATAAGTGATACGAAGTACACTTTTCTTTCATTGAGCATCACTTTTCTCAGATTTTATCACTCATTCGTATGTATTTGTGTTCTTTAGTTCATTTAGGGTTATGGAGACGAATTGGAAGAAAAGAAGCAAAAATAGATCATGGACGCAATGGTTGAGGAAACTCTTGACTAAGCAAAAACCAAGGCACAAGTTCTAGACATGTGAGTGTGTGCCAACCTCCAAAGTGCTCAAGTAATTATACAAAGTGGAGGGGCACAAAAGCTCTCATATAGTCCAACTTGTGTAACATTAAAGAGTTTCATCAATGTGTTGAAAGCGAGAAGCGACGTGATCTACCATGTAGTTGTGTGCCTAACTTGGCGGCCTCGATGAAGAAAATGAAGTTGGGAGTAAATTTGGCGTGAGTATTATAGCAGTTTACTGTAGGAAAACACTATAGCATTTACTGTGTAGTTATTGTTCATGGCACACAGGAAATTGAATTCCAGAGAATCCACACGGCCGTGTGGATACTCGATTTCAGCCCTATAAATACTGCGATTTAAGATTTATTTGGGGATCTTTTTCCTATCTTTCGTCCATCTTTTGAGGAGAACATGGCTAGGGTTTGGAGAGGTTTTGCAAGGATTTTGTAGTGGTTATATAGCATCAACATTGAGTTCCTTTGGAGAAGAACTATTGGTGAAGCTTTCGTCGGCATCGATTAGGCGAGATGTGCCCTAGGTTTAACAAGGGAACCTTTGGAGAAGACGAAGCGGCTTCGCAAGACCATTGATACTGACTACAAGGGGGTTATCTTTATGGTTTACATGCATATGACTTTGATTTCATAGGTAATCCATTGAAGGTGTGACAACTTCATTAGGATTTGACTAAGTGAGATTGAAGAAGGTCGAGAGTATGAGTCGAGAGGTAGCGGAACATCCGCTTTCCCTTTCGATGTGATTTATCCTACCTCCATATTCCAAGAATTCTATGCTAGGGCTTAATTATGACCAGGGGTTTTTCGCCAGGACTCTTTAGGTCTATATTAGGGAATAGGGTTTATCACTTGGAATCCCTAGAACCCCAAGCAGTCCCACACAGTGTAAGATGTTGAGAGTACTCCTTTCTGCTAGGGCATAGTGTCGAGGGCTAGTCACGGTTGACCTTAGGTTTGGGACAGTGAGTTTTTGGATTTCCAAGACTCATTAAACATCTGTTAAGAGGCATAATATTAGTCTTACATTTGAAACAATAGTCTTAGGGTAAGCATTGTCCGGGTGCCCCATTTTCTCATCGAATACCTCTCTCTTTACACTTATTGCTCTCTTTGCGTTCTTTTAATTTTCTTTGCATCAATATATTGATTTTGCCCATATTTAATTTTCATCTCAGCTAAATAGCAACATTTCTTGTTTCTAACCTACTATTTCCTGTAGAAACTAATACCCACTCACCAGGGTATATTTTATTACTGCGATGACCCGTGCACTTACGGAACACTCACGCAAGGGGTGTGTCAAGTTCATTGAAGGATAGAACTTATTATTCTAAGACCAAGTACTCAAAGTTGTGTGTTAAGCATACAACAGAGTTACAATAGTTATGTTGGTTTTTCCCCAAGGCATCAACAAAAGATTCAATGCACAAGACAATACTAGAGGTGAAACAGGATTGAAGAAAGCACAAAAATATATAACTCACATCAATCATTAATCCATGCTAGAAGAATCTCACAAGAATGAACAAAGGCATCATCGATAACACTAGCATTTAAATAATGGCCCTAATACATGAAATACACCCATCCCCACACCTAGTGTTGTACATTGTCCTTAATGTACAATAATCATAAAAATATGGTAGAATAAGCAATGAAAGCAATAGAGGAGGGTGAAAACAAACTTTCTCGATTCATCTTATGCAAGTGGCAAAATATGACCTGAACACAAGGTGTTGTGAGCTATACATGTCAGGTCTGGTCTCTATTGAATGTGGAGAGGCTCACCAAACTCTCTTAATACTCCGCAAGGCAAAAAGCGGACATCATCATTCCATAGAAAAATTTTAAACACAAAGATTAAACACTAGGGAGTAGTCAAACACACATGCTAGATAAAAAAAAATAAAATTCTACATAAAAGGTTAGTAGGGTAGGGTCCTTGCCAACTCTACAGTACCAAACAAACACACAAGTAGAAAATGAAACAACACAACAAACTAAGGAAATAAACAAGTGTCCATACTCAAAAGTGAAACTGATTGTCACTAGTTGCAGGTGGTGGTGATGTGGCGATATAAGACGCGGTGGTGGTATGTGAAGATGATCCACGAGAGGAAATGAGATTATGACGTATAGCTGAATCTTATCCTCCATCCCTCTCAGTCTAGCGTCCAAGTCTGGTGCCAATGTGGTACCAGGGATGGGAGTAGGTGTGTCCTCAAGCTCTGAGTCTGTCTCGACTGGCTCATGCTGACTAGACTCTCTTCTGGCTGAGTGTCGCACAAGCCTGTAACTGTTGCCCTTGCTCTAAACCAATCATATTGCTAGTAGGATGGCCGGACCAAGGAGTGCCACATCCCCTACTACAGTCATGCCCCTTGCATGCTCAAGTAAACCCATGCCACGAATCAACCTAGTGACATAGGGGCCAATAAAAATAGCTCCCAATTTAGCACACTGCCCCTGATGAAGGAACGCCTCAGCAACCAGGTGTCCAAGATGAATGGGATATTGCTCGAGAATGCCAAACATAACATACAAGTCTGATTGTGTAACCACACCAGTACTGTCTTTTCGGTCCCCAAAAAAACGAGCGAGAAGTGCATGAATATATCTGTGCACCAGGTTCTTCAGGTGGGTGGCTTTTCGGGAATCTTCACTATTGCTGACTGTGAGAGTAGTCCAATATTGCTTTGCATTCATCTGTGGTGGAAAGTTTATATGTAATCTGCCAAATGGTACCATGTAGATGAACTCGTCATCATAGATCCCTAAGTACTTTGCAAACTCCATGTGATTCATCTCACTAGGCTTTCCAAATGCTTGAAAATGAATGGCTCTTGGCCTTTTAGCACCCACAGTCATTTTATCTTGCCATGCTTCAAAAGTGCTAAACACCTCCACAGTTAATTGGCAATAGGTAGGGTAATCAATCAAAAACAAATTTTCCCAACGATCATGTGAGATGAAACGCTTTACTTGTTCATCCATCTCGAGTGTTCCCAAGATACCCTAATCAGTATAATGGAATATACCAAATGGTTTTGTCTTCAAAATCTCCTATTTTCCTTGATAATGAGCATGCTTGAAGTGAGGCTCTTCGGGTGTTGGAGTTGTATTTCTTAGACTTTTGTGATAAGTGCTCGTGTATAAGTAATACAAATTATTCTTTTACTTACATTGAGCATTACTTTATTCAGATTTTATCACTTATATGTGTATGTTTGTGTTCTTTTATGCATATAGGGATTGTGGAGACCAATTGAGTAGAAAAAAAAAGCAAGAATAGGTCATGAACGTGATTGTTAAGGGAGTTCTTGGACCAAGCAAGGAAAAAGTCATAAGTTGTGTTCAAAGACATGTGAGTGTGTGCCAACCTCCAACTGAGTTCAAGGGAATATGTGAATTGGAGGGGCACAAAAGCAGTCACACTCACATGTTCTGCCTTGTGCAACATTATCAAGAGCTTCGCCAATGTGGTTCAATTAAAGATACGTTGTGATCTACCGCATGATTATGTGCCCAATTTGGCGGCCTTTATGAAAAGATGAATTCGGGAGAATTTGGCATGAGTACTGTAGCAGTTACTGTAACAAAAACACTGCATCAAAAACACTGTAACAAGTTACCGTTCACAGTGCGTCGAAAATCTGGAAAACAGAGAATCCACACGCCTGTGCGGAAATTCCACAGGACAGTGTGGAAAATCCATAGGGGCATATGGATGCCCAATTTCGGCCTATAAATACCACTTTCAGATTTATTTGGGGACCCCTGGGACTATTTTTTGCCTATCTTTTGTGGGGATCGTGCTAGGCTTTGGAGAGGTTCTTGGAGGCCTTTAAATGTGATTTTACTATTTAGGCATCAACATTCTTTGGAAGATATCTATTGGGGGAGCTTTCATCGGCATCGATTCGGCGAGGTGTGCCCCAGGCTTGACAAGGGATTCGTTGGAGAAGACGAGACTGCTCCACAAAACCATCAATATGGACCATAAGGGGTTTTCTTTATAGTTTTTATGCATATGTTCTCAAACTCTTTACTGATTTTGTATTGTTCCATAGAGAGTTAAACCCCTAGTGGGTAATCGGACTTGTAAACCTTAGGATGACATTGTTTCTATGACTTTTGTTATGCTTTCTTAATTAATACTTTTAATTGAGTTCCAATCTTGTATGATAATTGCATTGATTTTCCCTCAGCCGTGACACTAGGGTTGAGAGTCATCTAGGTTATCCTTGGAAGGTGTGACAACTTCTATAGTATTAGACTACACGAGATTAGAGAGGGTCGACAGGATGAGTCGAGAGGTAGCGAAACGTCCCCTTCCCCTTCAGCATGATTTTCCCTACCTCCATGTTCCAAGAGTTCTTAGCGTTCAAAGTAGAGTGAAGTGCTAGGAGATGAACTCTCCTGGGGCTTAGCTGCGTGACACGACCCATTGCATGTATCCCGTAAGTGCATAGGCTTGTCGAAGTAATAAAGTTACCCTGGTGAGTGGGTAGTCGAATCCACAGGGAATAGGGATTTAAAACACAAGATTTTGCTATTTAGTTGTGCGGTGTACGTAAAGTTATAATCAAATTGATGAGTGGATTATGGAATCAAATATATTAAAATACAAGAAATTAAACAGAGAGGTGGAAGACAAGTAAGTGCAAATAAAAGTTAAAAGAGAAAAACTAGCAATGAATAAAATAGGGTATCCGGACAAACTACCTCCAGGACTTATGCTTCTAGTGCAAGACTATGCTATTATACTTTCCTATTGATGTTAATTAAGTCTAGGATATCCTTAAACTCATGGTCCCAAACTTAAGGTCAAGCGCGACTAACCCCAACATTATGCCCCGACATTAGGATTTACTACAACTCTTAACTCTTGTTGACCTGTCAACTAAGCCCTAGGGGACTCTATCTTTCTAAGACTAACACTACATGGGATTACTTTAAGCTCTAGGGATTCCTAGTGATAAAACATGTTCCTATGTGTAGTTCAAACCCTTTGGTCCGAGTGAAAGAACCCTAGTCTATATTAAGCCCCGAACTACGACGCCTCATCTCGACCGCTAATAAATCAAGGAAAACAGAGGTAGGGAGAAATCACACCGGAAGGGAAAGGGGATGCTTCACTACCTCACGACTCACCTTCTCAACCCTCTTCAATCTTAAGTAATCTAACCCTATAGGAGTTGTCACAACTCCAAAGGCTAACCTAGATTGCTCTCAACCCTAGTGTCACGGCTAAGGGAAAATAATAGCAAAAGATAATTAAAACTGAAACTTGAATTTATTCATCAATAATGGAAAAACATAATAGCAATGTCATAGAAACATAATAATCCTAGGGTTTTACAAGTCCGAATACCCAAGAGGGGTTTAACTTCTCATGGAGCTATACATGTTCATCAAAGTATAAAAGGAAGCACAAATTAAAAACATTAATGAAAACCCCCTTGCGTATGGTGTGGCCGTGGTCTTGTGCGACCGCCGAGCGTCGATGACGATGCCGATGACGCGCTTCAAATCTCCATGAAGTACTCTCTGAAACCCTAGCCGCACTCTTCAGAAGTTGGGGGGAAAGTTAGGTTCAAGATCCGTTTGAAAGTCTCCAAATCGGGCTTTTATAATGTTGAGTGCGGCTTTAAATTTGCACTTATCGGGACTTCACACGGCCGTGTGGAATTTCCACATGGGCGTGTGAAGTTTCTGGCTTGCTGGAAATTTAATTCACACGGCTGTGTGGAATTTCCACACGCCCGTGTGAATTCTCTGGAATTCTGAATTTCGGGAGAGAAGTGAACAGTAGATTGCTACAGTGTGGATAGGGTCTATCACTTGGAATCCCTAGAACCCCAATCAGTTCCACATAGTGTGAGGCCATAGGAGATGGACTCCCTTGGGGCTTTGTTGAGCGATCAACAAAGTAAAGGGTTGTAGTGAATCCTAGTGCTGGGGCATAGTGTTGGATCTAGTCACGATTAACCTTAGGTTTGGGACCGTGTATATTTGGATTTCAACGACGCAAAGGGTGTGTCAGTTTGGAAGCGAGCTTCTTAACGTTCGGCATCCCTACAACATAGATAAACCTAATCAAGCTTCAAGGAATCCAAAACAATCCAAAATATGGTGAAAAACATGAATAAAAAGTGGATAAAATGATGGATACTGACACGACCTTTTGCGTGTGTACCGCAAGTGCACGGCCTTGTCGAAGTAATAAATTTACCTTGGTGAGAAGGTAGTCGAATCCACAGGGAATAGGGAGATAGAATATAAGGTTTCACTAATTAAGCTATGCGAAATACGGGAAACGATAATAGGATTGATGAGTGAAAAATAATGCAAAGCAATAAACTAAATAGAAGGATGAAAGTAAGAGGTGCAAATAGGAAAATCGAGAAGGACTTGCAATGAGTAAAAGGGGGTATCCGGACAAGCTACCTCTAGGATCTATGTTTCAAGTGCAAGACTATGATATTATACTCTCCTATTGATGTCAATTAAGTCGAGGAAATCCTAAGACTCACGGTCCCAAACCTAAGGACAACCGTGACTAACCCCAACGCTATGCCTTGGTATTAGGATTCACAACACCCTTCGCTCTGTCACCTAGATGATTAAGCCCCAGGGGAGTCCATCTACCTAAACCTCACACTATATGGGATTGCATTATGCTCTAGGGATTCCTAGTGATTAAACCTGTTCCTACAAAAATAGTTCTAACCCTT
Source organism: Dioscorea alata (assembly GCA_020875875.1). Taxonomy (NCBI): domain Eukaryota; kingdom Viridiplantae; phylum Streptophyta; class Magnoliopsida; order Dioscoreales; family Dioscoreaceae; genus Dioscorea; species Dioscorea alata. Next base: position 9,579,865 of record CM037012.1, read on the forward strand.
TGGTCCAGGTGGAAGAACCCTAGTCTAGATTAAGCCCCAGCATATAGGATTCACTACAACCCTTCACTCTATTGCTTGCGCAATTAAGCCCTAGGGGAGTTTATCTACCTATTGCTTTACTCTATTTCGACCGCTATTAAATCAAGGAATCGGAGGTAGGGAGAAATCACATCGGAAGGGAAAGGGGTACATTGCTACCTCACAACTCTCCCTCTCAACCCTCTTTAATCTTAAGTAGTCTAATCCTATAGGAGTTGTCACACCTCCAAAGGAAAACCTAGATTGCTCTCAACCCTAATGTCACGTTTAAGGGAAAACAATATCAAGAGATAATTAAGATTAAAACTCAATTTATTCATCAACGATGGAAAGCATAATAATCAATGTCAAAGAAACATAAGAACCCTAAAGTTTACAAGTCCGAATACCCCGCGAGGGGTTTAGCTCCTCATAGAGCTATACATGTTCATCAATGTGAAAATTAAAGCATAAAACATAGACATAGATGAAAACCCCCTCGAAGTTGGTGTGGCCGTGGTCTTGTGCAAACGTCGAACCTCGGAATCGATGCCGACGATGTGCTAGAACCTCCACGAAACCCTCTCCGAAACCCTAGCCGCACTCCAGAAAGTTGGGGAAAAGTTCGGTTCCCAGATCCCCCAAAAGGTTGCAAAAATCCCCCTTTTATAATGTGAATCGCGGCTTTAAAATTGGACTTATCGGGGGCTTCACACGGCCGTGTGGAATATCCACACGCCCGTGTGAAGCTTCTGTCTCGGCTGAAAAATTAATTTCACACGGCCGTGTGGAATTTCCACACGCCCGTGTGTCTTCACTGGATGGCTGAAATTGCAAAACACACGGCCGTGTGGAATTTCCACACGCCCGTGTGACTTCTCTGGAACACTGGTCTTCAGCTGAACAGGCTTGGTAACTTGCCGAAACGCCTCCCGGGTCCATTGTTCTTCATCGAGGCCATTACTTGGGCACACAAGCAACGGTAGGTCGCGCCGATTGCTTCAAGTCTTCTTCTTTCGCGAAATTCTCCTAAGTAACACGGATTGGACTTGTTGTGAATGTGACTGCCTTTGTGCCCCTCCAAAGGAGGTTGGCACACATCCACAAGTCCAAATACGTGCTTCGTTCCTTGCTTGGTCCGAGAACATCTCAACATTGGCAAACGCGACCTAATTTCATTCTTCTTCTCCAATTAGGCTCCACAATACCTTCAATGCACAAGAGAACACAAATGCACACATTTAGTGATAAAATCTGATAAAAGGTATGCTTAATGTAAGATAATAGCGCTTCGCGATACTATAACACAAGCACTTATCAAACTCCCCCACACTTAAGCTTTTGCTTGTCCTCAAGCAAAAATAAAACGTGAAAGTACTTGGGAAGAACAATTGAAAGTGCTTGGCCTTAGGTTCACCAAAAGTGCAAAAGAAGCATTCTACAAGTAAGGGGAAATCAAAACATTGCATAAGGTTATCAATGCTCTAGCTAAAAACATGAATTAAAAAGGATAACAACTCGAAAACGTGTTAGTGTGTGCGACTTCACTCAAGAGAACCAACGAGTACTCCTCAAACTCTTGTTTACAAAGACTTATTTACGAACGAGAGAAATTAAGAGAGGAAGTAGTAGCTTCACACATCCTCGAAGGTAGCCCTTTCCTAGGCGGCCGCCAAAGGTGGCTTTCACTCTTTCGATGAGGTAGCTCTTTCTACCGGGGTAGTAGCTTTCACGCATCCCATGAGATAGCTCTTTCTCTCATTAGGGCATAACTTGTATCCGACTTATGAGAGTAGCTACATACTTCATGGGTGGTAGCTCTTTCCACCTCAAATGCATACATAAAAGAAAGCAACTATTCACAAACTCACATTTTTCTTTTCATTTTCATTATTCTTTTTCTCTTTTTTTTTTTTTTTTTTTTATATATATGCATTTTCCAAAGTAAAACTAAGAACGATGATAAATTTGTCCTTTAAAACTTCAAGATCGAGTTTCCAAAAGATTTCAAGAGTGAGTAGTGCAATAGGGTGTAATCGAGCAAAAATCCCCTAAAATTCAAGTGGAACTAGAGCATGATAGGATACAATGTTAAAAATTCTCCTAAACTCTAAGAATACAACCGTTGCAACTAAGGTGAACCGCCATAGGCTACATTAGCATAAACAATTGAGCGCACAAGTAAAGGTGTGTGCAATGTGAACTCCCCCCCACACTTAAGATGTACATTGTCCTCAATGTACGCGTAGAAGCACAATAATAAGTGAAAACGATAAAAGCAACTAGTGTGGAAGTGGCAATTGAAACATTACTCCCCTGAACTCCAAGTGTTGCATTTGATGGAGCTAGGTCATTGAGAGATGAGTCTCAATGGTTTGTGGAGCACACACGATCCCATGACCGTGTCAATGACTATTCCTCAAAATCCTTACATCCAAGACCATCTGCGCACACATAAACGAGGGTTCAGTAAAGCTCAATAAAACTCGAGTATATAAAATGTAAAGCAATGAATACAACTCGAGACAAAATAAAAAGCAAAATAAAAGCTATACTCAGAGGGAGAATCCCTTCTGAGTACTACAAGTCCAAAATAAAGTAAAGATATACAGAATGACAAATAAAAGAAAAGAATCTAAAATCTAGGACGCCTCAGCGTCGGTGTCCTGAGTGGTGGCCTCTGGTGCTGCTGGAGGCTCTGTATCTGCTGGTGGATCGGCTGATGTCGGTGCAGGTGGATCTGCTGGTGATGCGGGAGATGGAGGTGGTGGAGTGGAAACTCGAGGTCGGACCACGAAGGAGGAGGAGGCAATCTGCTCAAAGGTCTGTCGTAAGCTCTGGAACTGCGCCATCACCTCCTGGTGCTGTGAAATCTGTGTGGCCCTAACCTCAGCCACCTCGGTCTGTAGGATCCCCACTGCGCTCTCGAGGCGCTCCAGTCTGTCCTGGCCTCGAGACGGTGAAAACATCCGCACCGGAGGTGGCTCCGGTGCGGTGGGGAGTACCTCAGCCTCTGCCCCTGTCTCTGTGTCCTGCGGGGGTGGCCCCAATGCTGCCTGGGAGCCCTCGCCCGGGAATGCCTCGGGCCAGTATAGTGTGTAACGCTGGTAATGTCTCCAGGCCATGCCCATCTGTCTTAGCATCTCCAAGTCGATTGGGGAAGGTGTGACTGTTTTTTCTGTCCCTCTGATTGCAGACCGAAGACCCATTCCCTTCATAAGTTTTGTGATGTATGGTCCTGCGAAAATCGTCCCAAGCCTGGGATATTGACTTTGATGACGCATGGACTCGGCGAGTATATACCCAATATGGAGTGGCTCCTTTTGTACCATCGAGTATAAATAAAGGAGTTCCTGCCGACTAAGAACTCCTGTACTATCGCCCCGGCCGTTTATTGACCTACTCAGAATGGCATGAATGTATCTATAAGCCGGTCGTAATAGACAAGTAGCTTTTGATACACCGGGCTCATAGTTCCCTCGTCCACATAACACTTTGTAAGCTCTTTGAGGGGTCAAATTTCCGGGGTAGTCAGTTGGGAGGTTCTTGTACTCCTCCGTTTCAGTGAATGCCTCGTCGTACAACCCCATGTAAATGGAAAACTGTGTCACCGACAAATTGTACTCATGCCCGCATGCCCGAAACTGTATAGAGTTGGCGCTCATCGACTCTCTACTTGCTTTGTCGAATTTGAATGATGAGAGCACCTCTAAGGTAAGCAAACGGTTCGCTGGATCTCGAATTGCTAGCAAGCTCTTCCAACTTCCTACCGCAACAAGCTCTTCAATCTCATCCGCCATTTCAATACCCCAATCAGCTGGTTTTACATATTCTATGTCCAGGTATCGAGATTGTCCAATTTTGAGTTTCGCCAATCGTCTATATGTTTCTTGGTGTTCAGATGGAATGTCATTGATCGGCTCTGGAGAGTGTTCTCGTGCTCTTTTGTTGGTGCCTTTCCTGGGTGCCATTCCTGCAAAGTGGTTTTGAAAGAAAATTAGTCATTTTGGTATAATGGAGATCCACACGGCCGTGTGGAAATTCCACACGCCCGTGTGGAGTATCAGGCGGACACTGATGCAAGGTTGAGAAGCAAAACTCCAAAGTCACACAAAATTTTTCATAGGAATCCTTGTAAACTCATTAGTAGCCAGGTAAACCGTGCAAAACAGACGAATTTTTTTTATCACAAACAATCAAAATTCGGAATTTAGTAAAGAAGAAAAAGGCTTTGAAGTTCATACCGACGGAGTGGATGAAGAAATACTAAGAATCGGCCGGAAAACTCCAATAAAACGCCTCAAAAATCCTCTGAGATGGTTGGCGAACTAGTGGAGAGGGTAGGAGAAGAGTTTAGAATGGAAATAGAAGAGGCACAAGTGAAAACCAAAAGAAATCAGTCGGCTTTTGGAGTTCTGGGGATTCACACGGCCGTGTCACGATTCCACACGCCCGTGTGCCTCTCAAATTAGGGTTCACAGGGGCCAACCCACGCCCCTGTGTGCATTCTGTTTGTTCTCTGACTACCCCACACGGCCGTGTGTTAATTCCACACGGCCGTGTGCCTTCACAAAGATATCCACAGGGGCTGGTACACGGCCCTGTGGAGTCTCGGGAGAACACAAAAGGTCTCTGAAAAACTTCACACGGCCGTGTGGAATTTCCACACGCCCGTGTGTCCAACCTGGCCAAGAACACAAGGCCGGTCACAGGGGCATGTCACACGCCCCTGTGACCTCTCTGGATTGCCCGAGAAAACTAAGTGTTTCACACGGCCGTGTGAATGAACCACACGGCCGTGTGCCTTGACAAGCTCTCCCACAGGGGCTCACACACGCCCCTGTGGTTTCTCGGGAAGTTTGGGGTTCTTTCTGCAGAGTTTCACACGGCCGTGTGGAAATTCCACACGGCCGTGTGCCTTGGCACAGCGGCACACACAGGGGCATCCACACGCCCCTGTGGACTCTCTGGAAAAGAGTTGAAATTCTGCGGAATTTCGCACGGCCGTGTGTTAATTCCACACGGCCGTGTGCCCCTTCAGAAGTTTTTTCACAGGGGCAAAGTCACGCCCCTGTGTCTTCTCTGGTTGAGCTCCAATTGGTAACACACGGCCGTGTGTTAATTCCACACGGCCGTGTGTGTTCTCTGGTTTACTTAGAAAATTTTACAGACTCTCAGAAAAATTCAGAAACTCTTTTAAAACACTTAGAGCCTGGATAAACCATAAAAACATGACCAGAGATTATCGAAAACACACTCAACCAACTCAAACTTCGTCAATTAACGTTAAGGCACATGTAAATAATCGAAAATCCACAAGAAAACCCAGCATATGCACATGAAAATTGGGACACCATTGCTAAGACTTTTATTCAATCCTAAAACTAAACTAAGTACTAGAAAACTGTAAAAACGCTTGGGTTGCCTCCCAAGAAGCGCTTGTTTAACGTCACTTAGCTTGACGTACCTGTCTTACCTTACGGAGGTTTGAGAAAGAATACCTCCATGTCATCATTGCAAACTCCTCCACTGAAATAGGGCTTCAACCGATGCCCATTCACTTTAAATGTACCCTTCTCCGGGTGAGTGATCTCCACTGCCCCCTGGTTGAATACTTGCGTAACAGTATACGGGCCAAACCATCTTGATTTGAGTTTGCCAGGGAAGAGTCGCAATCGCGAGTTGAATAACAACACTTTATCGCCCACTTTGAATTCCTTTGGTGATTTAATGTGTTTATCATGCCACTTTTTGATCTTCTCCTTATAGATTCTAGCATTCTCATATGCTTTCAATCTCCACTCGTCAAGTTCATTAAGATGAAGCAACCTCTGCTCACCGGCCTTTTTCAGATCAAAGTTCATTATCTTGATTGCCCAATATGCCTTGTGTTCAAGCTCCACCGGTAAATGACATGACTTCCCATAAACCAAATTGTATGGAGTAGTCCCTACAGGAGTCTTGTATGCTGTCCGATGGGCCCATAGTGTGTCATCTAACCTTTCAGACCAGTCTCGCTTCCCTTGCTCTACAGATTTTGTTAAGATCCTCTTAAGCTCTCTGTTGGTCACCTCAACTTGTCCACTTGTTTGTGGATGATACGGGGTTGCAAGGCGATGGTGTACTCCGTATCTTTTCAATATCTTTTCCAATTGGAGATTACAGAAATGTGTTCCGCGATCACTGATAATCACTCGTGGAGTGCCGAACCTAGTGAATAACCGCTTTAAGAATTTTACCACTGTCCTTGCATTATTTGTTGGCAAAGCTTGAGCTTCGACCCATTTAGAGACGTAGTCTACTGCTACCAGTATATATTGATTCCCGTTAGATTTCGGAAACGGTCCCATGAAGTCTATGCCCCATACATCAAAAACTTCGCAGAATTGCATAGGATTCTGAGGCATCTCGTCTCTTCGCGATAGATTCCCTGCCCTTTGGCAGCTATCACATCGAAGAACAAACTGGTGTGCATCTTGGGATAGAGTCGGCCAATAGAATCCTGCGGATAAGACCTTTTCGGCAGTTCTACTCGAGGCATAATGGCCTCCAACCGGACCGGAATGGCAATGAGCAAGAATATCCCATCCTTCTTCTCTTGAGACACATCTCCGAACAACCTGATCCGCACAAACACGGAAGAGGAATGGATCATCCCAGAAGTAATGCTTCAGGTCACTAAAGAATTTCTTCTTTTGTTGGAATGTAAGCCCTTGCTTGAGTACCTTTCCGGATAGGTAATTGGCAAAGTCTGGGAACCATGGCGCGTCATCTGATGGTGAGTCTAGGTCTTTGATTGAGTATAGATGTTCTTCTGGAAATGAATCATTAATTTCCTTACTTAATGGCTCTTGAACAGGACTCCCTTCTAGCCTAGACAAATGATCTGCTACCACATTTTCAGTCCCCTTCTTGTCCTTTATTTCCATATCAAATTCCTGCAGCAGTAATATCCACCTAATTAACCTTGGCTTTGCATCTGCTTTGTTCATGAGGTAACGGAGAGCTGAATGATCTGTAAAAACAATCACCCTTGACAAGATAAGATACGATCTGAATTTGTCTAGGGCGAACACTACTGCTAACAGTTCTTTTTCTGTAGTGGTGTAATTCTCTTGTGCACCTGTGAGAGTCTTACTAGCATAATAAATGGGCTGAAACTGTTTTCCTTTTCTTTGTCCCAAAACTGCTCCAACAGCATAATCACTTGCGTCACACATGATCTCAAAAGGCTCATTCCAATCAGGCGTGATCAAAATCGGGGCTTGCACCAATTTGTCCCTTAACACATTGAATGCCGTCTTACATTCTACCCCAAAATCAAATGGAGCATCTTTTTCAAGGAGTTTAGTTAGTGGTTGTGTGATTTTTGAGAAATCCTTAATAAATCATCTATAAAACCCTGCATGACCCAAGAAGCTTCGAATGCCCTTTACATTTGCTGGAGGAGGGAGTTTGTCTATAACTTCAATCTTGGCTTTGTCTACCTCTATACCTTTCCGAGAGATCTTATGTCCTAAAACAATACCTTCTCGGACCATGAAATGACACTTCTCCCAATTGAGAACAAGGTTTGTTTCTTCGCACCTTGTTAGCACTCTCTCCAAATTTTTTAAACATAGATCAAAGGAGTCACCAAACACCAAGAAATCATCCATGAACACCTCCATTATATCTTCCAAAAGGTCATCAAAAATAGCAGTCATGCATCGCTGAAACGTTGCGGGTGCGTTGCAAAGTCCGAACGGCATTCGTCTATATGCAAACGTACCGTAGGGGCAAGTGAAGGTAGTTTTCTCTTGATCTTCCGGGGCTATAGGGATCTGAAAATACCCTGACATCCCGTCGAGGAAACAGTAAAACTCATGCCCGGCTAACCGCTCTAGCATTTGATCAATGAAAGGCAATGGGAAATGATCCTTTCGGGTTGCATCGTTCAACCTTCTGTAGTCAATACACACCCTCCATCCTGTGACCGCTCTGGTTGGAATAAGTTCATTCTTTTCATTCTTGATCACTGTCGTTCCACCTTTCTTTGGAACCACTTGCGTTGGACTGACCCAAACACTGTCAGAGATGGGGTAAATAATTCCTGCATCTAGCAACTTCACCACCTCTGCCTTGACAACCTCCTTCATGTTTGGGTTCAGTCTTCTCTGGGGCTGAATTACTGACTTGAAATTATCCTCCATTAGAATTTTATGTGTGCAAAACGAAAGATTTATTCCCTTCAAATCTGAAATCTTCCAAGCAATGGCAGGCCTGTGTTTTTTTAACATGTCCACCAACCTCTCTTTCTGTTCTGATGAAAGATCAGAGGCTATGATAACAGGGAGTTTCATTCCGTCTGCTAGATATGCATACTCCAGGTGCTGCGGTAATGTTTTTAACTCCAAATCAGGAGGTTCTTCAATGGACGGCCGCAAACGGTTCTCTCTCAATCGATCAATCTCTTCAAACTGACATGATTCTTGTTCTTCTACACTTTCTGTGTTGTTCTGTAGAACCTGGCTAATGAGATGATCTTGGGGTTCCACTGCAACCTCTATACTACATGCTTTACGGGTTAAATCGATTATCTCTACTGAAAAAACCTCCTGTTTCTGTTCTTGACAATATGATTCAAACTGGGAGAGAACTTTCTCTAGAGTCTCTCCCGACTCTTCCCTTGAAGCGGATGCAGACCTTTCAAATTCATCCAATACCTCGTACAATTCACATCCTATGTGCTGTTCCATGCAAGACTGATAAACCTTGGTGTCTTCTTCAACGGAAGGAGTGAGAATTATTTGCTCATACTCAATACCACTCATAACTGCTTGTACTGTGAATAACTGAAATTTCTATTTCACCTCTTCTACTAATCTTGTAAGTGTATCGATCATTTCAGTTGTATAAAGCATCCCTTCTTTTCTGTACTCAAGATCAAGTCAGTGCAAACCACTAAGAACAATGGTAGATAAAGAAATTATGAAATAGAGTGCGAAGTGAATAGCTAAAGTAGTGAAAAACAAATATCTAAAACGCCTATTCCCCGGCAACGGCGCCAAAAACTTGACACGACCTTTTGCGTGTGTACCGCAAGTGCACGGCCTTGTCGAAGTAATAAATTTACCTTGGTGAGAAGGTAGTCGAATCCACAGGGAATAGGGAGATAGAATATAAGGTTTCACTAATTAAGCTATGCGAAATACGGGAAACGATAATAGGATTGATGAGTGAAAAATAATGCAAAGCAATAAACTAAATAGAAGGATGAAAGTAAGAGGTGCAAATAGGAAAATCGAGAAGGACTTGCAATGAGTAAAAGGGGGTATCCGGACAAGCTACCTCTAGGATCTATGTTTCAAGTGCAAGACTATGATATTATACTCTCCTATTGATGTCAATTAAGTCGAGGAAATCCTAAGACTCACGGTCCCAAACCTAAGGACAATCGTGACTAACCCCAACGCTATGCCTTGGTATTAGGATTCACAACACCCTTCGCTCTGTCACCTAGATGATTAAGCCCCAGGGGAGTCCATCTACCTAAACCTCACACTATATGGGATTGCATTATGCTCTAGGGATTCCTAGTGATTAAACCTGTTCCTACAAAAATAGTTCTAACCCTTTGGTCCAGGTGGAAGAACCCTAGTCTAGATTAAGCCCCAGCATATAGGATTCACTACAACCCTTCACTCTATTGCTTGCGCAATTAAGCCCTAGGGGAGTTTATCTACCTATTGCTTTACTCTATTTCGACCGCTATTAAATCAAGGAATCGGAGGTAGGGAGAAATCACATCGGAAGGGAAAGGGGTACATTGCTACCTCACAACTCTCCCTCTCAACCCTCTTTAATCTTAAGTAGTCTAATCCTATAGGAGTTGTCACACCTCCAAAGGAAAACCTAGATTGCTCTCAACCCTAATGTCACGTTTAAGGGAAAATAATATCAAGAGATAATTAAGATTAAAACTCAATTTATTCATCAACGATGGAAAGCATAATAATCAATGTCAAAGAAACATAAGAACCCTAAAGTTTACAAGTCCGAATACCCCGCGAGGGGTTTAGCTCCTCATAGAGCTATACATGTTCATCAATGTGAAAATTAAAGCATAAAACATAGACATAGATGAAAACCCCCTCGAAGTTGGTGTGGCCGTGGTCTTGTGCAAACGTCGAACCTCGGAATCGATGCCGACGATGTGCTAGAACCTCCACGAAACCCTCTCCGAAACCCTAGCCGCACTCCAGAAAGTTGGGGAAAAGTTCGGTTCCCAGATCCCCCAAAAGGTTGCAAAAATCCCCCTTTTATAATGTGAATCGCGGCTTTAAAATTGGACTTATCGGGGGCTTCACACGGCCGTGTGGAATATCCACACGCCCGTGTGAAGCTTCTGTCTCGGCTGAAAAATTAATTTCACACGGCCGTGTGGAATTTCCACACGCCCGTGTGTCTTCACTGGATGGCTGAAATTGCAAAACACACGGCCGTGTGGAATTTCCACACGCCCGTGTGACTTCTCTGGAACACTGGTCTTCAGCTGAACAGGCTTGGTAACTTGCCGAAACGCCTCCCGGGTCCATTGTTCTTCATCGAGGCCATTACTTGGGCACACAAGCAACGGTAGGTCGCGCCGATTGCTTCAAGTCTTCTTCTTTCGCGAAATTCTCCTAAGTAACACGGATTGGACTTGTTGTGAATGTGACTGCCTTTGTGCCCCTCCAAAGGAGGTTGGCACACATCCACAAGTCCAAATACGTGCTTCGTTCCTTGCTTGGTCCGAGAACATCTCAACATTGGCAAACGCGACCTAATTTCATTCTTCTTCTCCAATTAGGCTCCACAATACCTTCAATGCACAAGAGAACACAAATGCACACATTTAGTGATAAAATCTGATAAAAGGTATGCTTAATGTAAGATAATAGCGCTTCGCGATACTATAACACAAGCACTTATCAGATACTGACCATACGGCTGTATAAGGGCCGTAGGATACTATTTGTTTTGCAAGAGCTTCCCCATAAACATGAAAATAAAAAAAAATTTACATAAATTTAAGGAAAAATTCAACCATAAGAATAACAACACAAAAGTCAAACCAAATACTTGAAAACATTCAAAAATAATCTCCAATAAAACAAGAAAAATGAAGAAAATGAAACTAGGGAATCAAAGAGCTTACCGACGAAAGCTTAAGAAAGCATGACTTAAACCCATGGGAAACCACTAGATCTATGTCTCAATGAAGTGATGAGAAGATTTAGGAGAAGAAATGAGGAGATTTGTGATGCATTATCTACAAGTGTACGGGTCGCACACAAGTAATAAAGTGGTACTCCGTAAAGAGTAGGGTTGTCGAACCATAGGGAATTGTACTCAAAGTACTAGTTTATCGTCTGATGTCTAGTGAAACAAGTAGAAAAGAGATCGAATGATAAAAGCACTAAATGAATGATAGAATCGGTGGAGATGGAGGGGATTAGAACCAAGTATTCGGTGATACAAGAGTAATCCATTAGGGCGTTTCCTACAACTTATGCATGCTATCTCACCGTAATTTTCTTCCAGGTACATTCCACAGATATTGGTGTGTGCTCACTAGCAATATTTCATCTATGTGTTCTCAGAAACACTGAGTTTTGCTAAGATAACTGCACGTTGCTTACAAACAAGCTACACACCAAGTTTTACCCTAACAACTCTGTACATCCAACACATCCAGTTATGCAACACAAGATTAGACATGAATATCAAATAGAACTCCGCAAATCAATTAGAATAACTGTATAAGCATTACAGTTTGTCAATAGTCCACAACCCTGGGCACTGAGGCCAGTTAGCCCATCGTGGGCAGGTACTTAAGAAAAAGACAATAAAAGAATAAGAGGAAGAAGAAATAACTCTCTTCTACACTTTTGATGACCTTCCTTGTAGTGACCTTGTGCTAACCCCACCTCTTGTGGTGCCTCCTACTCGTCTTTGGTCTCCTTAGGTGGTTTGGTGAAGCTTGATCTTCCATCTCATTACCATCTTCCTGGTGGAGAGAAGAATCCCCGAACATAGATAAGATAGAAACCCAAAGTTTTGGAGTTAAAAAGGCAGTTTCGAGGCTCAACACGGTCTGGACACGGTTGTGTTTAGATCGTGTACTTTCCTGGGAAATCCATGAGCGAAAATCCTGAGATTCGTAGCACTTCGGACATAGGCGTGTGATCCCCGTGTCACCTAGCACACGATCGTGTACTAGGCACCGTGCCCATGTCGCCCTTAAACGAGGTTCTCCTGAGATTTGTAGCACTTCTAGCACGGGCGTATGATGACCGTGTCCTGCCTGGGACACTCCAGTGTCAGGCTTTTTTGCTATTCCGCTCTCTAGGATGGGATTTTCAGTAGATCGGGCACGACCATGTCTTGCCCGTGTCAACTAGCTCTGATCCCCCAGTCGATGCACACGCAGGAAAACACACTCAGTTTCACTTCAAATTAACTTGAGCCCACCAATCCTACGCATTGAACATAATACCATGAATAGCACCAATTCTACACAATAAATATGCTAAAGGACCGCAAAAAGGATAGAATAAAGGGCATGAATACATGATATGAAATGCACTCATCAATTTGGCCAAGAAATGAGTGAGAAAGAAGAGTGAAAGATTGTGAAAGAAGAGTGAAAAAAGAGAGAGAAAAGGTGGTAGGAAGAAGAGGGATTTTAAAGGCCAAGGTACGCTTCATGAGGCCCACATGGAGGCCACATGAAGTAGTTGTTTTTCTCAGGTTTGGTTCATGTGGCCTCCATATGCCCCATGGAGGCCGTATGAACTAGTTATTTCTCTCTATTTTTAATATTTCTCTTCCAAACAATCAAATGAAGCTAAGAAATGAATTAGAACTCCTCCAAATATGAGTGAAACGTTAAAACTTCAATCTAATGCATGAAATAACACCAAGAACAAGTGTTTCTCAAGAAGATAATTGATTAAACCACAAGAAAAATGACGAGAAAAGTGCACAAGGCATGCTACTATGAACTTATTCACATGAATAAAACATAAACAAAATGACTTCAAGAATGAAGGAAAACTAAACCCTAGAATATGAAAAATGAAAAGTAAAACCTCAAATTCTTGGGCTGCCTCCCAGGAAGTGCTTGTTTAACAACACTAGCCTGATGTACCTTCTTACTTACCTCATGGGGGTTCAAAGAGTTTGATGCTACTCCCGGTTATCTTTGGAGAGTTGTTGTCGAAGTATAATTTTAATCGTTGTCCATTCACTTTAAAAGTACTTTTTTCCAGGTCAGTTACCTCTACTGCTCCATGCGGGAAGACTTGAGTTACATTCTATGGACCTGACCAATGTGATTTGACCTTCTCGGGGAATCATTTTAACCTGGAATTGAATAGCAACACTTGGTCTCCTTCTTGAAATTGTTTTGGGTGCTTGATATGCATGTTGTGGTACTCCTTTACTTTTTCTTTGTAAAGCTTTGAATTCTCATATGCAGTGGAGTACCATTCATCCAGTTCATTCAATTGGAGCTTCCACTAGTTACCTGCAAGAGTAGAGTCAAGATTTATATAATAGCCAAATAAGCTTTATGCCCAAGTTCAATAGGTAAATAACAAGCTTTTCCATATACTAACCTATAAAGAGTGGTTCTTATAGGAGTCTTGTATACAGTTCTGTATGCCCATAGAATGTCATCCAAATGCTCTACTCAATCTCTTCTATTTTGAGAACTATTTTTTGCAAAATTCGCTTTAAATCTCTGTTCGACACTTCCACTTTCCTAGTAGTTTGTGGATGGTACAGTGTTGCCATTTTGTGATAGAAACCATAACGCTTGAAGATTTTTATGAATTGGGCATTACAGAAGTGAGTACCTCTATCGCTGATGATTTCTCGTGGTGTGCCAAATCTCGAGAAGAATTTCTTCAAGAATTTTACGACCGCCATTGCATCACTTGTTTGTAAGGCTTGTGCTTCCACCCATTTAGATACTTAGTCAACTGCCACGAGGATGAACTTGTACCCATGGGACATTAGGAAAGCTCCCATAAAGTCAATCCCCCATACATCAAAGACTTCACAAGCTTGGTTCCAATTCTTGGGCATCTCATCCAAGCGAGATATGTTGCCTACCCGCTGACACCTATCACAGGATTGTATGAATATCTAGGTATCTTGAAATAATGATGGCCAATAGAAACTTGCATCAAAAATCTTTCTTACAGTTCTTTTCGCATTATAGTGGCCTCTAGTGGATCTAGAATGACAATGTTTAAAAATGCTTAGACCCTTTTATTCGGGAAACACATCTTTAAACAACCTGATTAGAATAAACTCTAAACAAGTAAGGATCTTACCATATGTAGTGCTTGATGTCTTAAAAGAATTTCTTCCGTTGTTGGTATGTGAATGACACGACCTTTTGCGTGTGTACCGCAAGTGCACGGCCTTGTCGAAGTAATAAAATTACCCCGGTGAGTGGGTAGTCGAATCCACAGGGAATAGGGATTTAAAATACGAGAAATTGCTATTCAATCGTGCGATATATGAAAAGAAACAATGATCGGCGTGATGAGTGAGTTTTATGAAAACTAGAGTAGATGCAAGGCAAGTAAATAGAAAGATCAAAGAGAGAAAAGTGCAAGCAACGAGTAAAGAGAGAAATTAGCAACAAGTGAGAATAGGGTATCCGGACAAGTTACCTCTAGGAACTATGCTTCTAGTGCAAGACTATGCTATTATACTTCCCTATTGATGTTAATTGAGTCGAGGGAAATCCTTAAACACACGGTCCCAAATCTAAGGTCAACCGTGACTAACCCCCAACACTATGTCCCGGCATTAGGATTCACGTCAACCCTTCACTCTGTTGATTGCTCAACTAAGCCCCAGGGGAGTATTTCTACCTAAGCCTAACACTACGTGGAATTGCTTTGAGCTCTAGGGACTCCTAGTGATAAAACCTGTTCCTATGTGCAGTAGTTCTAACCCTTTGGTCCAGGAGGAAGAACCGTAGTCTAAATTAAGCCCCAGTGCGTAGGATTCACGTCACCCCAAAGCCTTGGGGGAGTATATCTTCCTAGCACTTCACTCTATTTCGACCGCTAATAAATCAAGGAATCAGAGGTAGGGAGAAATCACATCGGAAGGGAAAGGGGTACGGTGCTACCTCACAACTCTCCCTCTCAACCCTCTTCAATTTTAAGTAGTCTAATCCTATAGGAGTTGTCACACCTCCAAAGGATAACCTAGATTGTTCTCAATCCTTAGTGTCACGGCTAAGAGAAAACAATAGCACAAGATATCTAAAATTGAAACTCGAATTCATTCATCAATTAATGGAAAAGCATAATAACAATGTCAAAGAAACATAATTATCCTAGAGTTTTACAAGTCCGAATACCCACGAGGGGTTTAGCTCCTCATGGAGCTACACATGTTCATCAATGTATGAAATAAAACACAAACTAAAGACATCAATGAAAACCCCCTCGCGTATGGTGTGGCCGTGGTCTTGTGCGGCCGTCGAACGTCGGTGACGATGCTGATGGCGCACTCCAATCCTCTACAAAGTCCTCTCCGAAACCCTAGCCGCACCCTCTAGAAGTTGGGGACTGATAAGTGCTTGAGTATACATGTTTTGCCTACTTGTTTTACATACATTGAGCATCATTTTACCATTGATTATGTCTCATAAAGTGTATTTTGGTGTTCTTTTATGCAATTAGGTTGTGAAAGTGTTAAAGAAGGAAAAGGAAGCAAAGATGGGTTATAAAGACATATTGTTGGGAACTTTTGTACAACACAAGTGTCAAGGCACAAGAGGGGGTCATGCACATGAGGGTGTGTGCCAACTTCCTGAAGGATTCAAGATGATTTATGTGATGGAAGGGCACAAAGGCAGTCACACCTTCATGTCCCAACTTGTGTGAAGATAGTTAAAGCTCTCAAATGATGATTCGAAGGAGGAGAAGTCTTATAACTCACTACATGGACGTGTGCCCGACCATGTAGCCTCAAGATGAGAGAGTTTGGATCGCGTTTATGAAAAATACTGTAGCAAAAACACTGTGCATTTCACTGTAGTAGCACTGTAGCAGAAATTACTGTTCACGCGACCGCGTCAAAATCCCACGCGACCCCGTGGGATCTCGCGTGGAGGCACGTGTCTGACGCGTTTCAGGCTTATAAATAGCCCTTTTTGCCGATTCTTTTGATATCTTTTGTGTGGCTTTTGAGAGGCGAAGCGGCTAGGGTTTGAGGAGGAGGTCTTTGCCGAATTGGAGGGCCGTTCTTCACCAACTTTGATAGTTCTTTCCTCCGTCATAGCATCGAGGGAGTCATTGGCGACCTAGCTTCGGAGAAGGATCCTTCAAGACGTTGAGCGACCCATCAAGGCCATCATCACGACTTCAAGGGGGTTTACTTCCTTGGTTTACATTGCTTTTCATTGTGTTATGTTTTGCTTTGTAATAAGCCCCATGGAGGGCTAAACCCTAGTAGATACTTGGGCATGTGAACCCTAGGTTTTGATTCATGTATTGACTTTCTTTATGCTTTCTTTTAAGTCCGAGTTTATTTGAGTTCTAATCTTGTTTAATCATTGCTTGCATGCCTTATTGATTCGTATGGTTGTTTGGTATGTTTGATTTATTTCCTTGGTGATAGAGAGGTCTCCATTAGGGATTAGAACATACAAGGTTAAAGAGGGTTGAGAGGGTGAGTCTTGAGATAGAGGAGTGTCCCCTTTCCCTTCCGATTGAGTGTTTCCTATCTCCGTATTCCCTAAGTTTTATGCAACCATATGGGGTGTGAGGCGTGAGATTGATAGATTTCTCCGCCGGGACCTTTGTAGGGGGTTAGGGATCTTCTGCCTAGAAGTAGGGTTAGATCTAATTTTAGGAATCGGTTTCACTCTTATGTATCCCTAGAACTCATTGCGGTCATATGGGGTGTGAGGTGTTGAGATTGAGCGATTTCTCCACCGGGACCTTGTAGGGGACTAGTATCGGTGGCCTGGAGGCAGGGACCGATTATTCTTGGATTACCTCGACTCATAGAACTCGGTTAGAAGCATTTAGTTAGTTTTGCACTTCATGATAGAGCCTAGGGGGAGCATTGCCCGGGTATCTCATCTTCATTGATTGAGATCTCCCTTTATTTACCCTTTGCCTATTCATCTCTGGTATTAATTTCTATGCACACTAGATCACCACAAAATCACATTAGTCGTTAGGCTAGATTGCAGAGAAGAAGTTAGTACTAGTAGCCCTGTTCCCTGTGGTTTCGACTACCCTACTCACCGGGTATAATTATTACTTCGACAACCCGTGCACTTGCGGTACACACACGCAAGGGGTGTGTCAGGGAGAAAGATAGGTTCAAAGATTCTCAAAATGTCTCCAAATCGGGCTTTAAATAGGCTGAGTGCGGCTTTAAATTTGAAGTTATCGGGGCTTCACACGGCTGTGTGGAATTTCCACACGCCCGTGTGAAGTTTCTGTCTTTCCTGAAAAATTACTTCACACGGCCGTGTGGAATTTCCACACGCCCGTGTGAAGTCTCTGGCTTGCTGGAAAATCAATTCACACGGCCGTGTGTTAATTCCACACGCCCGTGTGAGGTCTCTGCTTGCTGGAAAATTAATTCACACGGCCGTGTGTTAATTCCACACGCCCGTGTGAATTCTCTGGAATCTTGATTTTCGGCAGAAGTGCATAGTACTTGCTACAGTGATTTTACAACATTAACAAGATACAGTGCTGCTACAGTAACTCTCCGAAATGCTCCCGAATACAGTGCCTATTGCTTCAAGTCTACTTCTTGGTGAAGTTTTCCTAAGCTACACGAGTTGGACTTGTTGTGAATGTGACTGCCTTTGTACCCCTCCAATGGAGGTTGGCACACACTCATAAGTCTAAGCTCGTACCTTGTTCCTTGCTTGGTCCGAAAACCTTCCAACAATGGCGAACACGACCTAACTTCGTTCTTCTTTCCCAACTTAGCTCCACGAACCTATAATGCACAAGAATACACAAATACACACTATTTAGTGATAGAATCTGATAAAAAGTATGTTCATTGTAAGATAATAACTCTTCGCATTACTACAACACAAGCACTTATCAGTGAACCATTTTGGGATGACCCCTCCAACCAAATAGTTGGCAAAATCAGCAAATGATGGCGGCTCTTTTTCTTCCACTATCTAAAAATTGTACAAGTGTTCTTCAGTGAATGAGTCATTGATGTCGTTCTCTCTCAGAGTTTCCATGTTGGGGTTCTCTAGACAAGATAAATGATCTACAGCAAGGTTCTCTACCCCTTACTTGTCCATAATCTCAAGATCAAACTCCTAAAGCAACAAGACCCACCTAATCAATCATGGTTTAGCATCCAATTTGCTAAGCAGGTACCATAGGGCTGAATGATCAGTATACACTACCACTTTGGAAAGAACTAAATAAGACCAGAATTTATCAAAAGTAAATACCATGGCAAGTAGTTCTTTTTCAGCTGTAGTGTAATTCTATAGGGCCCCCATTAAAGTTTTGCTTGCATAATATATGGGATGGAAATGTTTGTCTCACCGCTACCTAAGGACTGCACCCACTATAAAATCACTTACATCACACATCAGTTCAACTGGAAAGTCCCAGTTTGGAGCCACTATTATGGGTGCTTGAATTAGTTTCTCCTTGAGTGTAACAAAAGCTCTCATGCAATCATTGTCAAACTCGAATGGAACATCTTTTGCCAACAACCTTGTTAAGGGTCTAGCAATTTTGGAGAAATCCTTAATGAATCTTCTATAGAAACCTACATGTCCTAGAAAACATCTGATGGCTTTCACTATATTTGGGGGAGATAGCCTTTTTATGATGGAAATCTTTACCCTGTCTACCTTAATTAGTTTTTTTTGAAATTTTGTGGCCTAGGACTATCCCTTCTTGGACCATGAAATGGCATTTCTCCCAACTTAGCATAAGGTTAATTTCTTCACATCAAATGAGGACTCCTTCTAAATTCTTGAGGCACAACTTGAATGAATCACCGAAGAAGGAAAAGTCATCCATAAATACCTCCATAAAGTATTCCACCATGTCTTCAAAAATTGCCATCATGCATTTCTAAAATGTAGCAGGGGCATTGCTTAGTCCGAAGGACATGCGGTGATAAGCAAATGTGCCATATTGGCATGTGAATGTGGTCTTTTTTTAATCTTCCAATGTAATAGGGATTTGGAAATAACCAGAGAGACCCATCCAAGAAGCAATAATAGGTAAGTCCTACTAGTCGATAAAGCATTTGATCAATGAATGGTAAAAGAAAATGATCCTTTCTAGTAGCGTCATCCAGTTTCCTGTAGTCAATGCATACATGCCATCAGGTGATCATTCGGTTTGAAATTAACTCATTCTTCTCATTAGTTACCACAGTCATCCCCCATTTCTTAGGAATTACTTGTACTGGACTTACCCATTCACTATCGGATATTGGATAAATAATGCTTGCATCGAGAAGTTTGATGACTTCAGCCCTTACCACTTCCTTCATATTCGGATTAAGTCTTCTTTGAGGCAAGCCTGTAGGTTTGTGATCATCCTCCATCAAAATTTGTGACTACAAAACAATGGATTTATCCCCTTGATGTCAGCTATCTTCTAAGCAGTTGCTTTCTTGTGCTTTTTTAAAACATTCACCAAGTCTTTATTTTGCTCAACTGTTAGGTTTGAAGTAATAATAATTGAAAGATGTGTCCATTCCCTTGGAAAGGCATACTCAAGGTGTTTAGGTAGCATCTTCAACTCTAACTCGAGTTCTTCCTCTATTGATGGCTTCAAACCCTTGTTTCTTAGCCCATAATATTGATAAGTGCTTGTGTATAAGTATTACGAAGTATACTTTTCTTATATTGAGCATTACTTTTATTAGATTTTATCACTCATTCGTGTGTATTAGTGTTCTTTTGTGTATTTAGAGTTGTGGAGACAAGTTTGGAAAAAACGAAGCAAAAATAGATCATGGACGCAATTATGAGGAAACTCTTAGACCAAGCAAGGAACAAAGCACAAGTTGTTAGACATTTGAGTGTGTGCCAACCTCCAAAGTGTTCAAGTGAATATACAAATTGGAGGGGCACAAAGGCAGTCACACCAATATGGTCCGACTTATGTAACATTGAAGAGCTCATCAATCTGCTTGAAAGCAAGATGGAAAGTAATCTACAGCATGGTTGTTGATAAACGTCTAAATGTACGTATTTTATATGTATACTTGCGCATGCCTTTTCATATTTCGATAATGAATTGATGCCCTTTTAGGTCTAAATTGGTTTATTTTGTGTTTCAGGTGCAAAAAATGCCTAGGAGAGCTCAACGACGCAATTTGAGAAGAAATCTACACCAAAATCGTCGTTTCAGGGTCCGGGGGCACTGTAGGAACACTGTAGCATCCTGAAGCACACACATTTGTGGAATTTTCTAAGTCTGGAAACCCTCACGGGCAAGCTCACGGCCGTGAGGTCAACCGCAAGCAATTCAAAGGCAGAAAGTACTATAGCAGCGTTACTGTAGAGGTTTTACTGTTGCATTACTGTAGCAATTTTGCAACTTTGCGGATTCTTTTGACTCACATTACAGGCTACCTCACGGGCCACATATGGACCGTGAGCTCATCCGTGAAGAGGCACGGGATCATCTTTAAAAGGGTTTCTCGGGCATTATCTTGGTTGTCTTTTGGCCACCATTCTCCACCATTGTCATCTAGAGCTTCAAGGTTGCGGGAGAAGGCGGATCTAGGGTGCAAATTGAAAGGGAGAAGAGGAGTGCTATCAAGGAGAAGATCTAGGAGCTTGCCGGCGTGGATTCGACAAGTTCTCATCACCACCTTCTAGTCTTCATGTTAGGGGAGTTTGTTTGAGCTTTGCTTTGTATTTCTTATCTTTTACTCTTGCTCCTTTGTTGATGATGAACTAGACTCCCAAGGTCACTGGGCATCCGGTGAACCTTGGGATAAACTTGCTTGTATGGATAGTTGATTTACATGTATGGTACTTGTGTTGTTTGTGGTTTAAGTTTGGTGTATTTGAATGCTTTGGTATACATGAGAACTCTGTGTATCAATATTTAGGTAATACTAGGTTGCATGACCATTGCCCTAGTGTTAGACTCACCAAGCTTAGAAGGGATACATGTACAAATACGCCATAACCATCGGGTATTTTGTACCCCTCCAACCATTAGGGTTGAGCCTAGATATTGTGTTTGACCTTAATTAGGGATTTCCCTAGGCATAATGCAATCGTAGGAGGATTTGGGTGGAAGTGATTCCATATTCCAATACTCGTACCAGATTAGGGGTTATCACCGTGACCATCAGGGTGACCTACCTTTGGACATCTCTTGGCCTAACCTCCTTTGCCTGTGTAATTCTAGTATCCTTCTAGCTTTAGTAGTCCCGACGGGATCCTCGCCCGGGGACCTCAAACTTTCATTGTTACTTGTTTCCTTAGTATGCTAATGTGGTGAGCCTTAGTCCATGTGTTTATAGTTTTCTCTTTATTATTCTTCTTATCTTGTTTTTATCATATAATTGGTAGACTAGACAGTGCCGTCTAGGGGGAAGTAATAGCAGCTCTTGGGACCCCAGGGAATACGACCCCTGTGTCATGCACAGGGTATTACTTGATGACCCGTGCGCTTGCAGACCACGCGTATCAGTTGTGTGCCCAATTTGGCGGCCTCGATGATGAAAATGAAGTCGGGAGCATCATAGTGAAATTCCTGTAGCAAAGTACTATTCATGAGTTAGCAGAACTGTTCACAGCACGTAGGAAAACACAACCTGGAAATACACACTAGCGTGTGGAAATTCCATACGGCCGTGTGGATGCCCGATTTGTACCCTATAAATATAGCGTTTTAAGTTTTATTTGGGATCTTTTTCCTATCTTTTGCCTATATTCTGGAGAGAGTGCGGCTAGAGTTTAGAGAGATTTTTGCGAGGATTTTAGAGCATTCTGTGGCACTCAACATCGACTTCCTTTGGAGGAAAATTATTGGGGGAGTTTTCGATGACATCGATTCGGCTAGGTGTGCTCTAGGCTCGATGGAGGAATCCTTGGAGAAGAAGAGGCAACTCTTGAAGACCATCAACATGGATGACAATGGGGTTATCTTTAAGAATTGCTTGCACTTATATTTGATTTCATTATTGATTTTGTATTGTTCCATGGAGAGCTAAACACCTAGTGGGTGCTTGGACATGTAAACCCTAGGATGATTTTGTTTCATTGACTTCTATTATGTTTCTTTAATTGATGATTTAATTGAGTTTCAATCTCGAATACCTATTGTGTTGATTTTGGCTTAGAGTAATACTAGGATTGAGAATCCATCTAGGTAATCCACTGAAGGTGTGACAACTTCATTAGGATTAGACTAAGCAAGATTGAAGAAGGTTGAGAGGGTGAGTCGAAAGGTAGCAGAATATCCCTTTTTCCCTTCCGAAGTGATTTATCCTACCTCTACATTCTAAGAGTTCTTAGCGGTCACAATAGAGTGAAGTGTTAAGAGAAAAACTCCACTAGGGCTTAGTGATGGGGCCTAACTGTGACTAGGGTTCTTTCGCCTGGACCAAAGAGTTAGATCTATATTAGGGAATAGGGTTTTATCACTTGGAGTCCCTAGAACCTCAAGCAGCCCCACACAGTGTGAGGTGTTGAGAGTATTGCTTTCCGCTGGGGAATAGTGTAGAGGGCTAGTCATGATTGACTTTAGGTTTGGGACTGTGTGTCTTTCTTTGGATTTCCATGACTCATTACACATCAATTAGGAAGCATAATATTATCCTTGCACTTGAACTAATAGTCCTAGGATGAGCATTTTCCGGGTACCCCATCTTGTTATTGATTATTCTCTCCAGTTACCCTTACCTGTTTTCTTTCTCTTTTACTTTTCTTTACATTCACATCTTGACTTCACTCACAATTGGTTTTATTTCTAGCTAAATAGTAATTCTTCTTATTTCTAAACATCTATTCCCTGTGGATTCGACTATCCACTCACCGGGGTATTTTATTACTGCGATGACCGGTGCATTTGTGGTACGTGACACACCTCTTGCGTGAGTGCTACGCAAATGTATGGGTCGTCATAGTAATAAAATACCCCGGTGAGAGGGTAGTCGAATCCACAGGGAATAGATGCTTAGCAACAAGAGATATTCCTATTTAGCTAAGTGAAAACCAATTGTGAGTGAACTAGAGATTTAATGTAAAGAAAAGTAAAAGAGAGAAAAGAAAGCAAACAAGAGTAACCGGAGAGAGTAATCAAGAGTAAGATGGGGTACCCGGACAATGTTCACTAGGACTATTGTTTCAAGTGCAAGATTAATATTATACCTCCTTATTGGCATTTAATGAGTCGTGAAAATCCAAATACACACGGTCCCAAAATTAAAGGTCAACCATGACTAGCCCTCTACACTACACCCCGGTGGAAAGGAATACTCTCAACACCTCTGATAAACGCCTAAATGTATGTATTATTTATATATGTGTGCGTATAAATAGAGTATTTTTGTATGTGTGGATGCCCGTTTTCGGTCTAAATTGGTTTATTTCGTGTTACAGATACAAAAGATACCTTAGAGAGCTCAACATCAAGATTTAAGAAAAAAGTGGCAAGAAAAACATCATTTTAGAGCCCTAGTACTGTAGCAAAATGTAGCACAAGAACTACAAGAAATGGCTAAGTCTAGAACTCCATGCGGGCACTTATACGGGCACATAAATGGCTGCATACAGTCCTGTAGCAGTTTTACTATAGCAGATACTGTAATAGTGCTACTGTAGTAGACCCACTGTAGCATTATTATGGTAGCACTCCACTACAGCAACTTAGACAAAATTCGGGGAACTAGAGTGCCAGTATACTGACCGCATGGCATCTCGAGAACACCTTTTAAAGAGAGTTAGGGCACTTTTGTTTGGCGTCTTTTGGCCACCTTTTCTCCTCCACCACCATCTAGGGTTTGAAGGGCTTCAAGGGGCTGGAGAAGGTACTTTTAAGGAGAAGATCAAAGGGAGAAAAAGATCACACGCAAGGGAGATCATCTAGGAGTTTGTCAGCACCGATCCGCGAATTCCCATCACCATCTTCATCCAGTCAACCCTAAGGGTGTTTTCTTTGGTTTTAATCATGCTTGTTATGTATTTTGAGATCTCTTCCTTATTTATGTTGAACTAGACTCCCAAGGTCGCTGGGCATCCGGTGAACCTTGGGATGAACTTGCTTGTATGGATATTTGATTTACATGTATGGTATTTGTGTGGTTTGTGGTTCAAGCTTGGTGCATTTTGATGTATTGGTATGCATGAGAACTTTGTGTATTGATTTCTAGGTTATACTAGGTTACGTGACCATCACCTTAGTATTAGACACACCAAGTTTGGAAGGGATTCATGTATGAATACGCCATGACCATCGGGTATTTCGTACCCCTCCAACCATTAGGGTTGAGCTTAGATATTGTGTTTGACCTTAATTAGGGATTTCCCTAGGCATAATGCAATCATAGGAGGATTTGGGCGGAAGTGATTCCGTATTGCAATACTCGTACCGGATTAGGGGTCATCACCGTGACCATCCGGGTGACCTACCTTTAGACATCTCTTAGCCTAACCACCTTTGCCTGTGTAATAAAGTGTCCTTCTAGCTTTAGTAGTCCTGAGGGGATCCTTGTCCGGGGACCTCGCACTTTTATTGCTAATTGTTCCCTTAATGTGCTATTGTGGTGTGTCTTAGTCCACTTGTTTATATTTTTCTCTTTTGTTTATTTTCTTATCTTTTTTTAAATCTATATTTGTTAGATTAGACACTGTCATCTAGGTGGAGTAATAGCAGCTCTTGGGACCTCAGGGAATACCACCCCGTCGTGCTTGCGCGAGGGGTATTACTTGATGACTCGTGCACTTGCGGAGCCGTTATCAACCTCACTCTGTGTGGAACAGCTTGGGATTCTAGGGACTCCAAGTGATAAACCCTATTCCCTAATATAGATCTAACCCTTTGGTCCAGGCGAAAAATCCCTAGTCACAGTTAAGCCCCATCACTAAGATTCACTTCAACACTTCACTCTATTAAGCCCCAATGGAGTTCATCTCTTAGCACTTCACTCTATTATAACCGCAAAGAACTCTTGGAATGTGGAAGTAGGATAAATTACATCGTAGGGAAAGAGGACATTCCACTACCTCTTGACTCACCTTCTCGACCTTTTTCAATCTCGCTTAGTCTTATTCTAATGAAGTTGTCACATCTTCAATGGATTACCTAGATGGATTCTCAACCCTAGTGTCACTCTAAGGGAAAATCAACACAATAACCATTCAAGATTGAAAATCAATTAAATCATCAATTAAAGAAGCATAATAGAAGTCAATGAAATAAAATCATCCTAGGGTTTACAAGTCCAAGCACCAACTAGAGGTTTAGCTCTCCATGGACCAATACAAAATCAACAATGAAATCTAATATAAGTGCATGCAATCCATAAAAATAACCCCCTTGTCGTTTGTTTTGATGATCTTCAAGAGCGGCCTCGTCTTCTCCAAGGACTCCTCCGTCGAGCCTAGGGCGCATCTCGCCCAATCAATGTCATCGAGAGCTCCGCCAATAACTCTCCTTCGAAGAATGTTAATGTTGATATTGTAGAACCACTCCTAATGCCTCGTAAAAAAATCTCCAAACCCTAGCCACGCTCTTCCTGAAAGATGGACAAAAGATAGGAAAAAGGTCCCCAAATAAAACTCAAATCGCGGTATTTATAGGGCTAAAATCAAGCATCTACACGGCCGTGTGGAATTTCCACACACCCGTGTGGATTTCCAGGTTGTGTTTTCCAGCATTCTATGAATAGTACTTTGCAACAGTGATCCTACTATAGGCATTTCGCTCTCGACTTCATTTTTATCATCGAGGCTGCCAAGTTGAGCACACAACCATGCGGTAGATTACGTCGCCTCTTACTTTCAAACACATCGATGAAACTCTTCAATGTTACACAAGTCGAACTCTATGAGTGTGACTGCCTTCGTGCCCCTCCAATTTGTACATTCACTTGAGCACTTTGGAGGTTGACACACACTCACATGTCTATAACTTGTGCCTTGATCCTTGCTTGGTCCAAGAGTATCAACAACAAATGCATCCATGATCTATTTTCACTTCATTTCTTCCAAACTTGTCTCCATAATCCTAAAATGCACAAAAGAACACAAATATACAAGAATGAGTAATAAAATCTGATAAAAATAATGCTCAGTGTAAGAAAAGTATACTTCGTATTACTTATACATGAGCACTTATCAGTACACACACAAGGGATGTAGCACATATTGTTCAGACTCTTTTTCTTCTGTGGAAACTAAATTCTCATCTGAACTATCATCCATGCCATAAGCATGTTGCACATAGCATTCAGCTTCTTCCCCTTGATCTTTTCTTGACTCAAGATTAGAATCCAAACTAGGCTCCTATATCTGTGTAATTGACCAATTCTCTTCAGCATGTCCCAACAAGTCAAGATTTATGGTTTCTACCTTGTTACTTACCCTCACAGGGTTCAAAAAATTGGAAGTTCCCCTCGGTAATATTTAGAACATTGTTTCTTCCCTGTAAATTCAATGGTAATAATGAATGAATTTCACATTTTCCTAGATGAAGGAGAGGTGAGAAGTTACCTTGTCTCCTTGAGATTCTGAGGATTTGATATCTTTATTTTTTCTTTTTTGGACCTCATTCCAAATTTACTTCAACATTATCTCTTTGTTTCTTCCTTTTTCTTTGGTATTGTTGCATGTCACCTTCTCCTTTGGCTCCTTCAATTTGTGAGTTTGAGGAGGAATGTAGGGCTCTTTTTTGTCCTCATTGTCATGCTCCTCCAAGAACTCATTTAAGGATTCGAGGATAGCACCTCCTGCACATAATCAGTAATCAGAATATCAGTTTCATTAATGAAATTAAAGTGTGTTGTCATGGTCCAAGGAGTGCTTCATAGCAACTGGTAATGTGTACACTACCTCTTCCTCTCCAACCCTTAAAGTTAATTTTCCTCCTTTCAAGACTATGAGGGCTCCTAAAGTACTAAGGAAGGGGAGACCAACAATTAGAGGTGTCTCCACATCTTCATCTATATCCATTATAACCAAATCTACATGAAACACAAAATTTGTCCGCCCAGACAATTACATCTTCTATAATCCCACATGGCTTCATCATCGATCGATCTACCAATTGAAGAGTCATTCTTGTAGGTTTCAAACCATCTAAGCCAAGTTTCTTGTACATGGTGTAGGGCATGACATTAATGCTAGCCCCAAAATCCGCTAAAGCATTTTCTTGAACTCCTCCTTCAAGCAAACACAAAATTATGAAACTTCCCGGATCTTTCAATTTTTGAGGAAGTTTCTTTTCTAAAGTGGCCAAACAATTTCCCTTGAGTGTAACCGTGTCTTCTTCCAACTTTCTTTTGTTGGTGAGGAGATCTTTTAAAAACTTGGAATAGTTTGGCATTTGTGTTAATGCCTAAACTATCAGGATATTTATGTGGAGTTGGTTGAAAATGTTGATAAATTTCCAGAATTGAACATCCTCCTTATCTTGCTTCAACCTCGCTGAATAGGCAATTGGAGGTTTGTATTCAAGTGATTTTGATGGTATTTGACACGTCCGATTGCGTGTGTGTACTGCAAGTGCACAGATATCAAAGTAATAAAATAACCTGTGAGTAGGGTAGTCAAATCCATAAGGAACTGAAGTGCTAGTAGTAACTACTTCTCTGTTATCTAGTCAAAATCAAGGCTATGATGAAGTGAACTCAATCGCACATGAATATGAAAATCACAAGCAAGCAAAGGAAAGGTAAAATTAGGGAAATCTCAATCAATAAAGATGAAGTACCCGGGCAATGCTTCCCCTAGGATCTAACATGAAGCACGAGATTTACTAAATGATTCTAAACCGAGTTAAATGAGTCGAGGCAATCCAAGAGTAATCGGTCCCTACCTCCAGGCCATCAATACTAGTCCCCTACGATGTTCCAATGGAGAAATCACTCAATCTCAACAACTCACACCACATATGACCGCAATGAACTCTAGGGATATCTAAGAGTGAAACCGATTCATGAAGATAGATCTAATCCTACATCTAGGCAGAAGATCCCTAACCCCCTACAAAGTCCCGGTGGAAAAATCTCTCAATCTCATGCCTCACACCAAATATGGTTGTATAAAGCTTAGGGAATATGGAGATAGGAAACACTCAATCGTAAGGAAAAGGGGACACTCCACTATCTCATGACTCACCCTCTCAACCCTCTTCAATCTTGGAGTTCTAACCCTAATGGAGACCTCTCTTTCATCAAGGCAACAAATCAAGCAACAATCAATCAATCATAAGTATCAATAAGACATGCAAGCAATGATAAAACAAGATTGAAACTTAAATAAACTCGGATTTAGTAGAAATCATAAAGTAAATCAATACAAAGAATTGATCCTAGGATTCACATACCCAAATACCTACTAGGGTTTAGCCCTCCATGGGACTCATTACAAAAACAAAGATTAATGCAATGAAAAGTAATGAAAACCATCTAACAAAACCCCTCGAATTAGTGATGATGGCCTTGATGGCTCGTTCAATGTCTTGAAGGATCCTTCTTCGAAGCTAGGTTGACAAAGGCTCACTCGATGCTATGACTAGAAGAGATCTATCAAAATTGGTGAAGAACACCCCCAATCTCATCAATGACCTCATCTTGAAACCCTAGCCGCTTTGCCCTTCAAACATGTGCAAAAAGTCCCCAAAGAATCCAGCATAAGGGCTATTTATAATCATAAACCATGTTTGTCACGTGCCTTCATGCAACCATGTGAGATTTCACATACCTGTGTGGGCTATAGGAATTTCCACACGGTCGCATGAACAATAATTTTGCTATAGTACTGCTACAATACTCTTCATAATTGTGGTTCAAACTCTCTATGTGGTAGGTTATAAGACTTTTCCTCATTGAATCATCGTTTGGAAGCTTTTATAATCTTCACACAAGTAGGTACATAGGAGTGTGACTACCTTTGTACCCTTCCAACTTACAAATTGGCTTGAATTCTCTTGGAAGTTGGCACACACCCTCAT
This sequence comes from Dioscorea alata, assembly GCA_020875875.1. Taxonomy (NCBI): domain Eukaryota; kingdom Viridiplantae; phylum Streptophyta; class Magnoliopsida; order Dioscoreales; family Dioscoreaceae; genus Dioscorea; species Dioscorea alata. The sequence goes on from CM037012.1 coordinate 9,609,099, forward strand.
GTACATGAGCTCCTCTTGGGTCTTGATCCTTGTGTTGTACAAGAACTCCCAACAATGTGTCTTCATAACCTATCTTTGCTTCCTTTTTATCCTTCAAGACATTCACAACTTAATTGCACAAAAGAACACCAAATACACTTTATGAGACATAAACCATAGCAAAAAATGATGCTCAATGCATATAACATACATAAACAAATATGTCTACTCAAGCACTTATCAGTATTCATGGTTAAGACTCATCATTTCTTTCACCAATATTTCCCTCAACATTTAGTTTAGCTAATTTAGGGTCTTCCTCAATGGCCACCCTATTTTCTTTTACACTTGGGTCATCTTCGACCCTTGTCTCAACTTGCTTCCCTCTTGTAAGAGCAATGGCCTTCAAATGATCCCTTGGATTTTTCACAGTGTTATTAGGGAAACTGCCTGAAGGGCGCTCAGAATTCGTCTTAGCGAGTTATCCCATTTGATGCTCAAGTAATTGCACTAAAACCTGGAAATTTCTTAATATAACACCTGATAAGTGCTCGGTTTTGCAACAGATATTTGCAACAGACATATTCTGTTGCAAGTTTGCAACAAAATTGGAATAGCTTTGCAATGGCATTAAAAATTTGCAATGGACTTTGCAACGCAACAAAAAATTTGTCGCAAAAATAGTGGGAGTGTTTTTGAAACTGATTTGCAACCTATTTTGTGACAGGTTTGCAACAGATTTGCAATGGCGTAAAGTTCCGTTACAAAAATATGGAGGGAAGAGGGCGGGAGAAACTTTGCAATGAGTTTGCAACGGACTGGCAACATTTACAACAACATTATAATTTTGCAATAGAAAATTGCAACAGGATGACTCCATTGCAAATTTGCAACAGAAATGTGCAATGGTGTATTGGTGTGTTGAAAATTAACTAACTGTTTGGCTTATTTGCAACCATTCATATATGTTTATAATTGAAATTAACTTAAGTAATTTTAAAATATGAATTATTATTATTATTATTCATAAAAAATCAAAAGATGAGTAAAGAGTGATATGTAGATCCATGAATTTATTTTAGTGGGATAAAAATTTAAAATATTTTTTTTTGTTTATAATTACAAAAAGTACAAAGAAAGAAACTAACAAAAAAATAAAATAAAATAAAATTAATGTTTATAATTGTGCGTCCAAGACTTTATATTTGAAGATGTTGTAAAATATTTTTATTGTCAATCATGATTACAAAAAAATATTTGTAATTGCTTGAAACAATTTGTTGGTATTTAGCCACAGAAACTTTTAATTTGTTTTTAATTATAACTCCACAATTTTTATGACATAATTAACAATATAAAAATTAAAAGTAATTAAAATTTGAGCACCTAAAAATACACTAGATTCATCCATGGTGTCGATGGAGAGAAATACTACATTAAATAAATAAATGAATTTATTCCAATTATCTTAATCCCCTTATATATATTTGCTGGGTCTAGCCAAGTGATTCAAGTTAAGTGTGATGTGGTCGTCCTTAGCATGTTACTTTAACATTTTGCCCTTTTCATGTTAACTTAGTATTACATGTTCACTTGAACATAATTTTCATGTTGACTTATTATATTTTATTTTTAAAATATATATAATTATAAATTGAATTTAATATTGATTAAAACTAGGAAGCATACATCATTAATAAAAAAAAAGTTCATATTCAGCTTCAAATAAAAATTGTCCTCCTTCGAGAATTTTTTTTTTTAAACAAAGCTTAATACCACAAATCTAGCACAGCATTCTTAATAAATTACATATATTTATGAAACCAAATTAAGTTGATTATGGACCAAGGTTTTCATTCTTAATATATTACATATATTTATGAAACCAAATTAAGTTGATTTTGGATCAAGGTTTTTATTTAATAGCAGACAAATAATTCCACAAAGATCTCAAATAAAAAAAATTCATATTAAATTATTATATATAATTATAAAGTCAGTCACACTTACAATAAATAAATAAATAAATAAATAAATAAATTTACAGAATTATATGATATCAGTTATAAGAAATAAAAAAAATAAAAACAAGAGAGGAAAGTGGGTGAAAGTTGAAAAGAAGCAAGCTCTTCACATCTTCACAAGCCGCAGGCAAGCTTTAGGGCTCTCCACCAAGCTCCGAGCAAACTCCGACCAAGCTCCGAGCAAACTCCGACCAAGCTCCGAGCAAACTCTGACCAAGCTTTAGGCAACCCACACCCGCCGGACTAAACTCTTGACAACCTATAGCCGTTGGTCGTAAGCAACCCAAAAGCTCCGAGCATTCTCCCGATAACCCACAGCCGCCGGCTCTCTTTCAGGTGGAATGTCAAAATTGTTCTTTCAATTGATTTTTTAGGGTTTGTGTATGGTTTTAAACAAGATTTGACGAAGGGGTTTTCCTTTTTCTTAGACAAAATTGTTCTAGGGTTTCGCTTGCGGTTCTGATTTTGAGGAACAATTGGCAAGACATCAGGTTAGAATTTACATCTCATCCACCTTTGGTCAATGTTGTTTTGATTTCATTCTGGATTATTTCTTTGGTTTGATGGATCGTTTTCCACTTTCTGAATTTCTGATTGGTTTTAGATAGCAATGATTGTATTAACATATTGTTATTTTGTTTTAGTCATTGACGAAAGCTTTAGACATTTTTTAGTTCCTTAAATGTGCGTTCTGAATTAATATAACAAACTAATTTTTTTCAAGGGCAAGGAGTTCTGTCAGCAATCCAATCTCTGTATGAAGGATCGTGTGGTTAGGATGCTATGGTTTTATCATAAAGTGAACTTAGTCATGTATTATTGAAGTTGAGCATCTTAATCTCATCTAAGCTGAATCAAATGCGTCAATTTTAATGCTAAAGTAGTAGGTCTGACATAAAGGATTCTTCTTTCTTTTTCATTGGCATGTTGTCTAAGTGCTATAGCAGATAAACCAGTTTTATATGATTATAGATCACTCAGCATTTTGTTGAGGCTCTTGTTGAATCATGAATTGACAAGTCAATGCAATCATAGTTATGCAAGTTAGGTTTGTATGTACACTTCTTTTGTTATAAAGCAAGAATTGGTATTTCATTAGATTAAAAAAATAAATATAACACTTGGTTTCAACGCCATGAGGAGCCAAAAGTTACAAATGATGAGTTTGGGAGAGGAACATATGTATACTTTGACTTCCATATTCCTGAAGATATGACAACACAAGGATGGTAGGTTGATTCTTCATATTCAAGCTTTTATTATTTGTAAGCATATGTTCCTTGTCCGTTATTCTGTTATTTCTGTGTTGTTATAGACCCCATCCATTTTTATTGCAAAAAACATTCATGGTGGATGTTTAGGTGCTTTGGAAGAAGATATTAGATGAATCATCTCCACTTTCTTAATTCTCCGTCTTACTTGTCAGATGTGTTTTAAAATTTTTGTTTTCCTCCATGACATGCGGGCTTCCTCTTCTGGTTGCAGGTGTCAAAGAATCAAGACTGAATTCACATTTTAGAACAATTACCTTGAAGACGAGCTTGTTGTTGTGTAGGAAGCTTAACCTCCAGAAAGAGAATTCAGTAAGTTCCTCGTTGTTGCAATTTAAACTGAATATTCTTTATGTGAATCAATTGCTATCAGCCAAATTTTCAGAATTGGAAATATGGCATTTAAGATAATTTGTAAGCATCTTTAACTTCGAAATCTGAACTATTGAAGAATTTTGAGCTCACTTAGATGAAAATCAATGAGAAATGGCTTGGTTACTTCAAACATGCAGAACATTTTTTTTTTCAACCAAGTCTAATAATCAAGTTTTTCTACATTAAATATATATATGCTTATTCATTGCACATGATTTTATATATGCTTATTCATCGCACATGATTTTAGAGAATAGTCAAAATGTCTCTTCACCTTCATTAATGTCTATTTCTTGGTAATTAAGCTCTTGTCGGATTTGTTAACTGAGGACTTTGGATTAGTTTACATAGTCCTGCACTTGTTTTTTATTTTATAGGGACAGCTGACTGGTCTTCTTTTTCATAAAATTAACTTGTATAAATATGATAAAGGGGAAAGCAAGCAAAAGCATTTTCTAGAAGCAAAGTATCATAAGCATATGAATTCGCTAAATGCTAGGGGGAAAAAAGAAAGAAAAAATAATAATAAAGAATTGATTATGTTCTGGAAAGTAGTTAAAATTTGTTATGTAATAGCAGTGTAGCTGGCAGCTCTTGTATACCTTTTCTTATGTACAGTCTTATTTTGCTGGCGATGAATTGGATGATGTTCTATTCTTTTCAATTGTTGATTAAAAAGGGCAAATCCATTATTGTGCTTTAAGCATACACTTGTGTAATGTGAACATAGTTTAAAATAGTTGAATTGGAAGATCTCATGGATAACTTTTCTTTTCATTTTTTTGCCTTTCCGTTTTAGTAGAGTTTTTTAAGCTTGAAGTAATTAAAGGGGAGAAGCAAAAGTATATTATACTATTTTTCCCCTTTTGTTGATTTTGTTGATATGAGAAATTATGGTCTGCCTTTAGTTGGATTTAGCATGAGAAATTAAAGTGGGGTATCCTTGAAAAGTGGATGTGTTGATACTTTTATGTATGTCTTTTTAGGATGTGACACTTCCACTGCTAGCACTGCAGCATCATTTCATGAATTCAAGTTGTTTGGTTGCAATACTTCAGGATGTGCAATTAAAAAAAATAAGAGCAAACTACCATGGACAGGTCACAGGACCCTAATTAAAGTCAAATTAAGAAAATAATATTTGAAATATATATATTAATAGTGTTTTTGAGTATTAAAAGATATAATAAATGTTAGTAGAAATTTTAAGTCATTTTATATATTTTTATTTTATTTTTTTGAAAAGCAGGCTCAAATTTCAAGAGCATATTATTTTTTTCTTTAAAGAAAGAACTCATCAAATACCATCCACCAAAATGAGACCAAAACAAACATTTTCGCTATTGCTTGTTTGCAACATAGCTAAAATTTACAAGATTAAGGCATGAGAACATTTATCAAAACAATCTTTTGGCCTTAATGTAAATATGTAATCATCATTATAAAAACAATAACTAGTAGAAAGATTAGCATCAAATAGCTGCGACCCCTTAGATTCTTCTCTTTCTTCTTTTAAAATTAATAAAATTAGCCTAGTGGGGTCAAAGTGAATACCTTTTGCTTTTAGTGGAGGAAATGCAAAGTTTTTTTAACTTTTGCTTTTCAGTTTGATTTCTTGATTTTCAATTTGTTACTAACCTTTTAATCCTTTTCAATTTACGTTTATTAGTATATTTGTTTATATGTTTTGCTATTTTATATGTTTCTAGCAATTTGGAATTCATTCATCCACTAGAATACATCAAACTAATTATATATTTATTTTCATATTCTTGAAACAGAGAAAAGCTAGTGGAAGGCTTTTGAGTTACAAGATTTTGGAAGCTAGTATGAGGCTTTTGAGTTACAAGCTTGTGAGTGCTCTCTCCAGGACCACCACATATCCACACATTCGCATCCCATACATCTTACCCATTTATTGTTGTTGTTCATTAACCTCTCAAATTTCAATTATTACATTATTATTTAATGTATATATTTTTTAAGCATTATAGTAGTAGCCACAAGACAACAACACCACCAACAGAGATGACACACATGAGTGGCCTTATTTAATATATATATATATATATATATATATATATATATATATATATATATATTAATAATAATAATAATATTATTATTATTATTATTATTATCTTTGACATGGATCTTTTATGTCAAATCAACTCATGATCTAGGCTTGCAATACATTGTTCTTGATTTCTCATATTCCTGGGCATGATTCTGAAGTGCTATTTTGCTATTAATAATTCACAAATTGAGCTTTATAAGCATTTAATCTTCATTAAGCCATTGACTTCAATTAGACAATATTTGTGTTAAACTAAATTTTGAACCAGTGTAAATAAAATTTTTAATTCACAAGCCTTATTATAATTTTTTCATCATAAAATATCAATATTGGCTTTAAAAAAAAGTGAATGCTAATGATTTTTTTTTTTTACTTTTATAGGATTAACAGTTTTGAGCCTTCTCTAAATTGAGTTTGTGCATGGTGGCTTAAATTGATGATATTGCTGAGATCATCCTTGCGTATAAAGCGCAAGAATTGATAACAAGAAGAAAGGAAGAAATCCTATAAGTTTAGGTATTTTTTTTTTTAATATGCCATCATGTATTTGACAGGTTTTCATTGTGCTACTTTCAATTTGATAGGTATTTTATTTTTATTTATGCTATCCATGGATTTTATTATATATGTTATCCTATATCATGGCATGTTATAGGGCACATTAGTACAAGTTGACTATACTTGAAGGCAACTTTTATTTTTTTATTAAGCTTAATTTTATAGAGTTATAAAATACGTAAGGACAATGACCAAGTAATCCTATATCATGTCATAATTTTTTTTTGGATGAATATAGAATTATCTCTATATGAGAAACTAATGTGTTGCTTCTTATTAAATTAAAGGGAATCTTCATTTGTGCTTGAATGATTGTTGATGCAAATTATCAAAATAGACGTATTCGTTGACTAAATTGTTAGAAAAGTGATATACATGCCAAAAAAAATTATTAGTTGTTCTTTCTTCTAATTAAAATTCTCGTGTGATTAATAAATTCTTTCATTGCCATCTTCGTGAATTCTATATTAGAGACACAAAACATGTGCCCAGACCGATAGTGGATGTATCAGAGGAGAACAAAAGGATTAATTGATCCAACTTTTATAGTTGGGGTTAATTCATTTGTGGAGTTTGCTAAGGCTCACCCAAATTATCTTGATGGCCATTTGATGAGATGTCCATGTAACCACAAGAAATGTCGGAATCGGAATTTTTTGGATGAAGATACTATTAAAGAGCACATTGCTAAGTATGGATTTGTGGAGAATTATGAAACATGGATCCATCATGGTGAAAGTGATGATGGTGATACATTTAGAGAACAATTGGTGGGAGAAGTGTTCGAGCAATATGTTGGGGATGAGAACATGTCCGCATTTGAGACAATGATTCATGATGCTGTAGGGCCATCATTTCAACCACATGATATTCAAGACAACCGGACCCCAGCAGTTCAACATATTTATGATATGTTAAGAGCAGAACAACAAGAGTTATGGCCAAATAATCCTAATAGAATATCCAAGTTATCTGTTGTTGCTCGCTTAATGAATTTGAAGGCAGAACATCATTTTTCTGAAAGATTATATGATGATTTTTGTCAATTGATGAAAGAATGCCTCCCTAATAGCAATGTTATGGTTGATGGATTCTATGAAATGAAGCAGTTAGTTAGAGGGTTGGGGTTACCAGTTGAACAGATTGATTGTTGTAAAAGAGCTTGCATGTTGTATTGGGGTGAAGATAGTGAATTGACAAGTTGCAAGTTATGTGGCCATAATAGGTACAAGAGAGGTAGAACTGATTCTGGAAGCCGAAAAGTGATGGTACCATATAAGAAAATGTTCTACTTTCCTTTGACCCCTCGTCTTCAAAGGTTATATGCATCAAATGCTACTGCTAAACACATGAGATGGCATTTAGAGCATGAAATGGAAAAGGATGGTATAATGCGGCATTGCTCGGATTCTCCTGCATGGAAACACTTTGATAACATGCACCCATCATTTGCATCAGAATGTAGGAATGTCAGATTGGGTTTATACACAGATGGGTTCCAACCATTTGGGCAATCTGGTCAACAATACTCATCATGGCCAGTGATTGTCACACCATACAACTTACCACCTTGGATGTGCATGAAAGATGAGTACATGTTCCTTTCTATAATTGTCCCGGGTCCATCAAATCCAAAGGACAAATTAGATGTGTCTCTACAACCTTTGATAGCTAAGCTAAAAGATTTATGGGAGATTGGAGTAGAGACTTATGATGTCACGAGCAAACAAAATTTAGGATGAGAGCTGCATTGATGTGGACAATTAGTGATTTCCCAGCTTACTCAATGTTGTCTGGTTGGAGTACAGCGGGAAAACTAGCATGCCCATACTGCATGGAAGATTCAGATGCTTTCACTCTGACAAAAGGTGGGAAAACATCATGGTTTGATAATCATCGTAAGTTTTTACTACCAAATCATCCCTACAGAAGGAATAAGAAGTGGTTCTTGAAGGGAAAATTAGTAAAGAAATCTGCACCTCAGGTGAAATCTGGACTTCAAATTCTTGAAGAAATTGAGAGCTTCGGGCTTCAAAAGGTCATAGAAATATATGGAGAGGAAATAAATTCTAGTATTAAAAAGCATTGTAACAAATGTGGGTGGAAGAAAAGAAGTATATTTTGGGATTTGCCTTATTGGAAGACAAACCTTATTAGGCACAACTTGGACGTAATGCACATTGAGAAGAACTGCTTTGATAATATTTTTAACACTGTGATGAATGTGTCTGGCAAATCAAAAGACAATGCAAAATCTAGAGAAGATTTGAAGGAATTTTGCAATAGGCCTGAGTTACACATGGATGAAAGAACAAAGAGGTTTCCAAAGGCATGCTACATTCTTGATAGAAAACAAAAGAAAGAATTGTGCAATTGGTTGAGAGAGCTTAAATTTCCAGATGGGTATGTCTCAAATATGGGTAGATGTGTGGACCAACGCAAACTGAAATTGTTTGGCATGAAGAGCCATGATTGTCATGTTTTCATGCAACGATTGATACCCATTGCATTTCGAGAGCTACTTCCACAAAATGTATGGGAAGCATTGACAGAGTTGAGCATTTTTTTTAAAGATCTCAGTGCTAGAGTCATCAAAGATGAGGATATGCGGAGATTGGAATGGGAAATCCCAATTATTTTGTGTAAGTTTGAGAGAATATTTCCTCCAAGCTTCTTTCATTGCATGGAACATCTCCCAGTTCACTTAGCATATGAAGCACGAATTGCTGGACCGGTACAATATAGATGAATGTATCCCTTTGAAAGGTATAAATATGATTGTTTTTTGGTAATTCCTATTAAATTTAAGAAGATTTAATTCTAGTAATATATAATTTTAAGCACGATAAAATACAGGTATTTGCGTAGATTGAAGAATAACGTGAAAAACAAAGCTCATGTTTAAGGATCAATATGTAATGCATACATCGTCGAAGAAATATCATCATTTTGTGCACATTACTTCGAGTCACATATTCACACAAGACATCGAAAAGTTGGAAGGAACGATGACAATATTAATTTTGATATGCAAGCATATCCTGGAATGCTTTCAGTTTTTAAACCATCTGGTAGGCATTTGGGTCTTGAAAGAACACGACGTTTAGATGAAAAGGAATACCATACTGCTCGAACATATGTTTTATTAAATTGCGATGAAGTTCAACCATACATCAAGTAAGTGATATTATTATATTGCACTGCTTCATTTTCAATTGATCATAATAATTCACATATATTATCTAATTTATTTTCTTCAATTCAGAGTATATGAAGAATGGGTAAGGGAAAATCAAGCTAATATTCAAGATCATGAAATTGACCTTCTGTTGGAAACAGAATTTGCTTTGTGGTTTGATAATTATGTGAGTGCCCCAACCTAATCATATCGAAAACATATCTAATTTGTATTATCCATTAATAACTTGCTATTTTCATTTTTTTATATAATACACAGGCACACCATCCTAGTTCAGGGATCATAAATTAATGGTTAAAATACCTTGCCGCCCCACCAATGCATAAGGTTAAAACATACAATGGTTATTGTGTAAATGGCTACAAATTTCATACAGAAAATCGTGGATCTTCTAAGAGCACAATGAATAGTGGAGTATGCATTAAGGGATCCAATTTATGTGCTAGTGAGCTCGAATATTTTGGGAAGTTGGTTGAGGTGGTGAAATTGGAGTATGAAGGATGGCCAATGAAAGAGGTCGGATTGTTTAAATGCACCTGGTTTGATCCAACACTACAAATTGGTACCAGGATTCACCCACAATATAAGCTCATTGATGTTCATAAGAATAAAGCATTTAACAAATACGAACCATTTATTCTTGCAACTCAAGCTGCGCAAGTTTTTTACTCACCGTATCCTTCATTAAGAAGATCTTGTAATGATTGGTTGGCGGTTTGTGCAACTAAGGCTAGATCTATTGTGGAGGTAGCTGGATCACATGCGTCATCAATTTGTAATGCTTTTCAAGAAGATGAAGTACAAGTACATGAAATTGAAAATCATGAGAAAGAAATATCTCTAAATTCTTCCGACGGCACATTCATTGAAATTGATGGTATGGATATTGAAGAAGATACAAGTCGAGAAGGAGAAATGAGCGAGGAAGATGATGAAGACGAAGAAGAGGAAGACGAAGTAGATGCTTTTCATGATGAAGATAAATACTAAAATATAATGTGTTGTTAAACTAGTTTTTTCATTTCACATTGCAAGGACTACAAGTAGGATGTAATTGTTTAAGTTTTTTTTTTCATTGTTGCGAATTCTTGACAGTTACATATTTTGGATTTGTAATGTTAGTGTTGATTTTATATTTGTTTATAGATATGGCTGGGAGAAATCGTTCCTCAGTTCGTCGGGGAAGAAGTATGGCTACATCTCAGGCTGAGTCCGCAGGGGCATCTACATCATCTTCAGCTACTGCTATACAGAGCGACACTGTCCCCCTACTACTCTTGCTCATACTACTACTCCTGCTCCTATCTTTATGCCATCTACTATTTCTCATACTACAGCTTTTGTGCCTCCTCCTACAAGTACTACTCCCGTTACTACTACACATACTACAACAGCAGCCCCTTCAACTATTTTTACTCCTATTGATGGTGCTTCTATAGGTGACAATGGCTCTTCACGCCGAGTTCGTATTTATGTGTTGTCTGACAGGTAAAATTTTTTTTTTAGAAACCAAAAAATAAAATATAAAAAATTTACATGCGCATTTTTTGTATTTGAAAATTATATAAATCTTCATTAACATTTATTGTAATATGTTTTTAGGTTTGTGCCACACGGTCATGCCATTTCTAAATTTATTACTGAGAAAATGAAGGAGAGGCAGTACAAAGAAGGATACACATGGTCCAAAATTGATAAGCACACACATGATTTTTATTGGAGAGAGTTTAAGGTACAATTATGTTTTAATTTAAGTAGTAAACTTTTAGTAATTGTAATATTATGTTTGTTACATTAATTTATTTATAGTTCTTATTGGTTTTTGTATGAATGAAATAATTTTTAGTTTCTCTTGTTTTGATTTTTGCAGAAACATTATTATTGGCCCATAGAAGAAGAAGATGCTATCAAAGCAGTTTGGGAAAAAGTCTGTCGAGGCCATTATAGTCGGAATTTATGTAGGTGGCACAAGTCTTATGAGAAGACCGGTAAGAAGCCTGTTTGTGTTCAAGATGAAATTTGGAACAAATGGTTAGAGTATTGGAACAAAGAAGAGTTCAAGAAGAAGTCCAAGCAAGCCTCCACTAATCGGTGTTCTGAGACAGGAGGCAATGGGGGTGGAATTAGTAGGCATCTAGGAGGCTCTAAGTCATTTGTTGAGCATGCTATAGACTTGGTAAATATTTTAAAATTTATTTGAGTGTTTTCCTTTCATCATAAAAAAAAAATTCATGGTTTAATTTTAAAGTTTTTACATTGTCCTTATTTAGTAAACTTGTTATAAATTTCTTATGCTTTTGTTTTATTAAAGTAAGACACTTCAAAGAACACCTACTGCATTTGATATCTTCTGCAAGACTCATGTGAATAAAGAAGGCAAAGGTGTTGATTCACGAGCACAGGCGGTTTATGTAATTTTCAAAATTTATCTCATATTTGATTTATAGATTATTTCATACATGTTGTATTTAATGTTATTATAATTAATTACGGGATGCTATGCAGAAGATGGTTGAGACTGCTTCTCAAACATTATCAAATGGTTCGCAACCTTCACCACTTGATATGGATGCTTTTTACTTGGAGGCTTTTGGTGGAGAAAAGAAGAAGAGAGTTTATGGCCTTGGTTCTCATGCATCAAGCTTGTATCAAGATTCATTTTGTAGTGGTGCTACATCAGCTCCCCTACCATCTTCAGCATCTACGATTCCTCCAGAGATTGTTTCTGAGATGGATGGAATGAAAAAGAAAATGGTAGACTTGGAAGAGAAAAACCAAAGTTTAATGCAACAAAACCAAAAAATGATGAGACAGATGCGTCGTGAGTGGAAGCATATGCGAATGATGATGCAATCCGGACCAGGCCAAACATCGCAGCCTCATGAAGATGAGGAGGATGAGGACGAGGACGAGGATGATGATGATGATGATGATGGCCTATAGTTATAGCATGAGTATTTTCCTTTGCCTTTGTGGATGTTACAAATACTATTTGTGCTTCTTACTTGTCTTTGTGCACACTTTATGTTTTTTTTTTCGTGCATGTTACTATGACTACATTTTATTACTATGTTATATTTTGTTAAATAGATCAGAATTTATGTGTGCTATATTTGATTAAGATGTTCATTGTAGAATTCGTAGATGTAAATAATAACAGGGTATTGAATTTGTATTGGATTTATTGTTGGCCAAAAAATAGTGTTGCAAATTACAAATTTGCAACCGATTTGCAAGGGATTTGTTATGGATTTATTACAAATCTGTTCCAAATTTGCAACCGATTTGCAAGAAACTTGATATGGATTCATTGCAAATCGGTTGCAAATTTGCAACCGATTTGCAATGGACTTGCTATGCATCCATTACAAAGTTGTTACAAATTTGCAACCTCTTTGCAATATAGTTTGCACAAATTTGGAAACACTGTTGCAAAGCCATTGCAAACTTGCAACACATTTGCGATGGACTCATTTGTGACCAAAATATATGTTGCAAATCCCTTGCAAATTTGCAACACAATTGTAACAAACTTCACAATGAAATTGTTGCAAGTCCATTACAATTCCGTTACCAATTTATAATATATTTGCAACAGATCTCATGCTAATCCGTTGCAAATGATTTGCAACGGATTAGTTCGCATTGCAAAAATTTGCTATGAGCAAAATAGCAACGGCATTAATCCGTTGCAAAGCCGTTACAAAATGTATAGTTGCAACGGAATTGCAATGGATTTGCCCGTTGCAAAACTGTCAAATTTTTGTAGTGAGATTCACTACAACCCTTCACTTTGTTAGGGAAATCCATCTCCTAGCACTTCCCTCTACTTCGACCGCAAAGAACTCTTGGAACACGGAGGTAGGGAATATCACACCGAAGGGGAAAGGGGACGTTTCGCTACCTCTCGACTCACACTCTCGACCCTCTCCAATCTCGGGTAGTCTAATCCTATAGAAGTTGTCGCACCATCAAAGGATACCCTAAATGATTCTCAACCCTAGTGTCACGGCTAAGGAAAAATCAATACAATTAACATACAAGATTGGAACTCAATTAAAAGCATCAATTAAGAAAGCATAATAATAGTCATAGAAACAATATCATCCTATGGTTTACAAGTCCAAATACCCACTAGGGTTTAGCTCTCCATTGAGCAATATAAAGTCAATAAAGATTTTAAGAACATATGCATAAAAACAATAAAGAAAATGACCTTATAGATCGCACCGATGGTCTTGTAGAGCCGCACGTCTTCCTCAGTGAATCCCTTGTCAAGCCTAGGGCATACCTCACCGAATCGATGCCGACAAAAGCTCTCCCAATAGCTATCTTCCAAAGGATGTCGATGCTGATGCCGTAAAATCGCCTCCAAAGATCCCCAAGAACCTCTCTAAACCCTAGCCGAAAGGCCCCCAAAAGATAAACAAGAGATAGAAGGGGCTGGAGCATCCCCAAATAGATCTGAAAACGGGCTATTTATAGGCTGAAATCTGGTAGAAATCGGGGTTTCACACGCTCTTGTGGAATTTCCAAACAGGTGTGTGGATTCTCTATTTTGCTGATTTTCGACGGACTATGAACAGTAACTTGCTACAGTATTTTCCTGCAGTGCTGCTATAGTAATCTCGCCGAAATGCTCCCGAATTCATCGACACCATTGAATTAGGCACACAGTCAATGGTAGATCATGTCGATTGCTGCATTTCTCCTCATTGGTGAAGTTCTCCAATGCTACACGAATTAGAATTTTATGATTATGACTACCTTTGTGCCATTCCAATGGAGGTTGGCACACATCCACAAGTCTATAACTCGTGTCTTGTTCCTTGCTTGGTCCAAGAACTCCCCAACAATGGTGAACAAGACCAATTCTTGCTTCTTTTCTCCTCAATTCATCTCCACAACCCTACATGAACAAAAGAACATAAATACACACTAATTCATGATTAAATCTGAGAAAAGTAATGCTCAATGTAAGACAATAACACTTCGTTTTACTATAACACGAGCACTTATCAAACTCCCCCACACTTAAGCTTTTGCTTGTCCTCAAGCAAAAATAAAGCATGAAAGTACTTGGGAAGAACAATTGAAAGTGCTTGGCCTTAGGTTCACCAAGAGTATGCAAAAAGAAGCATTCTACAAGTAAGGGGAAATTAAAACATTGCATAGAAGGTATCATTGCTCTAGCTAAAAATTTGAATAAAAAAGGACAACAACTTGAAAATGTGTATGTATGTGTAAATTCACTCAAGTTAACCCAAAAAATACTCCTCAAAGCTCTTATTAGGAGGACTTATTTATACACAAAACTAGGAGGTAGTAGCTTCACACAACCTCTAAGGTAGCCCTTTCCTAGGCGGCCGCCAAACGTGGCTCTCACACTTTGGAGGAGGTAGCTTTTTCTACCGGGGTAGTAGCTTTCACGCATCCCATTAGATAGCTCTTTCTCTCATTTGGACATAACTTGTATCTGACTTATAAGAGTAGCTACATACTTCATAGGTGGTAGCTCTTTCCACCCCAAATGCACAAATAAAAACCAAACAACTATTTACAAGTGATAAGTGCTTGTGTCGCGAAGCGTTATTATCTTACAAATGAACATACTTTTATCAGATTTTATCACTAAATAGTGTGCATTTGTGTATTCTTGAGCATTGTAGGTTTCGTGGAGCTAAGTTGGAAAAGAAGAACGAAGTTAGGTCGTGTTCGCCGTTGTTGGGAGGTTTTCAGACCAAGCAAGGAACAAGGCACGAGGTTAGACTTGTGAGTGTGTGCCAACCTCCTTTGGAGGGGCACAAAGGCAGTCACATTCACAACAAGTCTAACTCGTGTAGCTTAGGAAAACTTCACCAAGAAGGAGACTCGAAGCAATAGGCACGATCTACCATTGATTGTGTGCCCAATTCAATGGCCTCGATGAAGAAACAACATATTCGGGAGCATTTCAGAGAGTACTGTAGCAACACTGTAGCTTGTTACTGTAGCGAATCACAGTAGTAAGTTACTGTGCACTTCTGCCGAAGAGTCAAGGTTCCAGAGAATTCACACGGGCATGTGGAATTAACACACGGCCGTGTGAACTAATTTTCCAGCAAATCAGAGACGTCACACGGGCGTGTGGAATTAACACACGGCCGTGTGAAGTAATTTTCAGGAAAGACAGAAACTTCACACGGGCGTGTGGAAATTCCACACGGCCGTGTGAATTCCCGATAACTTCAAATTTAAAGCCGCACTCAGCCTATTTAAAGCCGATTTGGAGACTTTTTGAAGAATCTTTAGACATATCTTTCTCCCCAACTTCTGGAGAGGGCGGCTAGGGTTTCGGAGAGGACTTTGTGGAGGATTGGAGCGCGTCATCGGCATCGTCACCGACGTTCGACGGCCGCACAAGACCACGGCCACACCATACGCGAGGGGGTTTTCATTGATGTCTTTAGTTTGTTCTTTCTTTCATAAATTGATGAACATGTATAGCTCCATGAGGAGCTAAACCCCTCGTGGGTATTCGGACTTGTAAAACTCTAGGATAATTATGTTTTTTTGACATTGTTATTATGCTTTTCCATTAATTGATGAATAAATTCGAGTTTCAATTTTAGATTTCTTGTGCTATTGTTTTCTCTTAGCCGTGACACTAAGGATTGAGAACAATCTAGGTTATCCTTTGGAGGTGTGACAACTCCTATAGGATTAGACTACTTAAAATTGAAGAGGGTTGAGAGGGAGAGTTGTGAGGTAGCACCGTACCCCTTTCCCTTCCGTTGTGATTTCTCCCTACCTCCGATTCCTTGAGTCATTAGAGGTCGAAATAGAGTGAAGTGCTAGGTAGACAAACTCCCCCAAGGTTTTGGGGTGACGTGAATCCTACGCACTGGGGCTTAATTTAGACAATGGTTCTTCCTCCTGGACCAAAGGGTTAGAACTATCACACATAGGAGCAGGTTTTATCACTAGGAGTCCCTAGAGCTTAAAGCAATCCCACGTAGTGTTAGGCTTAGGTAGAAATACTCCCCTGGGGCTTAGTTGAGCAATCAACAAAGTGAAGGGTTGACGTGAATCCTATTGCTGGGACATAGTGTTGAGGTTAGCCACGGTTGACCTTAGATTTGGGACCGTGTGCTTCAGGATTTTCCTCGACTCAATTAACATCAATAGGAAGGTATAATAGCATAGTCTTGCACTAGAAGTATAAGTCCTAGAGGTAACTTGTCCGGATACCCTATTTTCACTTATTACTAGTCTCTCTCTTTTTACTCATTGCTTGCACTTTTCTCTCTTTCATCTTTCGATTTATTTGCTTTGCATCTACTCTAGTTCTCATAAATTCACTCATCACTCCGATCATTGTTTCTTTTCGTACATCACACGACTCAATAGCAACTTCTCGTATTTTAAATCCCTATTCCCTGTGGATTCGACTACCCACTCACCGGGGTAACTTTTATTACTTCGACAAGGCCGTGCACTTGCGGTACGCACGCAAAAGGTCGTGTCAACAAGGTCACAAGTTTTTTTTTATCTCAAAATAAAACTAGAAACTCAACTAAAATGATGATAAACTAGTCCTTAAACATTGAGCTTGAGTTTCCAAAACATTTCAAGAGTGAGTAGTGAAATATGAGATAATCGAGCAAAAATTCCCTAATATTCAAGTAAAAACTAAAGCATGATGAGATACAATGTTAAAAATTCTCCTAAGCTCTAAGAATACAACCATTGCAACTAAGGTGAACCGCCACGGGCTACATGAGCATAAACAATTGAATGCGCAAGTAAAGGTGTGTGTAATGTGAACTCCCTCACACACTTAAGATGTACATTGTCCCCAATGTACGCATGCAAGCACAATAAAAAGTATAATAATAGGTGGGCAATTGAAACAATACTCCCCTAAACACCAAGTGTTGTGTTTGATGGAGCTATAATCATTGAGAGTTGAGTCTCAACGGGTTATGAAGCCCACATGGGCATAAGAACGTGTCCATGACTAGTCCTCAATTTTCAAACATCCAAGACCATCTGCACGTATACACAAGGGGGTTCAGTAAAGCTCAACAAAAAGCAAAATAAAATAAAAAAGAAACATAGAAATAAAGATGCCTCAAGTATCAGTGTCGTCTACTACTGGTGCCGATGCTACTGCTATTGATGGTGATCCTGGTGTTGAAAAAGAAAAAGAAAAGATTGATGAAGGAAAGAAGAAAAGATTCTTACCGATGAAATGAAAATCAAAAACTTCGAATATGGCCGGAAAACAACTCAAAAACCCTTTAAATAAGTGAAGGAAACATTGGGAGAACAAGAGGAAACAATATTTGGTTGTGGAGGCATTTAAAAATGAAAAGGCACAATTGAATTTTTAAGAAAAGTCTCAGCCCTTTAAGTTCTAGGAATCCACACGGGCATGTGGAAATTCCACATGGCCATGTGCCTCCACTGTTAGGGTTCACAGGGGTAATCACACGCCCATGTGTTTCCTCTGTTTTCTTCTTAGAACAACCACACGGCAGTGTGGAATTTACACACGGCCGTGTGGAATTTACACAGGGGCACCCACACGCCCTTGTGGCTTCTTTGGAACTTCAGAAATCCACCCAAGTATTCCACACGGCCGTGTGGAATTTCCACACAGCCGTGTGCCATTCACAAGCCTATCCATAGGGGCAACCACACGACCCTGTGGACTCTCTGGATGAAGACTTTGTTCTGCAGAGAATCCACACGGCCGTGTGCCCTTCACAAGGGCAGTCACACGGCCCTGTGTCTTCTCGGGATGAGCTCTGAGCGGTGACACACACCCGTGTGTCTTCTCTAGATGACTTAGAAAAATTTACAAGTTTTGAAGAAAATTTTAGAAACTCAAATAAAGCATTCAGAGCTTGCATATACAATAAAAATTCGACCAGAGATTCATGAAAACACACTCAAATGACCCAAAACTTCGACAATCACAATTAGGCACACTAAAACACCAACAATCTATGAGAAAATCATAGCACACGCATAATAAAATCAAAACACCGAAACTAGGCAATTATTCATGCTAAAAACTAAACTAAAGCCTAGAAAAGCAATAAAAACTTGGGTTGCCTCCCGAGAAGTGCTTGTTTAACGTCACTAAGCTTGACGTACCTCTTTCTTACCTTATGGAGGCTTGAAAAGAGTGTGTTCCTCCCGACAAGAACTTGCATAGCTATTTCCTTTAAACCAAAAATCTACTTGCCAGGATGGAGTATTTGTTGGAGGGTCCAAACATCTTACTTTTGGCCTCCAAGGAAACAATTTGAGTTAGGAATTGTCCAAGCTTAGCATAGGTGGGTCATCGGATGGTTTAAATATCCTCCCCACATCTTCTCCCAAACCCAATATCTCTTTCTTGCATTCTATTTGTTGATCAATCCCAAAGAATAGTGCTTGTTTCATTACCTTATGGGTTGCTTATCCTTGTGTATTTTCAGTTTGGAAGGAACATGACACTAGCAAATCCCCACGAAAATTTTCTTCCTCACAAGCACAATCTTCATTCAAGCAATCCCAATTCTCCAAATGATGTTCTTCTTTTTCCTCTTCAATTTCTATAGCAACGTACTCATTCTACCCCATTTCTTCATTATCGTTCACGACCACATCATCTCTACAAGGAACTTGCGTTGTGATGAGCGTCGCGCGACAAGCTAAAAAGCTAGCACGCGACTACCCGGCAGCAAGTGCATGGGTCGCCAAGTAATAACCTCTCGCGTGAACACGAGAGGGTCGTATTCCCAAGGGCCCCGAGATCTACTATTACTTCCTTTTGGGGTTCATTGTCTAGTCGATCGAAACAGGGTTTTTGCAATTATAAAGGTTAAAAATGATAAAACAAATAAGAAAATAAAAGTGGGACAAAGCTCTATCCGGGCAATGATTGAGATGAAGAATTCAAGAGTTTAGGAAGGCCTCGGGCGAGGATTCCCCAAGGAGGAGAATAAGTACGGATGACAATGACAATCAAGACAATACGATTGACTTGGTTTTGGTCCGCTAGACTCGTACATCGACTACCCCGGAACCTCCGTAGTATAGCCCTAATCCAGTATGAGTTATTCTATCCAGAAGGTACTCCTACGATGTCAATGAGAGTAAGGAGTCTTGATTAGGGTTAATCTAATGCACACTTTGGGCTAAATTAACCCTAAACACGCGAAGGCTACTAATACCCGGAACCTCCGGTATACCTGTACAATGAGTCCCTCTTTAACCATCACAAGACCTAATACAAGCTAGCACCCCGCCAAACAAGTATCATTCATAATCAATTCTACGGAAACCATCCATTGTAGAATGAACAAGATAGTGATGAATTAAAACCAAACAAACAAGCCACACATTAAATAAGTAAAAGAGTCATCCATAAAAAGTCTACTCCCAAGGTTCACCGGGAGCCCGGTGGCCTTGGGAGTTTAGTTCGACATAACAAAATAGAGGAGTTCACAATTGATAAGTGCTCGTGTTATAGTAATGCGAAGTGTTATTATCTTGCAATGGGCATTAATTTAATCAGATTTTATCACTAAAAAGTGTGCAATTGTTTACTTTTGTGCATTGTAGGGTTGTGAAGATAAAATGAAGGAAAGGAACGAAGTTAGGTCGTGTTTGGCATTGTTGGGAAGATTTTCTGACCAAGCAAGGAGCAAGACGTGAGCATAGACTTGTGAGTGTGTGCCAACCTCCTTTGGAGGGGCACAAAGGCAATCACATTCACAATAAGTCTAACTCATGCCAACAATGAGAACTTCACCAATTAGGCTATTCGAAGCAATCGACACGATCTACCGTTGATTGTGTGCCCAATTCAACGGCCTCGATGAAGAACGACGAATCTGGGAGCGTTTCGGCATAATTACTGTAGCAGTACTGTAGTAAATTACTTTAGCAAAACACTGTAGCAAGTTCCTGTTCACAGTCGGCCGAAAATCAGAATTCCAGAAACTTCACACGGGCGTGTGGAATTTCCACACGGCCGTGTGAAATCCCGTTTTCAGCAAATTTAAAGCCGCGACTCCACATTATAAAAGCCCGATTTGGAGACTTTTTGAGATATCTTTTGACCTATTCTTCTCCCCAACTTCTGGGAGTGCGGCTAGGGTTTTGGAGAGGACTTCGTGGAGGTTTAGAGCGCGTCATCAGCATCGTCACCGACGTCCGGCGGCCGCTCAAGACCACGGCCACACCATACGCAAGGGGGTTTTCATCTATGTCTTTACTTTGTGTTTTATTTCATACATTGATGAACATGTATAGCTCCATGAGGAGCTAAACCCCTTGTGGGTATTCGGACTTGTAAATTTTAAGGTTATCATGTTTCTTTGACATTGTTATTGTGCTTTTCCATTATTGATGAATACGAATTGAGTTTCAATCTTGATTTTATCTTGCTATTGTTTTCCCTTAGATGTGACACTAGGGTTGAGAGCAATCTAGGTTTTCCTTTGGAGGTGTGACAACTCCTATAGGATTAGACTATTCAATATTGAAGAGGGTTGAGAGGGAGAGTTGTGAGGTAGCGATGTACCCATTTCCCTTCCGGTGTGATTTCTCACTACCTCCGTTTCCTTGATTTATTAGCGGTCAAGATAGAGTGAAGTGCTAGGTAGATAAACTCCCCTGGTTCTTAGTTACGCGAGTAACAGAGTGAAGGGTTGAAGTGAATCCTATGCACTGGGGCTTAATCTAGACTAGGGTTCTTCCTCCTGGACCAAAGGGTTAGAACTACACATAGGAACAGGTTTAATCACTAGGAATCCCTAGAACTTAATGCAATCCCACGTAGTGTGAGGTTTAGGTAGATGTACTCCCCTGGGACTTAATCGTGCGAGCGATAGAGTGAAGGGTTGTTGTGAATCCTAATACCGGGGCATAATGTTGGGGTTAGTCACGGTTGACCTTAGGTTTAGGACCGTGAGTCTAAGGATTTCCTCGACTCAATTAGCATCAATAGGAAGGTATAATAGCATAGTCTTGCACTAGAAGCATAGATCCTAGAGGTAACTTGTCCGGATACCCCACTTCATTCATTGTTAAATCCTCCTTAATCTCTTTTTCTTGCACTCTTTAATCTTTCATCTCTCTCTATTTAATTTCCTGTCTTTTAGTATAGTTGTTCTCACAATTCACACACGAATCGATTATTACTTTTCTATACTTCGCATAGTTTTAATAGTGAAATCTCATACTCTAACTCCTTATTCCCTGTGGATTCGACTACCCTCTCACCGGGGTAACTTTTATTACTTCGACAAACCCGTGCACTTTCGGGGATCCTATCAACAATACATAAGGTTCATCAAACAAACAACAAGGAACCTCCCCTCGAAATGTCGGCTAAGGGTTGATGATGTAGCTCGTCGGATCCGCGCCACTGAGCTCTTTGATGCTTGTCAACATTCTCCCCTTCTTCTCTCCTTCAATTTCCACCAAATTCGCCTCCAAAATGAAAGAGAATTGGTCTGATGGAGTGAGGGAACCAGATGAGAGCCAACAGCCAAAGAATGCCCTTCAGAAGCCTTGAAGAGCGGCTTAAATACCCCGAAGCTGTGCGGGCACTGCGCGGGGCTATGCAGTGACCGCACAGCCTTCTAGCTGAGCTGTGCGGCCAGTGTGCAGCCCTGTGCACAGGCCGCATAGGCTTCTGTCAGGTGCATGCGGCCAGTGTGCAGGGCTGCACAATAGCCGCGCAGATGCTTCAGAATTAGCTTCACGCGCGATCCTTGGCGTCCGGAGCATTTAACGATCTTCTTTCTTCCTCATTTCCTTCCGAAATGACTCAAATATGTATCTTTATTGTGAAAACCGTCATAAAGTCCTGAAATGAAAATAAATGCATCAAGCGCACCAAATGTCGTCGAAATAAATACAAGTTGCAAGTAATAAATTTTATCGCTGAAATATGATGTATTTAGGCACTAATCACGTTGCGTGCTCAAATACTTCATGTTCCTTGGAGAGTGTGTCAAGTATCCATCCTAATTGATGCTCAAGGTTGTTATAGGAGGCTTCATGACATTTTTGTGTGGCTTCCATACTTTGGCAAGAGGCATTGAATGCTTCAATAAAGCTAACAAGCACTTTTTCCCACAGAGGGGCATCCTCTTCAAGTATCCAATCCTTTTGAAATTGCTCTTGAGGTGCTTCCCAATGTTGTCCATCATCATTCCATAAAAAAATTTGGCTACCTACTCTCATTTGGATGATATGTGTTGTAGCATGGATTGCTCTGTTGCTGTGAAGCAAAAATTCTATCAACCTTTTTATTGAGAGCTTTAACATGAAAATATAGCTTAATAACTAGATCAATCATCATCTAGGCTCCTTGCAAGAAAACGTAAGACAAAACAAAAGAAAACAAATAAGAATGATGGAAGAATAAGAAAGGGTGAAATAGAAAAATTGATGAATAGCTAAAATAGCAAAGACAAATGTCTCTAAAACACCTATTTAACGGCAACGGCGACAAAAACTTGACACATCCCTTGCGTCGATATAAAGATGGGGTACCTGGACAAAGCTCCCACTAGGACTAATGCTTCTAGTGCAAGACTAGTATTATATCCTCTAATTGACGTCTAATGAGTCGTGGAAATCTTTAAGCACACGGTCCCAAACCTAAGGTTAACCGTGACTAGTTCCAACATTATGCCCCTGCATTAGGTTTCACTACGACCCTTAACTCTCATTGACCTGTAAACTAAGCCCTAGGGAAGTCCATCATCCTAAGCCTCACACTACATAGAACTGCTTGGGGTTCTAGGAATTCCAAGTGAAAGACCCTGTCTCTAAGTATAGTTCTAACCCTTTGGTCCAGGTGAAAGAACCCTAGTCTTAGTTAAGCCCCAGCACTAGATTCACTACAATGCTTCACTCTGTTAAGGGAGTCCATCTCCTAGCACTTCACTCTACTTCAACCACAAAGAACTCTTGGAACACGGAGGTAGGGAAAATCACACTGAAGGGGAAAGGGAACGTTTCGCTACCTCTCGACTCACTCTCTCGACAATTTCTAATCTTGGGTAGTCTAATCCTATAGAAGTTGTCACAGCTTTAAAGGATAACCTAGATGATTCT
This sequence comes from Dioscorea alata, assembly GCA_020875875.1. Classification (NCBI taxonomy): domain Eukaryota; kingdom Viridiplantae; phylum Streptophyta; class Magnoliopsida; order Dioscoreales; family Dioscoreaceae; genus Dioscorea; species Dioscorea alata. The sequence continues at coordinate 9,632,694 of CM037012.1, forward strand.
CAACCATAGTGTCACAGCTAAAGAAAAATTAATACAATTAACATCCAAGATTGGAAGTTAATTAAAAGCACCAATTAAGAGAGCATAATAAAAGTCATAGAAACAATATCATCCTAGGGTTTACAAGTCCGAATACCCATTAGGGTTTAGCTCTCCGTGGAGCAATACAAAGTCAATAAAGAGTTTAAGAACGTATCGATGGTCTTGTGGAGACGCACGTCTTCTCCAACGAATCCCTTGTCAAGAATAGGGCATACCTCGCCGAATTGGTGCCGACGAAAGCTCCCCCAGCAACTATCAAACATGCTCCTTGCGTGTATCCCGCAAGTGCACGAGCTTGTCGAAGTAATAAATTTACCCTGGTGAGTGGGTAGTCGAATTTACAGGGAATAAGGACTTAAGACACGAGGTTTCACTAATTAACTGAGTAATGTACGGTGGGTGTGAAAAGAATTAATGAGTGAATATGAAAGCAATATAAAGAAACAAGATATTAAATAGAGAGACGAAAGACAAGAGAATGCAAGAGAGAGTAAATAGAGAAGGACTAGCAATGGATGAAAATAGGGTACTCTGATAAGCTACCCCTAGGACTTATACTTCTAGTGCAAGACTATACTATTAAACTTTCCTATTGATGTTAATTGAGTCGAGGATATCCTTAAACACACGGTCCTAAACCTAAGTTCAACTGTGACTAACCCCAATACTATGCCCCGGCATTAGGTTTTCACAATGACTCTTGACTCTCGTTGACCTGTCAACTAAGCCCTAGAGGAGTACGTCTTTCTAAGCCTCACACTACGTGGGATTGCTTTAAGTTCTAGGGATTCCTAGTGATAAAACCAGTTCCTATGTGTAGTTCTAATCCTTTGGTCCAGGTGGAAGAACCCTAGTCTAAATTAAGCCCCAGTACTAGGATTCACTTCAACCCTTCACTCAATTGCTCGCGCAACGAAGCCCCAGGGGAGTTCCTCTCCTAGCACTTCACTCTATCTCGACCGCTAAGAAATCATGAAACATGAAGGTAGGAAGAATCACAACGGAGGAGAAAGGGGACGTTCCGCTACCTCATGGCTCACCCTCTCAAACCTCTTCAATCTTAAGTAGTCTAACCCTATAGGAGTTGTCACCCCTCCAAAGGATAACCGAGATTGTTCTCAACCTTAGTGTCACGGCTAAGGGAAAATAATTACAAGAGATAATTAATATTGAAACTCGAATTTATTCATCAATAATGGGAAAACATAATAACAATGTCATAGAAACATAATGATCCTAGGGTTTACATGTCCAAATACCAACGAGGGATTTAGCTCCTCATGGAGCTATAGAAATTCATCAAAATATAAAAGAAAGCACAAATTGAAAGCATCAATGAAAAACCCCTTGCGTATGATGTGGCCGTGGTCTTGTGCGGCCGACGGACGTCGGTATTGATGCCGATGACGTTCTCCAAACCTTCATGAAGTCCTTTCCGAAACCCTAGCCGCACTCTCCAGAAGTTGAGAAGAAAGATAGGTCAAAAGATACTCAAAAAGTCTCCAAATCGGGCTTATATAATGTTGAGTCGCGGCTTTAAAATCAGACTTATAGGGGCTTCACGCGGCCGTGTGGAATTTCCACATGCCCGTGTGAAGTTTCTAGTTTGCTGGAATATTTATTGACACGACCGTGTGGAATTTTCACACGCCCATGTGAACTCTCTGGAATGCTAATTTTTGGCAGAAATGAATAGTAACATGCTACAGTGCCTTGTCGAAATGCTCCCGAATCCGTTGTTCTTCATCGAGGCCATTGATTTGGGCACACAATCAATGGTAGATCGTGCCGATTACTTCAAGTCTCTTTCTTGGTGAAGTTCTCCTAAGCCATATGAGTTAGACTTGTTGTGAATGTGACTGCCTTTGTGCCCCTCAAAAGGAGGTTGGCACACACTCACAAGTCTCATCTCATGCCTTGTTCCTTGCTTGGTCTGAAAACTTCCCAACAATGGCAAACATGATCTAACTTCATTCTTTTTCTCCAAATTAGCTCCACAAACCTACAATGCGTAAGAGTGCACAAATGCACACCATTTAGTGATAAAATCTGATAAAAGAGATGCTTATTGAAAGATAATAACGCTTTGCGTTACTATAACACAAGCTAAAATCGATGCCGACGCTGTAAAATCGCCTACAATAATCCCCAACAATCTCTCCAAACACTAGCTAAAAGGCCCCCAAAAGATAGGCAAGAGATAGAAGGGGTTAGGGGTCCCAAATAGATCTGAAAATAGGCTATTTATAGGCTAAAATAAGGGTTTCACATGCCCCTCTGGATTTTCCACACGGGCGTGTGGATTCTCTGTTTTGCTGATTTTCGGCGGTCTATGAACAGTAACTTGATATAGTATTTTGCTACAGTGATTTCCACACGGGCGTGTGGGTTCTCAATACTATTACAGTAATCTCGCCGAAATGCTGCCGAATTCATTATTCTTCATCGAGACCGTTGAATTGGACACACAATCAACGGTAGATCATGTCGATTGCTTCATTTCTCTTCATTGACGGTGTTCTCCAATGCTACATGAGTTAGACTTTTATGAGTGTGACTGCCCTTGTGCCGCTCCAATAGAGGTTGGCACATACCCAACAACGGTGAACATGACCTATTCTTGCTTCTTTTCTTCTCAATTTGTCTACACAACCCTACATGCACAAAAGAACACAAACACACACTAATTAATGATTAAACTGAGAAAAGTAATGCTCAATGTAAAACAATAACACTTCGTATTACTATAACACGAGCATTTATTAGGTTCTTTTATCTAGAAGATACCACCACGATGTCTTTGGGAACAGGGAGTCTTGGCTAGGGTTATTCGAATGCACGCTCTCGGCTAAAATAACCTTAACCACACGGAAGGCTATCAATACCCGGAACCTCCGATGTATTAATACAATGAATCCCTCTTTAGTCATCACATGACCTAATACAAGCTAGCATCCCGCCAAATAAGCATTTTTCAGAATCAATTCTACTGAATCCATCCATTATAGAATGAACATGATAATGATAGATTAAAATCAACAACACAAGCCACACGCATTCATTTATAAAATAACAATGTCATCCGGTCAAAGTCTTCTCCCAAGGTTCACCGGGAGCCCGGTGGCCTTGGGAGTTTAGTTCGACATAACAAAATGGGAGAGCTCACAATACATGACAACCATCATACAAACAATTAGAAAACTCCCCTTGAAATGTCGGCTAGAAGGTGAGGATGAGGATTCATCAGATCCATGGCCCTTTGATGCTTTCCTGTGTTCTTCCCTTCTTCTCTCCTTTCAATCATTGCCAAAAGGGCCGCACAGTGGCCTCACAACCTTCTGGATGTGGTGTGCGGCTAGTGTGTGGGCCGCACACATGCCGCACAGCTCACTGGAAGAGCTGTGCAGCCACTGTGTAACCCCATACAGTGGCCACACACATACTCAGTGTGAGCTTTGTTTGCACGACCCTTGGCTTCCAGATCATGTAAAAACATCCTTTCTTCCTCATTTTTCTCCGGAACGACTCAAATATGTATCCTCCTTGCGAAAATGGCCCTAGAAACCCTAAAACAAAATAAATATATCAAAAGCACCAAATGTCATCGAAAACTAATACAAGTTGCATGAAAATATATAAATGTTATAACTAAAACATGATGTATTTAGGCACTTATCAAGCATGGGCATGCTTCTCAATTGTGCTTGCCCTAAAAAGTACATTCCATCTATGTATCACGCTGAAATTGATCAAAACTCATTCATTTCATTCAAAGACCTAATTTCCTGCACAATTAAGCATGAATAACCAAGGTAGCATGAATTAATTATAAATATGTCTGGAAAGACAAGCAATTCATGTAATAGGGTATATTAAACATCTATATAAAATGCAGTCATCAAATACCCACATAGTTGAATGCTTTCTTGTCCTCAAGCAAAACACTTGATACCAATGAAAAAGAAGATATGTGCATGACCTCTGATGTCATAATCAAAAGTGCATTCATAGGCAAATGAGGATAACCAGAAATTAGCCTACTAATCAGATCCACAAAATAAGATTTACCCATATTCCATACCTTCTGTATGCGTGTGAATGTACCCTATGTACTGTTGGGAAAAACATAGCTAAAAAGAACTCATTTTCACAAAACTAAATGGTTAGTAGCTTCATACATCCTAGAGGTAGTTATTTCTCTTGGTAGGTCATCAAGTGAAGATTGGTAATGCCCAAGATCTGACTACTCATGACTGGCTTCCACGCTTCCAAGGAGATAGCTCTTTCTACCATCTTTTCCAAACCAAATATTTATAAAACATTGATAGGTCATTCTTACAAATCTGACTTTCTAAAAACAACAATGAAATAAGCAAACTAACTCTAATCCTTTTTTTAAACAAAAGGAAAATCTGGTCTATAAGCTAAAATCCTTCTTAAGGTACATGTAAAACCACAACTAGGGTAGACTGTAAGAAAAGGAGGTTTCCAAGACACGAGTGAAACTAGCAATTAAGTTCAATAAAATAAACACTAATTATAACATCACCCTTAGCCACATAAATCCCTAAACAATAAATCATAGATCATCGTCCTAGGTTATGCATCATCACAATAAGCACAAACATAACCCTTCCCCACACTTGAACATTACATTGTCCTCAATGCAATCAATACATGCATAAATAAAAATCATAAAAGTCATATGCATAAAAATGAGGAGAGTTATTATTGACTTTTCTGGACATGGAGAGTGATGTTGCCATTCTCAACATGAATAGTTCACACATTCCAATTTAAGCATTTATCCTATGAAGAAAAAAAAGTACACAAGTGAAGCTCAAGAAACTTAGAAAGAAATAAATAAACAACAAGAAAATAATAACAAGCATAGAAAGTAAAATAGTTTAGTAGGAGACACCCTTTGCTAACTATACAAAAAGAACAAGTCCAAAAGATAAAAGAAAGTACAACAACTGAAAATAAAAACTAAAAAAGGAAAAGATGGTGGTGCTCAATCGGACTCAGACTATTAGGACCTATGGCATCAGCACTGGCTAGCTTATCAACACTCTGAGGTCCTCCCTTCCTCTTCGAGTCATCTCCACCCTCAATGTTAGAGCATTGGACTCTTTTGACTCCAGATCAGCAATATCAATCCTCACGTGACACTGTGCGGGGATTGGAGAGAGTGGTGAAGGTGAGAGCTGTACGCTGATTTGGTCAGAAATCCTCATAACACTCTTTCTTAGCCAATGATGGAATAGTGGTGAACTCATTGGCAGTGCGGCATGGCTGGGTGAGGATCGAGTCAATGATGTAGAGGGTAAGTGAGGAGCTGGAGTGGCATGAGGCATAATAGCAGTAACAGCACCTGTGACACTATACTGGGTCCTATGTGTCATCCTCATGGATTGTACTATCCTTATGGCTTGGAGGTTGTCGATGGTAATCGGGGCGCTGCTACCCTTGATCCTTATAAAGCTGATTCCCTCTCTAAGGCAAACTCCAATCCTGGGATTAACTGCCTAATGATGGAGAACAAAGGCAACCTCATATCCTAGCTCAAGGTGGAAGCCATCATCCTTGCTGAGCATGTAGTCAAATCCCTCCTGCTAACTACTATGGTACTATCTTCTCGCCCTGTCAAAATGTGACTGAGAAGATGATGGTGGCCTTTGAGCGTCAAGGGTCACACCCGCTAGGTGTACTAAGGTGACTCCAGTAGGACTCTTGGGACTCGCCCATTAGATTCTTAAGCAGTAAAGTGTCATAGGCTAGGGTTTGAGTGAAATCCTCGGCATAGAGCCTTAACATGACGGAGAACTTCGTTAGGCTAATGCTCTGTAGGGTCCCAACACCTAGAATTAAATGGTGCTCAATGTGAGGAAGCTAATCATTCCCCGCTCTAGCTCGAATGTTGCCAGAACTTCCATTATCAGCTCTCTATAGGTGGTGTTGATGATAGAGAAGAGTTGGCGCCATGCTCCAACACTCACGAGGCGCTGAACCTCCTCAATAAGTCACACCTCATGTTGGGCCTCCCAGTCAATATCCTTGATAAGTGTCTAAATACATCACTTTCAGTATATATATTTAACACACTTTTATGCACTTTTGTATGACTCCGATGCCCTTTACGTGCTTTATTTGTTATTATTGTTTCAGGACATCGGTAGATCATCTCGCCCATGATTGAGCCTTGTTTCGGTACGAAGTGAAGAATTTATTGAAGCTCACATGCATCCTCATATTTCGGACAAGAAAAGAGTGGATTTCCAGGAACTGTTCACTGTAGCAGTGCTACTATAGCACCAACATTGTAGCGATTTAACTGTAGCATAGTTATTGTAGCAGTGTATGGGCACTGTGTGGCCCCGCACACCACCCGCACAGAGGAGACAGAAGGGTGTGCGGGCTGTGTGCTGCCTGCACACACACGGGCAGATCTTCAAGTTTTTGGTTATTTAATTAAAGCTAGTGCATTTTGGTGGGGGTCTTTGGCCACTATACTCTCCACCTTTCTCCACCATCATCTCCTTGATCCTCCACCTTCATTTCCATCATTTTCCATCACCATCACAGAATTGGAGAGGCAATTTGAAGTTCAACACTCAAGGGAGAGAAGAAGGAAGCACTCAAGGTTATCATCGCGGAGCTTGATCGGCCCGGATCCGGCGAGCGTTCATCACCACCTTCTAGCCTACATCTGAGAGAGTTTCTTATGAGCACTTTCATTGATTATTTTGTTTGTTGTCTCTCTTGATGTGGAACTACACTCCCAAGGCCACCGGGCTCCGATGAACCTTCGGAGGAGAACTTGTACGGATGATGATAATTGTTTATAAATGATTGTTGGCTTGTTTATTTGATTTCAATCTATTGTTTTGATATTCAACCAATAATGGATGGATTCCGTAGGTTTTGATTCATGAATTGTATATGTATGGCGGGATGCTTGCATGTATTAGGTTGCACAATGATTGAAGGGGGATTCAATGTGCCGGTACACCGGAGGTTCCGGGTGCCGGTAGCTCCCCGCGTGGTTAGGGTTGTTTTAGCCTAAAGTGCGCATTAGAATAACCCTAATCAAGACTCCCTATTCCCAATGACATCGTAGGGCTATCTTCTGGATAGAGGAACCTATACTAGATTAGGGCTACACTACGGAGGTTTCGGGGTTGTCGACTCCCGAGTCTAGCGCAACATAGCACTCAATTTCCTATATTCATCCTAATATGTTCTTCTCCTTAGGGGATCCTCGCCAGAGGCCTCTAGTTCTCATTTCTACTTGCTCTTTAGGTTGCTTGAATGGTGTGCCTTAGTCCATTTTGTTTATAGCTTTACTTTTATTTATTTTTCATATTTGTGTTTTATAGTACGACTCTTGATTTGGTAGACTAGATAGTGATACCTAGGAGGAAAAAATAGTAGATCTTGGGGCCCTTGGGAATACAACCCTCTCACACTCACGTGAGAGGTTATTACTTGACAACCCGTACACTTGCGGCCGGGGAGTCGCGTGCTCGCTTCTTTAGCGTGTCGTGCGGCGCCCATCAAGTTTTTGGCGCCGTTGCCGGGGATATCCAAGAATGCTCAGAAAACTTCTAGCTCGCTACTCTAGTCATTTATCTTTTCTTTTGTAAATATTCTTGTTTTCTTTTATACCTTAATTTTCTTTTATTTTGTTCTGTACACAGGGCAATGAGTTTTCGAGAAGCCTCAGGTGGGTTTAACTTTCATCTTGAAGAATGGCAGATCAATGAGTACAAGGCCTTGAGAGCAAGCAGTACCAATAATTTCAAACATGTATATAATCCATATTGGCAAGGGTACCTAGATTATTCATCGCATCACCATGGACAACATTGGGAGCCCTCTAACCATGAATTACTACAAGAGCCCCCCTTTCAAGAACCATGGCGTCATCTGAGCGATAATGTTTATAATCCATACTTGGCAGGCCACCCAAATTTGTTGGAACATCATCACACAAAACAATGGAATACCCTCCCCAAGAATTGCTACAAGAGCGCTCCTTTCAAGAACCATGGTGTCACCACCCTCCAGTCGTTCAAAGTAGGCCACTTAATGAATGGGCTTATAATACACAAGATGTGCTTGAAAGATTTATGATGAATGCGGATGCTAGACTTGAAGCCTTGAGTGCCGCAAATTTTAATGCCCAACCATCTCTTCACAGCATGGAAAGCCAGATAGGAGTGTCTTCCAGTACATCGACCAAGTTGCCACACACTAAAGAAGACCTATCTGAGAATGACACTAGAAGGGAAGAGAATAAAGGTGAATTTGAGGTGGAAGTGGATGTTAAGGTATTGGAGATTGAAGCAAATGATGTTGCATCAATACCTTGTGAGCAAATGATAGATGTTCCATCTCAAGGTGAAGTTGAAGAAGAAAGAGAAGAGGATGATATCATGGCCATGGAAAAATGTGAGGAAGTGGAAGCAACTCCATCAATGACAATTGAAGAAGCTACTTGCCTTAACATCGACCATTCAACCCATCTGCCCATTTTGGTCATGTGCACTAAAAAAATCCCGAGAATTATATTTGAAGATGTGGGTCGAAAGCTAGAATCATCCAAGAACCCACCTATGCTAGGCTTGGACAATTCCCAACCAAAAATATTTCCTTGGAGGCCTAAACACATTCTTTGGGCAATCAAAAATTATCCCACCATGGTTGGGGAAGAAGATGTGGATAGGGTGTTGAAGCCGCACAAGGACCCACCCGTGCTAAGCTTAGATAGTTCTCAACCAAAGCTCTTTCCTTGGAGACCCAAACAATTTTGTGGGATACACAAAGTAATTTTGTCCGGGAATCAAGAAGAAGCGGAGAGGAGGTTCAAGCCATCCAAGGATCCGCCCAAGTTCAAATTGCACAATTCTCGGCCCAAGCTTTTCCCTTGGAGGCCAAAAGGTAATTCGTCCTTGACCTCCACCTTGGCACCATCCCGGCAGGTATGTTTCATCTTCTATGGCAGTAGTTATGCCACACTTGGCCGGGAGGAGCACACCATTTTCAAACCTCCATGAAGTAAGAAGGTACGTCAAGCTCGTGACGGTAAACAAGCGCTTCTTGGGAGGCAACTCAAGGTGTCAAATTTCATATTTTGCTTTGTTTGCTTGTGTGTTTTAGTTTTCTTAGTTTTGTGTGCTTGTTTGTGTGTGGATGCCTCAATTTTTTAATCTCATTGCATCATAGGTTTAATTAAATACTCTTGCTTAACAAATTTTAAGGGGTGCGCGGGCAGTGTGCGGTCTTGCACACCACTCGCACACACCAGACGGAGCCATGTGTGGGCTTTGTGCAGCCCCACACATCAGCCGCACACACAGGCCGCACACAGGCACCAGAAGTGTGTGTGGGCTATGTACATCCCCACACACAGCCCGCACACAGATATTTCAGCCCATTTTCAGCAAAATTTCAGCATCATCTGGGCTAATTTCTTCGTCTTCCTTTCACCCGATTTTTCTCCAATTTTTTTTTTGATGTTTCCTCTTCATTTACCTCCTCATTTGTCCAACCTTTCATTGATCTTAAAGTTCTCATCATTTTTGAGTTTTAATTTTGTCGATCTATCATTTTCATCGAGTTTTCACCGACATCTTTAAATTTTGTCGCCTAGCTTTGGGTATAAGCGTATCTCTCATCCTTATTGATTTTCATAGTTTAAATTTGTTTTAATTCCCAAGTTTTTTTATGTAAGAATGTTGTAAACTTGAAAATACATAACCTTATATCATTTCTTTTCAAGTTTTGCCAAGCATTGAGTTGGAAAGTTTCACTCGAGCACCCACACATTGTGCTTTGTATTTCTTGTTTCCTTTGTTCTTAGCTTTGTTGTTTGTTATCTGTTTGTGTGTTTATTTTTCTTCATGTGTGTGTGATGGATACCTTGAGATAATGTTCCCTTCTACCTTGCAAGTAGAATTGGGTAATCAAAAGCATCTTTCTTCCCCAACATCTACAGGAATCATCGGTGGTCACCCTGATCTCATGGACCTCAAGACTTATGTTTCGAGACTCAGGGAAGTTCACAAAACCCTCTTACTTTACTTTAATTGCCTACATTTTTTGCACGGTGCTGGTTAGGTACATTGGTGGCAATAATGATTGCAGTATGTGTATGATAGTGTAGAATAATGATAGATGATAAGCTACTCATAACCTTGCACTCTTAAGAATTTTGTGTCATTCTCAGCATTCCATCACTTACCCCATATGTAGGACCCTGGACACCTAGGTTAGGAAAACAGTAACCTTCGTGTACAGGAAAATAAAGTTTTATGACCGATGATTGTTTGAATGAAAGAGGAAAAATCTTTAGGAGTCTACTAGGAGTATCTCTACCACCTCAAGGCCAAATTCCACTAAGTGGCGTGACTTGCCTCAAGACGTGGTCCTCGGGGTTCTATCGACCTGACTTAGACTATAAGGCTTCGAAATAAAGGGGTTTCACACACACACCATATCATTTCCGTTGAATGCATGAAAGTTCTTAAGTGGTTCGTGCTTAGTATCTTGAGTTTTACCATTACTATTGTACACTTACACTTAAGCCGGAGGTTGTGTATTTAGCCACTTATCAATCCCTTATGTTCTTCATGTTTGTTTGCTTGGGGACAAGCAAACGCTCAAGTAGGGGGATATTTGATAAGTGTCTAAATACATCACTTTCAGTATATATATTTTACACACTTTCATGCACTTTTGTATGACTCCGATGCCCTTTAAGTGCTTTATTTGTTATTATTGTTTCAGGACATCAGTAGATCATCTCGCGCGTGATTGAGCCTTGTTTTGGTACGAAGTGAAGAATTTATTGAAGCTCACACGCATCCTCATATTTTGGACAAGAAAAGAGTGGATTTCCAGGAACCATTCACTGTAGCAGTGCTACTGTAGTACAGACACTTTAGCGAGTTAACTGTAACACAGTACTGTAGCAGTGTACGGGCACTGTGCGGCCCCGCACACCACCCGCACAGAGGAGATAGAAGGGTGTGCGGGCTGTGTGCCGCTCGCACACACACGGGGAGATCTTCAAGTTTTTGGTTATTTAAGTGAAGCTAGGGCACTTTGGAGGCGGTCTTTGGCCACCATACTCTCCACCTTTCTCCACCATCATCTCCATGATCCTCCACCTTCATTTCCATCATTTTCCATCACCATCGCTGGATTGGAGAGGCAATTTGAAGAGCAAAACTCAAGGGGAGAAGAAGGAAGCACTCAAGGTTATCATCGCGGAGCTTGATCGGCGCGGATCCGGCGAGCCTTCATCACCACCTTCTAGCCTACATCTGAGGGAGTTTCTTATGAGCACTTTCATTGATTATTTTGTTTGTTCTGTCTCTTGATGTGAAATTAGACTGCCAAGGCCATCGGGCTCCGGTGAACCTGCAGAGGAGAACTTGTATGGATGATGATAATTGTTTATAAATGATTGTTGGCTTGTTTGTTTGATTTCTGATAAGTGCTTGTGTTATAGTGACGCTTGTGTTATAAATGAACTGTAGCTTTGTTAATGTTCCAATTCACTGTAGCAAGTTACTGTGCATTTTCTGCCGAAGATCAAGTTGCCAGAGAATTCACACGGGCGTGTGGAATTAACACACAACTGTGTGAATCATTTTCCAGCAAGCCAGAGACTTCACACGGGCGTGAGGAAATTCCACACGGCCGTGTGAAGTAATTTTTTCGGAAGACAGAAACTTCACACGGGCGTGTGGAAATTCCACACGGCCGTGTGAAGCCCCGATAAGTTCAAATTTAAAGCCGCACTCAGCCTATTTAAAGCCCGATTGGGAGACTTTTTGAGTATCTTTTGACCTATCTTTCTCTCCAACTTCGAGAGGGTGCGGCTAGGATTTCGGAGAGGACTTTATGGAGGATTGGAGCACGCTAATGGCATCGTCATCGACGTCCAACGGCAGCACAAGACCATGGCCACATAACACGCGAGGGGGTTTTCATTGATGTTCTTATTTTGCAATTTATTTTACACTTTAATGAACATGTATAGCTCCATGAGGAGCTAAACCCCTCATGGGTATTCGGACTTGTAAAACCCTGGGATCATTATGTTTCTATGACATTGTTATTATGCTTTTCCATTATTGATGAATAAATTCGAGTTTCAGTTTTAATTATCTTTTGCTATTGTTCTTCCTTAGCCGTGACACTAGGGTTGAGAACAATTTAGGTTATCTTTTGGAGGTGTGACAACTCCTATAGGATTAGACTACTTAAGATTGAAGAGGGTTGAGAGGGAGTGTTGTGAGGTAGCAATGTACCCCTTTCCCTTCCGGTGTGATTTCTCCCTACCTCCGTTTCCTTGGTTAATTAGCGGTCAAGATAGAGTTTTAGGGCTCAATCTAGACTAGGGTTCTTCCACCTAGAACAAAGGGTTAGAACTACATAGAGAAACAGGTTTTATCACTAGGAATCCCTAGAGCTTAAAGCAATCCCACGTAGTGTTAGGGTTAGGAAGATAGACTCCCCTAGGCTTAGTTGACAAGTCAACAAGAGTCAAGGGTCGTAGTGAATCCTAATATCGGGACATAATGTTGGGGTTAGTCACGGTTGACCTTAAGTTTTGGGACCGTGAGTTTAAGGATATCCTCGACTCAATTAACATCAATAGGAAAGTATAATAGCATAGTCTTGCACTAGAAGCATAAGTCCTAGAGGTAACTTGTCCGGATACCCTATCTGACCCATTGCTAGTCTTTCTCCTTTAATTTCTACTTGCTTTTGTCTTGTCTTTCATCTCTCTATTTACGTTCTTGTCGTTTATTCTAATAGTTTCCATAAATTCACTCATCACTCCGATTATTTCTTTTCCTACACTGCATAACTAAATAGTGAATTCTGGTGTTCTAAATCCCTATTCCCTATGGATTCGACTACCCACTCACTAGGGTAATTTTATTACTTCGACAAGGCCGTGCACTAGCGGTACAGACGCAAAAGGTGGTGTCAAGTTTTTGGCGCCGTTGCCAGGAATAACAATCACTTCGTTATTTTTGCTACTTTAGTTATTCACTTCATTGTCTATTTCACACTTTCTTTATCTATCACCATTCTTATTTGTCTTTTCTTTGTGTTGGTTTCAGGTTATGACCCGCGAGAATCCTTCGATTCTTGTTGAAGGAGACCCGGACATTGGTAGAAGAACACACCGTAAGGGGAAGAGCCTGTGGAAGAACAATCCAAGCAAGACAGCATAAATTCAGAAGGGTCGGAAGCTATGGCAGAACAGAACGAACAACAAAGGACTTTAGCCGATTTTGCTAGACCCGCGGTAATGGGGACCCAATCAAGCATTGTGAGGCCCCCAATTACCACAAATAACTTTGAGTTGAAGCCGTCGTTTATTCAAATGTTGCAACAGTCCGCACAGTTTAATGGGTTGGCCGACGAAGATCCCAACAACCATCTCGAGAACATTCTTGAAGTGTGCGACATGTTGAAGATCAATGGAGTAACAGACGACGCAATCAGATTGAGAGCCTTCCCATTTTCGTTGAAGGAAAAAGCGAGACATTGGTTACATTCATTACCGAGAGCATCTATTACTATATGGGAGGAGATGGCCGAGGCATTCTTGGCTAGATACTTTCCCCCGGGAAAATCAGCGAGGCTCCAGAATGAAATCTCGTTCTTTATGCAAGTGGAATTGGAGTCTCTATTCGAGACATGGGATAGGTTCATGGAGCTCCTCCGAAAGTGCCCGCAACATGGATTCCCCAAGTGGATGATCATCCATACCATCTACAACGGGTTGAATCCAAGCACCAAGCAACTTTTAGATGCGATGGCAGGAGGGACTCTAGGAAGTAAGACTCCTGATGAAGCCCGGCACCTTATTAAAGAGATGGCAATGAATAGCTACCAATGGAACACAAGGGACCGAAAGAAGGTAGCCGGAATTCATGAGGTTGATGCAGTTACATCTTTGGCGGCACAAGTAGAATCATTGAGTAAGAAGTTGGATGTTCTAACTTCACCAAGAGTTGCAGCCATCACTACTTGTAACGGTTGTGGGGGAGGTCACACTTGAAGTGATTGTTCGATTGCTATTGGAGGTGCTAGTACGGTGGAGCAGGCTGATTTTGTGGGAAATAACTATAGAGAACAAGGCCAAGGCAACCTGTATAGTGGTACTTACAATTTGGGGTGGAGGAATCACCCAAATTTCTCATGGAGCAACCAAGGACAGTCACAACAAAAGAACAACACACCACCAGGATTTCAAGGTCAACAAGCACCGAATTTAGAAAGCCGAGTGACCCGGCTAGAAGGAAAGATGACCGATCTTGAGAAAGCCCTTACGAGGTTTATTTCTTCGTCGGATGCTAGGTTCCAATCGGTGGAAGCTACACTTCGCAATCACACCGCCTCCCTACACAACTTGGAAAATCAAGTGGGACAAATTGTGAAGACATTGGCGGAAAGACCTCAAGGTAGTTTGCCTACTAACACGGAGACCAATCTGAGGGAGCAATTGAAGGCAATTACCTTGAGGAGTGGAAAAGAGGTCGAGAGAAATCTCCCTCTAGAAAAGACACAAGAGATACCCGAGGTAGTGGAGGTAGAAGAAGGAGCGACAAAGGAAAAGGAGGTGGCATCCCCACCCTACAAGCCAAGGATCCCCTATCCTTCACGATTGAAGAATGACCAAGAAAACGAACAGTACAAGAAATTTCTGGGAATTTTCAAACAATTGCCCAAATGCCTAAGTACGCGAAGTTCTTGAAGGACCTTTTGACCAACAAGAGGAAATTGGAGGAGAGTGCGTCCGTGATCCTTGATGCCAATTGCTCGGCGGTATTGCAAAAGAACAAGCCGAGCAAAAGAAAAGATCTCGGGAGTTTCATAATACCATGTAACATTGGCGACTTGGGTGAAGAGATGGTATTAGCCGACTCGGGGGCAAGTATCAATGTCATGCCCTACACGTTCTTCCAAAAGCTAGGCTTGGGCGAGCCTAGACCCACGCGGATGACACTTCAACTCGCGGACCGATCGGTGAGGTATCCGAGGGGAATTGTGGAGGACGTCGTAGTAAAAGTCGACAAATACATATTTCCTGTTGACTTCGTGGTGTTGGATGTCAATAAGGATGTCGAGGTTCCTTTGATCCTTGGAAGGCCGTTCTTGCGCACTTCTAAGGCATTGATTGACATGGATGGCAGGGAGCTCACGTTGCGAGTGGGAGAAGACAAGCTTACATACCGCCTCGCCGAAGCCATGAGACACTCTCTTGAATTTGATGATACTTTATATTTTCTTAACACTACTGATGAACTAATTAATGATTATGTGCAGGAAATAATGAACCCGGATCCGTATGAAGATTGGCCGGATCAAGACATGGAGAACAAGGAAGAAGTACTTTCACTTGGTCTAAACGAGAAGGAAGTCAAGCCGGACCCGGGAGGCATGAAAAAGATAAGGAGAAGAATGAAGAGAGCAAGGAGGTGCCACACGAAAAAACCCAAGAACAATGGGGATGATCAAGAACGGAGTAAGGGTGGTTCACCCTTGTGTGGTAACAGAATTACTAACTCCCCCTCTATTCTACAAAGGTTATGTAATGCATGTTTTCAGGTTGTAGGAAAGAGGTCAACCTTCATTCATGAACCTCCATAAGGTAAGGCAGGTACGTCAAGCTAAGCGACGTTAAACAAGTGCTTCTTGGTAGGTAACCCAAGGTTTACATGTTTTTCTAGGATCTAGTTTAGTTTTAGCATGAATAATAGTCTTAGTATTGGTGTCCTAAATTTTTAATGCTTATGCCGCGATTTGATTGTTGATTATTGATGTTTTCGTGTGCCTAAATGATAATTGATGAAGATTTAGCTTGTTGAGCATGTTTTCCATGATTTCTGGTCGTGTTTTGATGGTTTTCATAGGCTCTAAGCATCATAGTTATGTTTCTGAATTTTTTCCTAAGTCTGTGAATTTTTCTAAGTAAACCAGAGAAAACACACGGCCGTGTGTTACCCATTAGGGCTCAACCAGAGAAAGGCACAAGGGCGTGACCTTGCCCCTGTAAAAACCTTCAGAAGGGGGCACAGGGGTGTTTGGAATTAACACACGCCCGTGTGACAGCCTACAGAACCAAGCTCTCATTTCAGAGAAACCACAGGGGCGTGTGGGTGCCCCTGTGAGAAACCTAGTGCTACGGCACACGACCGTGTGGGATTAACACACGGACGTGTGAATACTCTGCAGAAACCCCTCTTCCTCCCGAGAATTCACAGGGGCATGTGGCTGCCCCTGGGAATTCACTGGATCATCCTTAGCAATTCCCAGGATGATCCAATGAAGCCACAGGGGTGTGTGAGGTGCCCCTGTGGCTGGCCTTGTGTTCTTGTCCAGGTTGGGCACACGGCTATGTGGAATTAACGCACGGCCATGTGAAAGGTTTCAGAGACCTTCTGTGTTTCCCGTGAATCCACAGGGGCGTGGACCAGCCCCTGTGGACCTCCCTTGTGAAAGCACACGGCCGTGTGTATTTAACAGACGACCGTGTGGGGTGGTTCAGAGAAAGAGCAGAGTGCACATAGGGCATGTCTTGGCCCATGTGAACCCTAATTTTAGAGGCACACGGCCGTGTGGAATTTCCACACGGCCGTGTGAATTCCCAGAACTTCAAAAGCCGCGCAATTTCTTTTAGTTTTCACTTGTGCCTCTTGACATTTTCATTCCAAACTCTTCTCCTACCCACTCTACTACTTCCCCGAACTTTCTCTGGGCCTTTTGAAGGATTTTATTGGAGTTTTCCGGCCGATTTCCTTGGTTTTTCACTTCACACCGTCGGTAAGCTCTCCCTCCCTCTTTTCTTCGTCAATTCTTAATTTGATTTGTTCTTTGGATGATTTCGCTTGTTTTAAATGTTTATTATGTATGCGAACATGCTTAGGGATGATTTAGAACAAACTACAATGCAAACTTTGGATTTCTAGAACCACGGCCGTGAGGCTCTATCCGCCAAAAGCTCCACACGGGCGTGTGGAAATTCCACACGGCCGTGTGGATTTCTGCAGAGTGTGTGTTCTTAACTGTTTATTGATCGTTTTCTTCTTCAATCTTGCAAATATGACTTCTAGGTCTAGGAAATCAGCAGGGACGCGACACCGTGAGTGCACCCCACCTCCCGAGGAGACAGATTTCTCGATACTAGAGCATAGGGAGCGGTTCAAGCGATTATCACAGCTCCGTTTTGGCCAGTCACGATACCCCGACCTGAGCATTATCATAGGGATTCAGGGGGGTGACAGCATTGCCGACGAGGTTGAGGAGCTACTCTCGGTGGGTAGTTGGAAGAGATTACTGAGGATCAGAGATCCAGCCATTCGAGGAGTGACACTTGAGTTCTTGGCCTCATTCGAGTTCGACAGATCATACAGAGACTTCTCTACTCCTGACGCGATTTAGTTCAGGGTGTTAGGAAAGCATTTTAGCCTTATCATGACCCAATTTTCGATCCACATGGGGTTATATGATGAGGCCTATACACAGAGAGAGGAGTATGAGGGTCTTCCTACCGACTACCCAGGCAGTCTTACTCCGCAGAGGGCCTATAGGGATTTGTGCGGAGAGGGCCATTATGAGCCGGGAATCTCGAAGGCCACGTGCTTATCCCGCCCGGCCTACAGATACATACATGCTATTCTGAGTAGATCAGTGAGTGGCCGGGGTGATAGCACTGGAGTTCTGAGCCGGCAGGAGCTTCTCTATCTATACTCTATGGCTCAGAGGGTACGACTCCACCTAGGGCACATCCTAGCAGAGTATTTGTGCCATCAGGGCCAGTACCCTAGGGTGGGAGTGATCTTCGCAGGACCATACATTTCGAAACTTCTGATTGGGACGAGTCTCAGAGACGGAGTGCGAGGGGCAGAAAAGACTAGTCTACCAGCTCCTCTGGACACAGATACACTGAGGATGATGGGGTTTATCCACAAAGCAGGATCGGGGACATATACATGGATCATTCCCCAGACAGATCAGGCCGAGGGGTCCCAGGCAGCGTTGGAGCCACCACTAGAGCAAACAGAGACAGAGGCACCACCCACTGAGCCGGAGCCACCTCCGGTGTGCATGTTCTCTCCTTCTCGAGGCCAGGACAGGTTTGAGCGCCTCACGAGTGCTGTGGGTGTTATGTAGACAGAGCTGGCTGAGATGAGGGCCGCACAAGCAGCAGAGTTTGCAGAGTTGAGGACCACTCAGGCATCGCAGTTCGCTCAGTTATCGACACAGCTTGCCACGGTTATACAGATGTTCGAGCGATCTGTGGTACGACCCCGACGGGTCCCTTCACCGACTCTACCTCCATCTCCATCACCATCAGATCCACCAATACCAGCAGCAACAGCAGCACCAGAGGACCCACAGCAGGACACCGACGCTGAGGCGTCATAGTTTTATTTTAGTTTATTTCACTTCTGTTGCACTTTATATTTTTCTGTTAGACTTGTAGTATCCAGAAAGGACTCTCCTTCTGGGTTTGCTTTTAGTTTTCATTTATTTTATTCTGTCTCGAGTTGTATCTCATTATCATATCTTTATATACTTGAGCTTTGTTTTGGTTTTTCTTGAGCTATACTGAACCCTTGTGTATGTGTGCAGATGGTCTTAGATGGAAAGAATTTAAGGAATAGTCATAGGCACGGTCATGGGACTGTGTATGCTCCACAAAAACATTGAGACTCAACTCTCAATGAACCTAGCTCCATCAAAGGCAACACTTGGAGTTTAGGGGAGTAATGTTTCAATTGTCTACTTCCACACTAATTGTTGTTCATTGTTTTATTTTTATTGTACTTGCATGCGTACGTTTGTATTCTTAGAGTCTAGGAGAATTTTTAAACATTGTATCCTATCATGCTCTAGTTTTTACTTGAATTTTTAGGGAATTTTTGCTCGATTACACCTTATTGCACTACTCACTCTTGAAATCTTTTGGAAACTCGATCTTGAAGTTTTTAAGGACAAGTTATCATCGTTCTTAGTTTTACTTTGGAAAATGCATATATATATATATATATATATAAAACAGAGAAAAAGATGGAAATATATATATATATATATATATCTGAGTTTATGAATAGTTGTTTTCTTTTATGTATGCATTTGGGGTGGAAAGAGCTATCACCCATGAATTATGAAGCTACTCTCATAAGTTGGATACAAGTTATGCCCTAATGAGAGAAAGAGCTATCTCATGGGATGCGTGAAAGCTACTACCCCGGTAGAACGAGCTACCTCATCGAAAGAGTGAAAGCCACCTTTGGCGGCCGCCTAGGAAAGGGCTACCTTCGAGGATGTGTGAAGCTACTACCTCCTCTCTTATTTTTTCGTATATAAATAAGTCCTTTTGAATAAGAGTTTGAGGAGTACTCGTGGTTCTCTTGAGTGAATTCGCACACACTTACACATCTTCGAGTTGTTATCCTTTTTTATTCATGTTTTTTTAGCTAGAGTAATGATAACCTTATGCAATGTTTTGATTTCCCGTTACTTGTAGAATGCTTCCTTTGCATATTTTTGGTGAACCTAAGGCCAAGCACTTTCAATTGTTTTTCCCAAGTATTTTCACGTTTTATTTTTGCTTGAGGACAAGCAAAAGCTTAAGTGTGGGGGGATTTGATAAGTGCTTGTGTTATAGTGACGCGAAGCATTATTATCTTACTATGAGCATCTCTTTTATCAGATTTTATCACTAAATAGTATGCATTTGTGTATTCTTTTACATCGTAGGTTTGTTGAGCCATGTTGGAAAAGAAGAACAAAGTTAGATCGTGTTCGCCATTGTTGGGAGGTTCTCGGACCAAGCAAGGAACAAGGCACGAACTTGGACTTGTGAGTGTGTGCCAACCAACTTTGGAGGGGCACAAAGACAGTCACATTCACAACAAGTCTAACTCGTGTAGCCTAGGAGAACTTCACCAAGAAGAAGACTTGAAGCAATTGGCACGATCTACCATTGATTGTGTGCCCAATTCAATGGCTTCGATGAAGAACAACGTATTCGGGAGCATTCCGGCGAGTTACTGCAGCAGCACTGTAGCTTTGTTAATGTTCCAATTCACTGTAGCAAGTTACTATGCATTTTCTGCCGAAGATCAAGTTGCCAGAGAATTCGCACGGGCGTGTGGAATTAACACACGGCCGTGTGAATCATATTTCAGCAAGCCAGAGACTTCACACGGGCGTGTGGAAATTCCACACGGCCGTGTGAAGCCCCGATAAGTTCAAATTTAAAGCCGCACTCAGCCTATTTAAAGCCCGATTGGGAGACTTTTTGAGTATCTTTTGACCTATCTTTCTCTCCAACTTCGAGAGGGTGCGGCTAGGATTTCGGAGAGGACTTTGTGGAGGATTGGAGCACGCCAATGGCATCGTCATCGACGTCCGACGGCAGCACAAGACCATGGCCACACCATACGCGAGGGGGTTTTCAGTGATGTTTTTAGTTTGTGCTTTATTTTACACTTTGATGAACATGTATAGCTCTATGAGGAGCTAAACCCCTCGTGGGTATTCGGACTTGTAAAACCCTGGGATCATTATATTTCTATGACATTGTTATTATGCTTTTCCATTATTGATGAATAAATTCGAGTTTCAGTTTTAATTATCTTTTGCTATTGTTCTTCCTTAGCCGTGACACTAGGGTTGAGAACAATCTAGGTTATCTTTTGGAGGTGTGACAACTCCTATAGGATTAGACTACTTAAGATTGAAGAGGGTTGAGAGGGAGAGTTGTGAGGTAGCAATGTACCCCTTTCCCTTCCGGTGTGATTTCTCCCTACCTCCGTTTCCTTGGTTAATTAGCGGTCAAGATAGAGTTTTAGGGCTCAATCTAGACTAGAGTTCTTCCACCTGGACCAAAGGGTTAGAACTACATAGAGGAACAGGTTTTATCACTAGGAATCCCTAGAGCTTAAAGCAATCCCACGTAGTGTTAGGGTTAGGAAGATAGACTCCCCTGGGGCTTAGTTGACAGGTCAACAAGAGTAAAGGGTCGTAGTGAATCCTAATACCGGGACATAATATTGGGGTTAGTCACGGTTGACCTTAAGTTTTGGGACCGTGAGTTTAAGGATATCCTCGACTCAATTAACATCAATAGGAAAGTATAATAGCATAGTCTTGCACTAGAAGCATAAGTCCTAGAGGTAACTTGTCCGGATACCCTATCTGACCCATTGCTAGTCTTTCTCCTTTAACTTCTACTTGCTTTTCTCTTGTCTTTCATCTCTCTATTTACTTTCTTGTCGTTTATTCTAATAGTTTCCATAAATTCACTCATCACTCCGATTATTTCTTTTCGTACATCGCATAACTAAATAGTGAATTCTGGTGTTCTAAATTCCTATTCCCTGGGGATTCGACTACCCACTCACCAGGGTAATTTTATTACTTCGACAAGGCCGTGCACTTGCGGTACACATGCAAAAGGTCGTGTCAATTTCAATCTATTGTTTTGATGTTCAACCAATAATGGATGGATTCCGTATATTTTGATTCATGAATTGTATATGTATGGCGGGATGCTTGCATGTATTAGGTCACACAATGATTGAAGGGGGATTCAATGTGCCGGTACACCGGAGATTCCGGGTGACGGTAGCTCCCAGGGTGGTTAGGGTAGTTTTAGCCGAAAGCACGCATTAGAATAAGCCTAATCAAGAATCCCTATTCCCAATGACATCATAGGGGTATTTTCTGGATAGAGGAACCTGTACCGGATTAGGGCTACACTACGAAGGTTCCGGGGTAGTCGACTTCCGAGTCTAGCGGATCAAACCTAGCCAACTTAGCACTCAATTTCCTATATTCATCCTAACTTGTTCTTCTCCTTAGGGGATCCTCGCCCGAGTCCTCTAGTTCTCATTGCTACTTGCTCTTTAGGTTGCTTGTATGGTGTGCCTTAGTCCATTTTGTTTATAGCTTTTCTTTTATTTATTTTTCGTATTTGTGTTTTATACTACGACTCTTGATTTGGTAGACTAGACAGTGATACCTAGGAGGAAGTAATAGCAGATCTTGGGGCCCTTGCGAATACGACCCTCTCGCTCGTGTGAGAGGTTATTACTTGACTACCCGTGCACTTGCGGCCGGGGAGGCGCGTGCTCACTTCTTTAGCGTGTCTCGCGGCGCCCATCACTCCTAGAACTCACTGATGTGTCTAGTAATCAGGCAATTACCTTGAACCTAGTGTCCCGGTATACCAAACTTGGGCTTTATTGGGGTAGCTTGCGAGCTACTCTTACCCTTGGCCCAAATGGAGGTGGGTCCAGACGATTGTGTCTTCTATCTCAGCATAATATTCTGCATGATAATCAGTACACATATTAAAACAAAGATTTTTAAATGAAGCACCTGCATGCTCAGCAAATAGCACAGGCGTGCTTGGCTGTTAAGAGCATAGGGCGTGCTTCACTGAAAGCAAGCTAGGGCACACAAGAGCATGGCCGTGTTGCCAGGGAATAATGGGTGTGCTTCCAAGGAAGCATGCCCGTACTTGGTGATCTTTGCAGCAAAGAAATTAAACAAGAACGCATGGTTTCTAGCCATAAATCCAACCCATTGGAAATCAAGTAAAACATGCATGGATCATTCACAAGAGATTTAGACCATAAAAATGGACTAGAGTCAAGGGAGTGATAGTGCGTTCACTCAAAGAAGAAGAAAGAATGGGCGAGAGCTAAAGATCCACAAATCCAAGAATAGAAAGCCCAAAAACATGGCAAGAAAACCATAAATGAGCAAAATGATAGGGGAAGAAGCTTGGGGAAGAAGAAAAAATGTGATGGAGCACATCAGAGGGTGGCTTTGAAAAGGAAAAAAAATGGAAGAAGAACAATGCATGGGCAAGCCAAGGAAGCACGGTCGTGCTTGACACAAAATATGATGAGTGCCCTGGAAAAGCATGAACGTGCTTGAGACTGTGCTCACATTAGTGTACTTCATTTGAAAATCTCATAGATGAAAGAAAAATGAGAGCATGATCCTACCAGGAGCAACAAGTGATGAGTCCATTTTATATAAACAT
Organism: Dioscorea alata; assembly: GCA_020875875.1. Taxonomy (NCBI): domain Eukaryota; kingdom Viridiplantae; phylum Streptophyta; class Magnoliopsida; order Dioscoreales; family Dioscoreaceae; genus Dioscorea; species Dioscorea alata. The sequence continues at coordinate 9,655,837 of CM037012.1, forward strand.
TTTACATGCCCTATTATATGATTTGCTTGTCTTTGGCATATATTTTTGGCATAAATTGATTCTACTTTGGTTATTTGTTTTTAATCATGTAAGAAATTAGGTCTCGGGATGAAAGAATGAGTTTTGGAACAAATCATGCGCAAACCATAGCTGAAATGGAAATTACAAGGGATGCAAGGGCAAAAGCACGCCCGTGCTTATTCCCATGCACTTTATGGAGAAATCCTCATTTAGCTAAGCATGGATTGTAGCACAGGCATTATAGCATAAGAAGCATGGCCAGAACCACGTTTGTGCTTCTTCTAGTGCAAATTACAAGTGTTTGTGAGAAGTATGATACTGTAGTATTCCTACTATAGCAGAAATACTGCATCACCATTACCATAGCAAGCAAAATAAAAAAAAAACACTACTTCAGTGCACAGAGAATAGGTGTGCTTATGCTCGTGCAAATTACAAGTTTTGTATTTTTCAAGCCGAAACTGTGTCGAAGAATTTCCCATAAAAAGCTGGTTAAGAGCACGGCTAATGCGAAGTGTTACTATCTTACAATGAGCATTACCTTTATCAAATTTTATCACTAAATTGTGTGCATTTGTGTGATTTTGTGCATTGTAGGTTTGTGGAGCTAATTTCGAGGAAAAGAGCAAAGTTAGATCATGTTTGCCGTTGTTGGGGAGTTTCCGGACTAAGCAAGGAACAAGGCACGAGTCTAGATTTGTGGGTGTGTGCCAACCTCCGTTGGAGGGGCACAAAGGCAGTCACATTCACAAATAGTCTAACTCGTGTTGCATAGGAGAACTTCGATAATAAGGAGAATTGAAGCAATCGGCACGATCTACCATTGATTGTGTGCCCAATTCAATGGCCTCGATGAAGAATGATGAATTCAGGAGCGTTTCGGCAAAAGCACTGTAGCAAGTTACTATAGCAAAAATACTGTGGCATGTGGAAATTCCACACGGCCGTGTGAAATACCGATTCAGCCAATTTGAAGCGGCGACTCAACATTATTTAAAGGCTTTTTGGAGACTTTTTCTATATCATTTTGCCAATTTTTTCTCCTATCTTCTAGAGGGTTGCGGCTAGGGTTTGGAGAAGACCTTGTGGAGGATTGACGCGCGTCATCGACGTCCGGCAGCCGCACAAGACCACGACCACACTATACGCAAGAGGGTTTTGATTTATGCTTTTGATTTGTGTTTGTTCTTATATTTTGATGGATTTGTATAGCTCCATGAAGAGCTAAACCCCTTGTGGGTATTCAGACTTGTTGACACGACCTTTTGCGTGTGTACCGCAAGTGCACGGCCTTGTCGAAGTAATAAATTTACCTTGGTGAGAAGGTAGTCGAATCCACAGGGAATAGGGAGATAGAATATAAGGTTTCACTAATTAAGCTATGCGAAATACGGGAAACGATAATAGGATTGATGAGTGAAAAATAATGCAAAGCAATAAACTAAATAGAAGGATGAAAGTAAGAGGTGCAAATAGGAAAATCGAGAAGGACTTGCAATGAGTAAAAGGGGGTATCCGGACAAGCTACCTCTAGGATCTATGTTTCAAGTGCAAGACTATGATATTATACTCTCCTATTGATGTCAATTAAGTCGAGGAAATCCTAAGACTCACGGTCCCAAACCTAAGGACAACCGTGACTAACCCCAACGCTATGCCTTGGTATTAGGATTCACAACACCCTTCGCTCTGTCACCTAGATGATTAAGCCCCAGGGGAGTCCATCTACCTAAACCTCACACTATATGGGATTGCATTATGCTCTAGGGATTCCTAGTGATTAAACCTGTTCCTACAAAAATAGTTCTAACCCTTTGGTCCAGGTGGAAGAACCCTAGTCTAGATTAAGCCCCAGCATATAGGATTCACTACAACCCTTCACTCTATTGCTTGCGCAATTAAGCCCTAGGGGAGTTTATCTACCTATTGCTTTACTCTATTTCGACCGCTATTAAATCAAGGAATCGGAGGTAGGGAGAAATCACATCGGAAGGGAAAGGGGTACATTGCTACCTCACAACTCTCCCTCTCAACCCTCTTTAATCTTAAGTAGTCTAATCCTATAGGAGTTGTCACACCTCCAAAGGAAAACCTAGATTGCTCTCAACCCTAATGTCACGTTTAAGGGAAAACAATATCAAGAGATAATTAAGATTAAAACTCAATTTATTCATCAACGATGGAAAGCATAATAATCAATGTCAAAGAAACATAAGAACCCTAAAGTTTACAAGTCCGAATACCCCGCGAGGGGTTTAGCTCCTCATAGAGCTATACATGTTCATCAATGTGAAAATTAAAGCATAAAACATAGACATAGATGAAAACCCCCTCGAAGTTGGTGTGGCCGTGGTCTTGTGCAAACGTCGAACCTCGGAATCGATGCCGACGATGTGCTAGAACCTCCACGAAACCCTCTCCGAAACCCTAGCCGCACTCCAGAAAGTTGGGGAAAAGTTCGGTTCCAAGATCTCCCAAAAGGTTGCAAAAATCCCCTTTTATAATGTTGAATCGCGGCTTTAAAATTGGACTTATCGGGGGCTTCACACGGCCGTGTGGAATATCCACACGCCCGTGTGAAGCTTCTGTCTCGGCTGAAAAATTAATTTCACACGGCCGTGTGGAATTTCCACACGCCCGTGTGTCTTCACTGGATGGCTGAAATTGCAAAACACACGGCCGTGTGGAATTTCCACACGCCCGTGTGACTTCTCTGGAACACTGGTCTTCAGCTGAACAGGCTTGGTAACTTGCCGAAACGCCTCCCGGGTCCATTGTTCTTCATCGAGGCCATTACTTGGGCACACAAGCAACGGTAGGTCACGCCGATTGCTTCAAGTCTTCTTCTTTCGCGAAATTCTCCTAAGTAACACGGATTGGACTTGTTGTGAATGTGACTGCCTTTGTGCCCCTCCAAAGGAGGTTGGCACACATCCACAAGTCCAAATACGTGCTTCGTTCCTTGCTTGGTCCGAGAACATCTCAACATTGGCAAACGCGACCTAATTTCATTCTTCTTCTCCAATTAGGCTCCACAATACCTTCAATGCACAAGAGAACACAAATGCACACATTTAGTGATAAAATCTGATAAAAGGTATGCTTAATGTAAGATAATAGCGCTTCGCGATACTATAACACAAGCACTTATCAAACTCCCCCACACTTAAGCTTTTGCTTGTCCTCAAGCAAAAATAAAACGTGAAAGTACTTGGGAAGAACAATTGAAAGTGCTTGGCCTTAGGTTCACCAAAAGTGCAAAAGAAGCATTCTACAAGTAAGGGGAAATCAAAACATTGCATAAGGTTATCAATGCTCTAGCTAAAAACATGAATTAAAAAGGATAACAACTCGAAAACGTGTTAGTGTGTGCGACTTCACTCAAGAGAACCAACGAGTACTCCTCAAACTCTTATTTACAAAGACTTATTTACGAACGAAAAAAAAAAATTAAGAGAGGAAGTAGTAGCTTCACACATCCTCGAAGGTAGCCCTTTCCTAGGCGGCCGCCAAAGGTGGCTTTCACTCTTTCGAGGAGGTAGCTCTTTCTACCGGGGTAGTAGCTTTCACGCATCCCATGAGATAGCTCTTTCTCTCATTAGGGCATAACTTGTATCCGACTTATGAGAGTAGCTACATACTTCATGGGTGGTAGCTCTTTCCACCTCAAATGCATACATAAAAGAAAGCAACTATTCACAAACTCACATTTTTCTTTTCATTTTCATTATTCTTTTTCTCTTTTTTTTTTTTATATATATATATGCATTTTCCAAAGTAAAACTAAGAACGATGATAAATTTGTCCTTTAAAACTTCAAGATCGAGTTTCCAAAAGATTTCAAGAGTGAGTAGTGCAATAGGGTGTAATCGAGCAAAAATCCCCTAAAATTCAAGTGGAACTAGAGCATGATAGGATACAATGTTAAAAATTCTCCTAAACTCTAAGAATACAACCGTTGCAACTAAGGTGAACCGCCATAGGCTACATTAGCATAAACAATTGAGCGCACAAGTAAAGGTGTGTGCAATGTGAACTCCCCCCCACACTTAAGATGTACATTGTCCTCAATGTACGCGTAGAAGCACAATAAAAGTGAAAACGATAAAAGCAACTAGTGTGGAAGTGGCAATTGAAACATTACTCCCCTGAACTCCAAGTGTTGCATTTGATGGAGCTAGGTCATTGAGAGATGAGTCTCAATGGTTTGTGGAGCACACACGATCCCATGACCGTGTCAATGACTATTCCTCAAAATCCTTACATCCAAGACCATCTGCGCACACATAAACGAGGGTTCAGTAAAGCTCAATAAAACTCGAGTATATAAAATGTAAAGCAATGAATACAACTCGAGACAAAATAAAAAGCAAAATAAAAGCTATACTCAGAGGGAGAATCCCTTCTGAGTACTACAAGTCCAAAATAAAGTAAAGATATACAGAATGACAAATAAAAGAAAAGAATCTAAAATCTAGGACGCCTCAGCGTCGGTGTCCTGAGTGGTGGCCTCTGGTGCTGCTGGAGGCTCTGTATCTGCTGGTGGATCGGCTGATGTCGGTGCAGGTGGATCTGCTGGTGATGCGGGAGATGGAGGTGGTGGAGTGGAAACTCGAGGTCGGACCACGAAGGAGGAGGAGGCAATCTGCTCGAAGGTCTGTCGTAAGCTCTGGAACTGCGCCATCACCTCCTGGTGCTGTGAAATCTGTGTGGCCCTAACCTCAGCCACCTCGGTCTGTAGGATCCCCACTGCGCTCTCGAGGCGCTCCAGTCTGTCCTGGCCTCGAGACGTTGAAAACATCCGCACCGGAGGTGGCTCCGGTGCGGTGGGGGGTACCTCAGCCTCTGCCCCTGTCTCTGTGTCCTGCGGGGGTGGCTCCAATGCTGCCCGGGAGCCCTCGGCCTGCGCTGTCTGGGGAATGGTCCATGTATATACTCCTGGCCCTGTCCTGCGGATCATCCCCATCATCCTCAGTGTATCTGTGCCCAGAGGGATTGGTATACTGGTCTTCTCTGCCCCTCATACTCCGTCTCTGAGACTCATCCCTATCAGGAGTCTCGAAATGTAGGGTCCTGAAAAGATCACTCCAACCCTAGGGTACTGGCCTTGATGGCGCAAATACTCTGCTAAGATGTGCCCTAAGTGGAGTGGTACCCTCTGAGCCATCGAATATAGATAAAGAAGCTCCTGGCGACTCAGAACCCCAGTACTATCACCTCGGCCACTCACTGATCTACTAAGAATGGCATGTAAGTATCTGTAGGCCGGGCGAGACAAGCACGTGGCCTTTGAGATTCCTGGCTCATACTGGCCTTCTCCGCACAAATCTCTGTATGCCCTCTGCGGTGTAAGACTGCCCGGGTAGTCTGTAGGAAGATCTCTGTACTCCCCGGTCTGTGTATAGGCCTCATCGTATAGTCCCAGATGGATCGAAAACTGGGTCAAGCTGAAGCTGAAATGCTGGCCTAATACCCTGAACGGAATGGTATCAGGAGTGGAAAAATCCCTGTATGACCTGTCAAACTCAAATGAAGCCAGGAACTCCAGTGTCACCCCTCGAATGGCTGGGTCTCTAATCCTCAATAATCTCCTCCAGCCACCCACCGAAAGTAGCTCCTCAACCTCCTCGGCAATACCGTCACCCCCCTGGATCTCTCTGATAATGCTCAGGTCGGGGTATCGTGACTGTCCGAAACGGAGTGGGGATAATCTATCAAACCTGGTCTGGTGCTCAGGTATACTGAACTCTGTCTCCTCTGGAGGGGGTGTGGGCTCACGGGGTCGCTTCCCAGCCGACTTCTTGGGTCTAGAAGACATTCCTGTAAGATTGGAAAAGAAAACAATCAAAATCAGTTCAAAATAACCAATCTGCAGAAATCCACACGCCCGTGTGTTAATTCCACACGCCCGTGTGGATCATCGGGCGGACAGAGTATAACGGCCGTGGGTTAAAAAAAATTCAAAATTTACAATCTAATTCGCTTTAATTCATTCTTAAGCAACATTGCATACTCATAAATCAATTAATAAAGGCGAAATCATCAAAAGAACGAATTAAATTGAGAATCGACGAAGAAAAAGGCTTTGAAGTTCTTACCGACGGAGTGGATGAAGAAATACTAAGAATCGGCCGGAAAACTCCAATAAAATGCCTCAAAAATCCTCTGAGATGGTTGGCGAACTAGTGGAGAGGGTAGGAGAAGAGTTTAGAATGGAAATAGAAGAGGCACAAGTGAAAACCAAAAGGAATCGCGCGGCTTTTGGAGTTCTGGGGATTCACACGGCCGTGTCACGATTCCACACGCCCGTGTGCCTCTCAAATTAGGGTTCACAGGGGCCAACCCACGCCCCTGTGTGCATTCTGTTTGTTCTCTGACTACCCCACACGGCCGTGTGTTAATTCCACACGGCCGTGTGCCTTCACAAAGATATCCACAGGGGCTGGTACACGGCCCTGTGGAGTCTCGGGAGAACACAAAAGGTCTCTGAAAAACTTCACACGGCCGTGTGGAATTTCCACACGCCCGTGTGTCCAACCTGGCCAAGAACACAAGGCCGGTCACAGGGGCATGTCACACGCCCCTGTGACCTCTCTGGATTGCCCGAGAAAACTAAGTGTTTCACACGGCCGTGTGAATGAACCACACGACCGTGTGCCTTGACAAGCTCTCCCACAGGGGCTCACACACGCCCCTGTGGTTTCTCGGGAAGTTTGGGGTTCTTTCTGCAGAGTTTCACACGGCCGTGTGGAAATTCCACACGGCCGTGTGCCTTGGCACAGCGGCACTCACAGGGGCATCCACACGCCCCTGTGGACTCTCTAGAAAAGAGTTGAAATTCTGCGGAATTTCGCACGGCCGTGTGTTAATTCCACACGGCCGTGTGCCCCTTCAGAAGTTTTTCACAGGGGCAAAGTCACGCCCCTGTGGCTTCTCTGGTTGAGCTCCAATTGGTAACACACGGCCGTGTGTTAATTCCACACGCCCGTGTGTTATCTCTGGTTTACTTAGAAAATTTTACAGACTCTCAGAAAATTTCAAAAACTCTTTTAAAACACTTAGAGCCTGTGTAAACCATAAAAACATGACCAGAGACTATCGAAAACACACTCAACCGACTCAAACTTCGTCAATTAACGTTAAGGCACATGTAAATAATCGAAAATCCACAAGAAAACCCAGCATATGCACATGAAAATTGGGACACCATTGCTAAGACTTTTATTCAATCCTAAAACTAAACTAAGTACTAGAAAACTGTAAAAACGCTTGGGTTGCCTCCCAAGAAGCGCTTGTTTAACGTCACTAAGCTTGACGTACCTGTCTTACCTTACGGAGGTTCATGAGTGGAATTTGCCCTCTTCCCTAAAATTTGAAAGCAAGCATTGCATAATCGCTGCAAGGTAGAGGGAGAATTATCGAGTTTGTTACCACACACGGGTGAAACACCCTTACTCCGTGAATGCTCATCCCCTTTCTTGTTGGGGTTCTTGTTGTGGCGACGTCTCGACCGCTTCAATCTCCGAAGGACTTTCTTCCTAAGCTCCTTCTCCTTCTTGATGTCTATCTTAACTGAAACAAGTGCGAGCACTTCTTCCTCTTCAGTCTCTATGTCTTGGTCCGGCCACCCTTCATATGGATCCGGGTTAAACATATCCTGCATATATTCATCAATGCAATCATCAGTGACATCAAGATAATATAGAGCATCATCAAAATCAAGAGAATGTCGCATGGCTTCGGCGAGGCGGTAAGTGAGCTTGTCGTCCCCAACCCTAAGTGTGAGCTCTCCACCGTCCATGTCTATCAAAGCCTTGGAAGTGCGCAAGAACGGCCTCCCAAGGATCAGCGGTACCTCGACATCCTCGTCTACATCAAGCACTACAAAGTCGACCGGGAAAATGTACTTATCCACTTTCACCAACACATCTTCAACAACACCCCTCGGATGCCTCACCGATCTATCTGCAAGCTGAAGTGTCATCCGGGTAGGTCTAGGCTCGCCCAAGCCTAGCTTTTGGAAGAATGTGTAGGGCATGACATTGATGCTTGCTCCCGAGTCGGCTAGTGCCATCTCCTCACCCATATCACCAATATTGCACGGTATGATAAAACTTCCGGGGTCCTTCCTCTTGCTTGGCATATTCTTCTGTAGCACTGCCGAACAGTTTGCATCGAGGATGACGGATGCACTTTCCTCTAACTTCCTCTTATTGGTCAAGAGGTCTTTTAAGAACTTCGCGTACTTGGGCATTTGGGCTAATGCTTCCGTGAATGGAATGTTGATGTGCAATTGCTTGAAGACACCCAGAAATTTCTTGTATTGCTCATTGTCTTGGTCATTCTTCAATCGTGAAGGATAGGGAATTCTCGGCTTATAAGGTGGGGGTGCCACCTCTTTCTCCTTTGGTGCTTCATCCTCTATTTCCACGACTTCGGGTGAGTCCTTAGTCTTCTCAAGAGGGAGATGTCCCTCAACCTCCTTACCACTTCTCAAGGTTATTGCCTTTAGTTGTTCTCTTGGGTTGGTCTCCGTATTGCTAGGCAAACTACCTTGAGGTCTCTCCGCCAAAGTTTTCGCAATTTGTCCTACTTGGTTTTCCAAGTTGTGTAAGGAAGCGGTGTGATTGCGAAGAGTAGCTTCCACCGATTGGAACCTTGCATCCGAAGAAGAAACGAACCGTGTGAGGGCTCTCTCTAGATCAGTCATCTTTCCCTCCAACCCGGTCACTCGGCTTTCTAAATTCGGAGATTGTTGACTTTGAAATCCCGGTGGTGCACTATTTTTGTTCTGTTGTGACTGTCCTTGATTGCTCCAAGAGAAGTTCGGATGGTTCTTCCATCCCGGATTGTATGTACCACTATACGGGTTGCCTTGGCCTTGTCCTCGATATGAATTCCCCACAAAATCGGCCTGCTCCACCGCACTAGTGCCTCCAATAGCAATAGGACAATCGCTTGAAGCATGTCCTCCCCCACAACCGTTACAAGTAGTGATGGCCGCAACTCTTGGCGAAGCTAGAGCATCTAGCTTCTTACTCAACGATTCCACTTGTGCTGCCAATGATGTAACCGCATCAACCTCATGAATTCCGGCAACCTTTTTCCTATCCCTTGAGTTCCATTGATAACTATTCATAGCCATCTCCTCTACAAGGTGCCGAGCTTCACCGGGAGTCTTGCTTCCAAGAGTCCCTCCGGCCGCCGCATCTAAGAGTTGCTTTGTACTCGGATTCAACCCGTTGTAAAATGTGTGAATAATCATCCACTCGGGGAATCCATGTTGCGGACATTTGCGAAGGAGCTCTTTGAACCTGTCCCATGTCTCGAATAGAGACTCCAATTCCATCTGTACAAAGGATGATATCTCATTCCGGAGTCTTGCAGATTTCCCCGGTGGGAAGTATCTAGCCAAGAATGCCTCGGCCATCTCCTCCCACGTAGTAATGGAGGCTCTCGGTAATGAGTGCAACCAATGCCTTGCTTTTCCTTTCAATGAAAACGGGAAGGCTCTCAATCGAATTGCATCGTCCGTCACTCCATTTATCTTCAACATGTCACACACTTCCAAGAAATTTTCTATGTGACTATTAGGGTCTTCATCGGCTAACCCATTAAACTGTGCGGACTGCTGCAGCATCTGAATGAACGATGGCTTCAATTCGAAATTCATTGCTGTAATTGGGGGCCTGACAATGCTTGATTGGGTCCCCATAACTGCGGGTCTAGCAAAATCAGACAACGTTCGCTGCTGCTCGTTCTGTTCTGCCATTGTCTCTGACCCTTCTGTCTCAATATCGGCTTGATTTGATGCTTCTTGTGCAGGTTCTTTCCCTTTACGATGTGTTCTTTTTCCAATGTCTGGGTCTCCTTCAACAAGTATTGAAGGGTTCCCACGGGTCATAACCTGGAGCCGAAAATAAAGAAAAGAAAAATAAGAACAATGATAGGTAAAGAAAATATGAGATAGAGTGCGAAGTGAATAGCTAAAGTAGTGAAAAACAAATATCTAAAACGCCTATTCCCCGGCAACGGCGCCAAAAACTTGACACGACCTTTTGCGTGTGTACCGCAAGTGCACGGCCTTGTCGAAGTAATAAATTTACCTTGGTGAGAAGGTAGTCGAATCCACAGGGAATAGGGAGATAGAATATAAGGTTTCACTAATTAAGCTATGCGAAATACGGGAAACGATAATAGGATTGATGAGTGAAAAATAATGCAAAGCAATAAACTAAATAGAAGGATGAAAGTAAGAGGTGCAAATAGGAAAATCGAGAAGGACTTGCAATGAGTAAAAGGGGGTATCCGGACAAGCTACCTCTAGGATCTATGTTTCAAGTGCAAGACTATGATATTATACTCTCCTATTGATGTCAATTAAGTCGAGGAAATCCTAAGACTCACGGTCCCAAACCTAAGGACAACCGTGACTAACCCCAACGCTATGCCTTGGTATTAGGATTCACAACACCCTTCGCTCTGTCACCTAGATGATTAAGCCCCAGGGGAGTCCATCTACCTAAACCTCACACTATATGGGATTGCATTATGCTCTAGGGATTCCTAGTGATTAAACCTGTTCCTACAAAAATAGTTCTAACCCTTTGGTCCAGGTGGAAGAACCCTAGTCTAGATTAAGCCCCAGCATATAGGATTCACTACAACCCTTCACTCTATTGCTTGCGCAATTAAGCCCTAGGGGAGTTTATCTACCTATTGCTTTACTCTATTTCGACCGCTATTAAATCAAGGAATCGGAGGTAGGGAGAAATCACATCGGAAGGGAAAGGGGTACATTGCTACCTCACAACTCTCCCTCTCAACCCTCTTTAATCTTAAGTAGTCTAATCCTATAGGAGTTGTCACACCTCCAAAGGAAAACCTAGATTGCTCTCAACCCTAATGTCACGTTTAAGGGAAAACAATATCAAGAGATAATTAAGATTAAAACTCAATTTATTCATCAACGATGGAAAGCATAATAATCAATGTCAAAGAAACATAAGAACCCTAAAGTTTACAAGTCCGAATACCCCGCGAGGGGTTTAGCTCCTCATAGAGCTATACATGTTCATCAATGTGAAAATTAAAGCATAAAACATAGACATAGATGAAAACCCCCTCGAAGTTGGTGTGGCCGTGGTCTTGTGCAAACGTCGAACCTCGGAATCGATGCCGACGATGTGCTAGAACCTCCACGAAACCCTCTCCGAAACCCTAGCCGCACTCCAGAAAGTTGGGGAAAAGTTCGGTTCCAAGATCTCCCAAAAGGTTGCAAAAATCCCCTTTTATAATGTTGAATCGCGGCTTTAAAATTGGACTTATCGGGGGCTTCACACGGCCGTGTGGAATATCCACACGCCCGTGTGAAGCTTCTGTCTCGGCTGAAAAATTAATTTCACACGGCCGTGTGGAATTTCCACACGCCCGTGTGTCTTCACTGGATGGCTGAAATTGCAAAACACACGGCCGTGTGGAATTTCCACACGCCCGTGTGACTTCTCTGGAACACTGGTCTTCAGCTGAACAGGCTTGGTAACTTGCTGAAACGCCTCCCGGGTCCATTGTTCTTCATCGAGGCCATTACTTGGGCACACAAGCAACGGTAGGTCGCGCCGATTGCTTCAAGTCTTCTTCTTTCGCGAAATTCTCCTAAGTAACACGGATTGGACTTGTTGTGAATGTGACTGCCTTTGTGCCCCTCCAAAGGAGGTTGGCACACATCCACAAGTCCAAATACGTGCTTCGTTCCTTGCTTGGTCCGAGAACATCTCAACATTGGCAAACGCGACCTAATTTCATTCTTCTTCTCCAATTAGGCTCCACAATACCTTCAATGCACAAGAGAACACAAATGCACACATTTAGTGATAAAATCTGATAAAAGGTATGCTTAATGTAAGATAATAGTGCTTCGCGATACTATAACACAAGCACTTATCACTTGTAAACTCTAGGATGATTATACTTCTTTGACTTGTCATTATGCTTTTCATTATTAATGAATAAAATTAAGTTTCAATCTTAATTGCATCTTGTATCGATTTTTCCTTAGTGGTGACACTAGGGTTGAGAATCGTCTAGCTTATCCTTTGGAGGTGTGACAACTCTTATAGGGTTAGACTACTTAAGATTGAAGAGGGTTGAGAGGGTGAGTCATGAGGTAGCGAAACGTCCCCTTTCCCCTCCGGTGTGATTTTCCCTACCTTCATGTTCCAAGAGTTATTAGTGGTCAAAATAGAGCGAAGTGCTAGGAGATGAACTCTCCTGGGGCTTAGTTGCGCAAGCAACAGAGTGAAGGGTTGAAGTGAATCATAGTACTGGGCTTAATTGAGACAAGGGTTCTTTCACCTAGACCAAAGGGTTAGAGCTATACATAGGAACAGGGTTTATCACTATGAATCCCTAGAACTTAAAGCAATCACACTTAGTGTGAGGCTTAGGAAGATGGACTCCCCTAGGACTTGGTTGATAGGTCAACAAGAGTCAAGGGTCGTAGTGAAACCTAATACTGGGGCATAGTGTTGGGATTAGTCATGGTTGACCTTAGATTTGGGACCGTGTGTTTAAGGATATCCTTGACTCATTTAACATCAATAGAAGAGTATAATAGCATTGTCTTGCACTAGAAGCATAAATCCTAGGTTTAGCTTGTTCGGGTACCCTACTCATTTCATTTATTGTCCTTCTCTTATTACTCTTACTTGCACTCTCCTATCTCCTATATTTCTCTTTTATTTCTTGTTTTGTTTAATTGCTTTGCAACCACACATTGATTCTATTCTCACTCTTCGTACACCGCATTAGCTAAATAGCGAACACTAGTATCTTTAATATCTATTCCCTGTGGATTTGACTACACTCTCACCAGGATACTATTATTATTTCGACAAGCCCATGCACTTGCGGTACACACATGCAAAGGGTGTGTCAACGGCCGTGCTTGCCTTGGGAATGCCTTCTTAAGCCCAAAAGTTACGTTTTCAAGGGGACTTTTTACGGAGGTTTTCTAAAAATATAAGCTAGGGCTGTGACGGAGCTTCATTTTCGCATGCATTGGAGGCAGATCTGAGGTGCTAGGACAATGAGTAGAGTGAAGTAACGTCTATGAGACTTTATTGGAGCACCGTCAGAGTTGTTTGGGAAGCAAAAATTGAGTTTTTCATGGATTCTTTCTCTTTTGTTTTCTTTTTTTTTTCAGGTGTTTGTAAAACTATGAGGGCTAACTGTCATTTGGTGCCTCGGATTATGATTCTTAACTTGTGATGTTTTGACATAGTTTGTGTTATTATTGAGTTTACTTGTGGTCTCCCTTTTATTTATCTTTATTGCTCATCTTTTTGTTGATTGTCTTGATTTTTGTATGTTGTAAAACTCAACGTGGGAATTGCGACTATCGGTGTGACCATGGATGTGGTGTGCATGTTCTCCATAGTTGCAATTGTAGTCAAGAAGCATGTTAACCCTAGGTGGGTATTCGCTGTCTAGATGGTGATTGAATGATCCATTTAGCTATTGCACACATTAGGGAAAGGGTTGAGTCCGCTTTGAGCCTTAAGTGAGGGTGTATGTTATCAAACCCTCTATAGGTGCTCACCACGGTCCAAGGAGATATACATTTAATCATTGCGTAGTCATTACATTTGTTGAGAGGATTAGTCCAGGGCACTGCTCTATCTCTATGTTCCTCACCTAGTTCACTTCTAGTCATGCATTTACTTGAGCAATTAGCCCATTTTCTTCTATTACACATTTCGATCCGGTTAGATATTAAAAGAAAAATGAGTACTGAAAGCATTCCAGCCACTGTGGATTTGACCACCCAACCCATTCGGGTACACTTTACTACTTGTATGACCCACGCATTTTTGGTTACACAAAGGGTGTATTAGCAAGCCCATGCTTTTTGAAGCACGGGTAGAAGCATAGGCAGAAGCATGCCTGTGCTTCCTTCTTTTTTGAATTTTTCTCCAACTCTTGAGAAATCCATGGCCATAAGCATGTCCGTGCTTCACCTAGAAAAATCAGTGGAGTTACAGAGCCATGAAAATTCTTACCCAAACAACCATAAACCTTAAGTGCAAAGTCTTGGTTCAAAAAGACAACAGAAGGGGACCAAAATTTGCCAAAACTATGTCTGACAAAAGAAAACACCAAAAAGATAAAAATAATCACAAGAACATAAAATAGTACAATGAATGAAAAACGAGTAAAACACCTGATAGGTGTCTAAATACATCAAATTTATTATATATATTTTATGCACTTTCATGCATATTTGTATGACTCTGATGCCTTTTACGCGTTTTATTTGTTACAATTGTTTCAGGACATTGGAGTATCATCTAGTGTGTGAATGAGCCTTATTTTAGTATAAATCAAAGAATTTATTGAAGCTCACATGAATCCTTAGGTTTTAGGCAAGAAAAGAGGGGATTTTCAAGCCGTTCACTAAAGCAAGTGTTACTGCAGCAATGCTACTGCAGGAATTTGACTGTAGTAGTATTTTACTATAGCAGTGTGCAGTCAGTGTACGGCCTGCAAAGAGGTGACAGAGAGTTGTGCGGGCTGTGTGTGGCCCGCTCACCACCCGCACACACACGGGCTGAACTCATCTTATGAGCCTTTAAAAGCCAACTTAGGGCTTTTTGGAGGCTGTCTTTGGCTACCATTCTGATGCGCTGACCACAAGTGTATGGTTTGCAAACAAGTAGTAAAGTGGTACCCCTTGAGTGGTAGGTTTGTCAAAACACAGGGAACTGTACTCAAAGTACTAATTGTTCTTCTGATGTCTAGTAAACATAGATTGAGAAAGAGATGAATTTCAAAAATAATAAAGAGAAGATAAAATGGTGGAGTTGGTAGAAGTTTAGGATTGAGTATTTCAACAGTATGAGAGTAATGCCCTGGGTGATCCCTAAGACTATTGTATGCTATCTTACCCTAAGTGTCTACCAGGTACATTCCAATAATCCAATTGTGTGCTCACTAGCAATGTTGCATCTATGGGTTCTCAAATACACCGTGTTTTGCAAAGATAACTGTGTGTTTCTCGCTAAACAAGCTACGCAATGAGTTTTACCGTAACAACTGTGCACATCAAACACAAGATTAAACATAAGAATCAAATAGAACTCAATAGAACAAATAGCAACAAGTGTGTAAGCACTACAAATCATCCAAGTTCTCAAACCCCAGGGCACTATGGGCAGTTAGCCCCTCATGGGTGGGTACAACAAGGAAGAAACACTGAATGAACAATGAGAAGAAGAAATAACTCCCATCTTTACTCTAGATGATCTCCATTGCCGAGCTCCATGTGCTAACCCCACCTCTCTTAATGCCTCCAACTCGTCCTTGGTCTCCTTAGGTGGTGTGGTGAAGCTTGATCTTCGTCCTCATCAATGTTCTTCTGGTGGAGAGAAGAGTCCCTGAACAAAGATGAAGTGAAACCCTAAAATCTGGAGTTAAAAGGATAATTTCATGGCCAGACACGGTCGTGTTATGCCTATGTACTTTTCTGGGAATTCTTTGAGTGAAACACTTGAGATATGCAGTGGCAGCTGCATGGCCGTGCGACTCCTATGTCAGCTAGCACATGCCCGTGTAACCTGCAATGTGTCCGTGTTCCTTCTGAAGGATATTTTCCTGAGATTTGTAGTGGCAAGGACACGGGCATGCAGTGACCGTATTTTGCCTTGGACATTCCCGTGTCAGGATTTTGCTAGCTTGCTCTCTAGACTGGGAAGATCAGTGGATTGGGCACGGTTGTGTTCTTCTCGTGTTTAGCTTGTTCTTTTCCCTTGGTCAATAAACACACACGATTCAAGTGCAGTTTCACTCTGAATTGATTCAAGGCCCGGATTCCTACACAATGAACATTAAACTTTGAATATCATCGATTATACACAAAAATAGAATATAGTAGAGGGCCTGAAAACATGATATAAAATGCACTCATCACATCCCTCCACAACTTCGTCTAGGGAATTCAAGCAAGTTGGAGAGGCAATTTGAAGAGCAAAACTCAAGGAGAAAAGAAGGAAGTGCTCAAGGAAATCATCAAGGAGCTCGACAACGCGGATCCGGCGAGTTTTCATCACCATCGGCTAGCCTACATTTAAGGGAGATTTTTATGAGCTTTGTCATTGATTATATTTTGTTTTCTCTCTTTGTGATGTGGGACAAGCCTCCTATGGTCTCTTGGTATCTAGTAAACCTTGGGAGAAGAACATGTTTGTATGGATGGATGATCATTATTAGTTGTAATTGATTGTTGCCATGTTTGTTGGTTTCATTCTATTGTTTTCATGTTCAACCTACAATGGATGGATTCCGTAGGTTTTGATTCTTAAATGATGCATGTATAGCAGGATACTTGCATGTATTAGGTTGTACAATATTTGAAGGGGGATTCAGTGTACAAGTACACTAGAGGTTCCGGGTATTGGTAGCCCTCCTGCGAGGTTAGGGTTGTTTTAGCCGAAAGCAAGCATCAGAATAACCCTAACTTAACCAAGACTCCCTATTCACAATGACATCATAAGGGTATCTTCTGGATGGAGGAACCTGTACTGGATTAGAACTACACTATGGAGGTTTCGGGGTAGTTGACATCCAAGTCTAGCGGACCAACTCTAGCCAACCTTGAGCCTTAATTCCCAAATTCATCCTAATATGTTCTTCTCCTGAGGAGATCCTTGCCCGAGGCCCCTAGTTGTCATTGGTACTTGCTCTTTAGATTGCTTGTATGGTGTGCCTTAATCCATTTTGTTTATAGTTTTTCTTTTATTTATTTTTGTATTTGTATTTTATACAGCAACTCTTTATTCAGTAGACTAGATAGTGATACCTAGAAAGAAGTAATAGCAGATCTTAGAGCCCTTGGCAATACGACCCTCTCATGCTTGCACTAGAGGTTATTACTTGATAACCCTTGCACTTGTGGCCAGAGAGTCATGTGCTCCCTCTTTAGCATGTCGTGCGGTCGCTCCATCAAATTTTTGGTGTCGTTGCCAGGGAAATCCAAGAATGCTTGGAAACCTTCTAGCTCGCTACTCTAGTCATTTATCTTTTCTTTTTTGAATATTCTTGTTTCTTTTATACCTTAATTTTTTTAGTTTGTTTTATGCACAGGGTAATGGGTTTTCAAGAAGCCTCAGGTGGTTCAATTTTTGTCTTTAAGAATGGCAGATCAATGAGTACAACGCCTTGAAAGAAAGCAGTAGTACTCCATTCGAACATGTGTGTAATCCATATTGGCGAAGGCATCTAGAGTTTTTTAACACATTATCACACACAACAATGGGAGACCTCTTACCAAGGATTGCTACAAAAATCCCCCACAACCACCAACAAAAAGGAGGTATACCATTGAAGAAATCTTAGCCAAGTTCATGCAGGTCACTGACTCTTGTTTGAAAGCACTGGAAGCAAGCATGCCAATTGTTCAATCGTCTATGTATAGACTAGAGGAACAAATTGCAGAACTTCTCAAGACAATTAATGAGAGCAAAAAGAGAAATAAACAAGCAAATGAAGTTCCACCTGAAGATACTATGGGAGAAGAAAGAGGGATAGAAGAAATAATGGCCATAGGAAAATGCGAGGAGGTAGAAAAAACTAAGTTAATGAAAACTGAAGAAGCTACCTGCCTCAATGTTGATCAACCCACCTTGTACACACTAAAAAATTTAGGAATTGCAAATTATGATGTGGATAGGAGGTGGAAGCCCTCCAAGAACCCACCTATGCCGGGCCTAGGCAATTCCCAACCAAAAATATTTCCTTGGAGGCTCAAAAAAATTTTGATAATCCCACCATGGTTAAGGAAAAAGATGCGGGTAGGAGATTGAGGCCATCCAAGAACCCACCCATGCCAAGCCTAGATAATTCTCAACAAAAACTTTTTCCTTGGAGGCGTAAAAAAGTGTTATGGGTAATTCAAGGTACTTTAGAAAGAGTCGAGGAAAGAGATGTGGTAGGGTGTTGAAGTCACCCGAGGACCCACCTATGCCGAGCTTGAATAATTCTCGGCCAAAGCTTTTCCCATGGAGGCCAAAACACTTTGGTGGGATGCTCCAAATAAACCTTATCGGGACCAAAGAAGAAGCGAGGAGGATGTTCAAGCCATCCAAGGATCTGCCCAAGTTCAAATTGCACAATTCCCTGACTGACAGGGGCCTAAAAGTACACGGGTTGTCGCACTAATAATAATACCCCGGTGAGAGGGTAGTCAAATCCATAGAAAGTAGGGATCAAAGACATAAGCATTTGCTAATTAGCTAGTGCGATGTACGGAGAGTGAAAAAAAAAATTAGTGTGTGTATGCAATAGTAATTAAAAGAAACAAGAAATAAAAGAGAAGTATGGAAGACAGGAGAGTGCAAGCAAAAAGTGAGATAACGACAATCAAGAAGTGAAATAGGGTACCTAGACAAGCTACCCCTAGGATTAATGCTTCTAGTGCAAAACAATGCTATTATACTATCCTATTAATGTTTAATGAGTCGATGATATCCTTAAACACACATTCCCAAACCTAAGGTCAACCATGACTAATCCCAATCATTATGCTCTGGCATTAGGTTTCACTACGACCCTTAACTCTTGTTGACCTGTTAACTAAGTCCCAGGGGAGTCCATCTTCCTAAGCCTCACACTATGCGGGATTGCCTTAAGTTCTACGGATTCCTAGTGAAAGACGTTGTTCCTATGTATAGCTCTAACACTTTGGTCTAAGTGAAAGAACCCTGGTTTCAATTAAGCCCCAGCACTAGTATTCACTACAACCCTTCACTCTATTACTCGTGCAACTAATCTCCATGGGAGTTCATCTCCTAGCACTTCACTCTATTTCGACCGCTAAGAACTCATGGAACACAGAGGTAGGAAAAATCACACCTGAGGAGAAAGGGGACATTTTGCTACCTCACGACTCACTCTCTCGACCCTCTCCAATCTCAAGTAGTCTAACCATATAGGTGTTGTCACACCTCCAAAGGATAACCTATACGATTCTTAACCCCAGTGTCACGGCTAAGGGAAAATCAATACAATATGCAATTAAGATTGGAACTCCATTAAATTCATCAATAAAGAAAGCATAATAACATGTAATATAAACATAATCATCCTAGGGTTTACAAGTCCGAATACCCACACGGGGTTTAGCTCCTCATGGAGCTATATAAATCAATCAATATATATGAATGAATGCAAATCGAAAGCGTAGATGAAAATCCCCTTGTGTAGCCCGGCCGTGGTCTTGTGCGGCCGCCGGGCTTCGATGTCAATGCTGATGGCTCGCTCCAATCCTCCACAAAGTCCTCTCCAAACCCTAGCCGTGACCCTCCAGAAGATAGGTGAAAAGATCCAGAAAAAGTCTCAAAAAGGCCTTTAAATAGTGTTGATTCGTGGCTTCAAATCGGTTGAAATCGGGATTTTACAAAGCCGCGTGGAATTTCGACACGCCCGTGTGAAGTTTCTGCTTTACTGATTTTTGACGAATAGTGAGTCGTAACTTGCTACAGTTCGCTGTAGTACTCTCACCAAAATGCTCTCGAATTCATCGTTCTTCATCGATGCCGTTGAATTGGGCATACAATCAACTGTAGATCATGTCGATTGCTTCAATCCTCCTTGGTGAAGTTCTCCTATCTTACATGAGTTAGACTTATTGTGAATGCGACTGCCTTTGTGCCCCTCCAAAGGAGGTTGCCACACATCCACAAGTCTAGACTCGTGCCTTGTTTGTCACTTGGTCAGAGAATTCCCCAACGACAACGAAGACGATCTAACTTTGCTCTTTTTCTCCAAACTAGCTCCACAACCCTACAATGCACAAAGTACACAAATGCACACAATTTAATGACAAAATCTGATAAAAGTAATGATCAATGTAAGATAATAACACTTCGCATTATTATAACACGAGCACTTATCATCGACCCAAGTTTTTTCCTTGGAGGACAAAACGTAATTCATCCATGACCTCCACATCGGAACCATCCCAGCACATACACTTCATTTTCTTTAGTATTAGTTATGCTACATTTGGCCAGGAGGAGCACACTGTCTTCAAACCTCCATGAGGTAAGAGAGGTACGTTAAGCTCGTGACGTTAAACAAGCGCTTCTTTGGAAGCAACCCAAGGTGTTAAATTTCGTATTTTTCTTTGTTTGCTTGTGTGTTTTAGTTTTCTTAATTTTCTGTGCCTATTTGTTTGTAGATGCCTCAATTGTTTATTTTCATTGCATGGTAGGTTTAATTGAGTACTCTTGCTCATGTCCTTCATTCTCGGTGTGTTCTTCATTTCTTTATGATCATCTTTGTGTTTTGTTGAGTTTTATGCATGTAAGGGTAGGAATGTAAGTTTTAGGAGGAGGATCATAGCATTTCAAAGCCGGAAACACACATTTTGTGGGTGTGCGGGCTATGCAACCTGCACACACCAGCCAGAGCGATGTGCGGGCTGTTGTACAGCCCGCACATCAACCCGCACACACTAGGCAGTAGGGTGTGAGGCCTGGTGTGTGAGCTTAAGTGTGGGGGTATTTGATAAGTACTCGTGTTATAGTAATGCGAAGCATTATTATCTTGCAATGAGCTTTAATTCAATCAGATTTTATCACTAAAAAGTGTGCAATTGTTTACTTTCATGCATTGTAGGGTTGTGAAGATAAAATGAAGGAAAGGAACGAAGTTGGGTCGTGTTTGGCATTGTTGGGAAGATTTTCGGACTAAGCAAGGATCAAGGCGTGAGCATAGACTTGTGAGTGTGTGCCAACCTCCTTTGGAGGGGCACAAAGGCAGTCACATTCACAATAAGTCTAACTCATGCCAACAAGGAGAACTTCACCAATTAGGCGATTCGAAGAAATCAGCACGATCTACCGTTGATTGTGTGCCCAATTCAACTGCCTCGATGAAGAACGACGAATTCGGGAGTGTTTCGGCACAGTTACAGTTCACAGTCGGCCGAAAATCAGAATTCCAGAAACTTCACACGGGCATGTGGAAATTCCACACGGCCGTGTGAAATCCCGTTTTCAGCAAATTTAAAGCCGCGACTCCACATTATAAAAGCCCGATTTGGAGACTTTTTGAGACATCTTTTGACCTATTCTTCTCCCCAACTTCTGGGAGTACGGCTAGGGTTTTGGAGAGGACTTCGTGGAGGTTTAGAGCGCGTCATCGGCATCGTCACCGACGTCCGGCGGCCGCACAAGACCATGGCCACACCATACACAAGGGGGTTTTCATCTATGTCTTTACTTTGTGTTTTATTTCATACATTGATGAACATGTATAGCTCCATGAGGAGCTAAACCCCTTGTGGGTATTCGGACTTGTAAATTCTAGGGTTATCATGTTTCTTTGACATTGTTATTATGTCTTTCAATTATTGATGAATAAGAATTGAGTTTCAATCTTGATTTTATTTTGCTATTGTTTTCCCTTAGATGTGATACTAGGGTTGAGAGCAATTTAGGTTTTCCTTTGGAGGTGTGACAACTCCTATAGGATTAGACTAGTCAAGATTGAAGAGGGTTGAGAGGGAGAGTTGTGAGGTAGCGATGTACCCCTTTCCCTTCTGGTGTGATTTCTCCCTACCTCCGTTTCCTTGATTTATTAGCGGTCAAGATAGAGTGAAGTGCTAGGTAGATAAACTCCCCTGGCGCTTAGTTACGCGAGTAACAGAGTGAAGGGTTGAAGTGAATCCTATGCACTGGGGCTTAATCTAGACTAGGGTTCTTCCTCCTGGACCAAAGGGTTAGAACTACACATAGGAACAGGTTTAATCACTAGGAATCCCTAGAACTTAATGCAATCCCACGTAGTGTGAGGTTTAGGTAGATGTACTCCCCTGGGACTTAATCGTGCGAGCGATAGAGTGAAGCGTTGTTGTGAATCCTAATACCGGGGCATAATGTTGGGGTTAGTCACGGTTGACCTTAGGTTTGGGACCGTGACTCTAAGGATTTCCTCGACTCAATTAGCATTAATAGAAAGGTATAATAGCATAGTCTTGCACTAGAAGCATAGATCCTAGAGGTAACTTGTCCGGATACTCCACTTTATTCATTGTTAAATCCTCCTTAATCTCTTTTTCTTGCACTCTCTAATCTTTCATCTCTCTCTATTTAATTTCCTGTCTTTTAGTATAGTTGTTCTCACAATTCACACACGAATCGATTATTACTTTTCCGTACTTCGCATAGTTTTAATAGTGAAATCTCATACTCTAACTCCCTATTCCCTGTGGATTCGACAACCCTCTCACCGGGGTAACTTTTATTACTTCGACAAACCCGTGCACTTTCGGGGATCCTGTCACCCGCACATAGCATTTTTAGCCTACTTTCAACAAAATTTCAGCATCAATTGGGGTTGATTTCTCTGCAATTTTTTTTATGTCTCCTCTTAGATAACCTCCTCATTTGACCAACTTTCAATTGATCTTAAAGTTTCTCATGATTTTTGAGTTTTAATTTTTTTGATCTATCATTTTCATCAAGTTTTCCCCAACATCTTTGAATCATGTCATCTAGCTTTTGGTTTAAGGTTCTCTCTCATATTTATTGATTTTCATTGTTTAAATTTGTTTTAAATCCCAAGCTCATTGATGTTTGAATGTTTTAAACTTGAAAATGCATACTTCTATATCATTTTTCTTCAAGTTTTTCCATGCATTTATGATTTGGAAAGTTTCACTTGAGCACCCACATATTGTGCTTTGTGTTTCTTGTTTTCTTTGTTCTTAGCTTTATTGCCTATTTGTTTGTTTGTTTGTTTGATTTTATTTTCATTTTGTGTGTGTGATGGATGCCTTGAGATGATGTTCCTTTCTAACTTGTAGGTGTAATTTGGGCATCAAATGCATCTTTCTCCCTTGATATCTACAAAAATCCTCGGTGGTCACCCCGATCTCATGGACTTCAAGACTTACGTATTGAGACTCAGGGAAGTTCATGAAACCCTCTTACTTTGCTTTAATTACACATATTTTTTAAAGCTGCTGATTTAGGTACATTGGGGACAATGCACTACTCTAAGTGGGGTGTGGATGTACTTTCATGAGTATTCATAATTTTCGTAAACTTAAATGGGGAAATTTGAAATTTTTTCATGATTGTTGAATAATGGATGGCATGTTTAATTGTGAGTGTATGATAGTGTAGAACCATGATAGATGCTAAGATATCTGCAACCTTGCACTTTAAGAATTTTGTGTCATTCTCAGTATTCCATCACTTAACCCCTATGTAGGACCTTGGACACCTAGGTTAGGAAAGCAGTAACTTTCATGACCCTCTTAGTTGCTAATCCACTTGTGGGGTTTCGTGTCTTGACATGTTAGATATTTCTCCTAATAGACTCTTAAGGACTTTCCTCTATGTCTTTCTCTCAACATGGTTAAAAAAAAAAGGGACAGTGCTCCTCAACCCCATTAGTGAAGTAACTTGGGGTTCTTGCTTCTAACCTTAGTGTGCCTCTCGCCAAAAGCTATAAAGGCATGAGTGTGTTTATATGAATGTGCAAAGTTCCAGGTAATGTGGATTTGTAATTCATGTTAATCCAAAAAAAAAGAATGTATATATATACATATGCATGTACATATATGTGTAGAACAACACAAAGTTTTATGACTGGTGGTTATTCGAACAAAGAGGAAAGATCATTGGGAGCCTACTAAGAGCGTCCCTGCCACTTCAAGGCCGAATTGTACAAAGTGGCATGATTTGCCTCAAGATGTGGTCCTCGGGGTTCTATCTACCTGACTTGGACACACACCACATTATTGCCAATGAATGCATGAAATTTCTTAAGTGGTTCTAGCTTAGTATCTTGAGTTTTACCATTGCTATTGTACACCTACATCTAAGCCGGAGGTTGTCTATTTAGCTACTTATCAATCCCTTTTGTTCTTCTTGTTTACTTGCTTAGGAATAAGCAAATGCTTAAGTGGGGGGTATTTGATAGGTGTCTAAATACATCACTTTTATTATATATTTTATGCACTTTCATTTCATATTTGTATGACTCTGATGCCCTTTACGCATCTTATTTGTTACAATTGTTTCAGGACATTGGAGGATCATCTAGAGCGTGAATGAGCCCTAGTTCGGCATAAATAAAAAAATTTATTGAAGCTCACACGCATCCTTAGGTTTTGGGCAAGAAAAGTGTAGATTTTCAGGACATTCACTATAGCAGGTGTTATTGCAGCATCTTATTTGTTACAATTGTTTCAGGACATTGGAGGATCATCTAGAGCGTGAATGAGCCCTAGTTCGGCATAAATAAAAAAATTTATTGAAGCTCACACGCATCCTTAGGTTTTGGGCAAGAAAAGTGTAGATTTTCAGGCCATTCACTATAGCAGGTGTTATTGCAGCAATTTCATTGTTGCACTTTTACAGTAGCAATGTGCGGCCAGTGTGTGGCCCGTACAGAGGAGACAGAGAGGTGTGTGGGCTACACACAGCCCGTACACCACCCATACACACACGGGCTCAACTCGTCTTGTTAGCCTATAAAGCCAACTTAGGGCTTTTTGGACGCTGTTGTAGTATTTCGGGTTTTTCCCTCTTGTGTAGATCGGTGTTTTTTGATCATTCCTTGTTTAATTACTTGTAGTTTTGGGTGAGTTCCTCCTTGTTTTGAGTTGGTGAGGCTTGTCGAGGGTTTTAGGTCGAGTTTTGAGGGTTTTAAAGGGGGTTCTGGCCGTGTACAGGCCGCACAGGCCATTTTTTTGGCCTGTGTAGCCTGTGTGCGGGATCGCATAGCGCCCGCACAACCTTGGCAGAAGGGTGTGCGGCCACTGTGCGGGGCCACACACTGGCCACACAACCCAGGTTGAGGGGTGTGCGGCCACTGCGCGGGGCCGCACACCGGCCGCACGACCCTTCATATTTCCCTTTATAAACCTGATTTTAACCCTCTTCTCTTCATTTCTTCTCCCTAAAACCCCTCACTCCTTCCCCTTCTCTTTCTCCACCATTCTTGAGAGTTTATGGCTGGTTTTGGATGAGATTTTGGGCTTGGTTGTGGAGCTTGCAAACCAATCCCTTGGTTGTTCTAGGTAAGCTCTTCTCCTCTTCTTTGCTTCTTGTTTCTTCTTCTTCTTTGGATGATGAGTCTAGAGTTTTTTGGGAACCTTGAGAGGAGTATAATCCTTGTTTTCATCCATGTTATTGTTTGTGGATCTTGAGGGAAGCTTTTGGCTTGATTGCTTGCCTTTGATCTCAAGAACCCTTGAGTGTTCTTCTTGCTTGTTTTGGAGCTACTGTAGCTCCGGCCCTCTCCCTTTGTTTTCTTGGTTTCTTTGGGATAGAGAGTGAGGCTTTAACCCTTAGGATCTCTTTGGTAGCCTCTAGGGTTAGTGGAGCAAACCCTAGAGCCGGTTAAGGTCGTTGGTAGATGAAACCTAGGGTTTCCTTGTGTTGCTTGTGCTAACATTGTGTTTGTGGTGCTTTGGCAAGGAGAAGATCCTTTGACTCGAGGCAAGGGAGTAGTCGAGGAGTAGCTTATGAGGATGGTGGATCGCTAATTCAGTGAGTGGGATATTTATGCATTACCTTGTTGGATGAATGCCGATAGCTAGATATAACTCATGAGCACACACTTATATTGCATTCATATACAACCCTATCATCTTTTGAGTAGAGTTTTCTCAACTTATACTTGTTTGGCATTTTGATGAATGATAATTTCTATGGAGTTGATCTTGAATGTCTTATTCGATAATTGATTCGCAAATGTTTAGGTTATGTTGGATTATTACTTCATCGAGGTTGCGAAGCCTTTGTTTGTGTTAAACTTAGGATTTGTTATGGAATTATTGGGTTTTTGAGAATTCTAAAGCTTGGAACTTGTTTTGAAATTTGTTGAGGTTTTCCATGTTATTCCTTCTATTGGGATTTGCTTATCCCCTTGTGTTTAAAAACTTGAGTTTCGATTGTGCTTCTATTGATTCCTCACGGGAATGCGAAAGTATTGTTATTGGTTGGGTGTTTTTGTTAGCTTTTGTGCTTCGTGTCGCAATTGTTTGTATTGTTGGTTTTGTTGGTGAATTTACAGTGAGGGCCAGCTCATACTGGTTATTTACTATAAGGGCCAGCTCATACTGGACATTTACTACGAGGGCCAGCTCAGACTGGACATTTATTATGAGGGCCAGCTTAGACTGGAAATTTACTATGAGGGCATGTTTGGGTTGATGTTTGACATATTCTTCTTTATATTGAATCAAAGTTCAGTATTTTATCGTATTTGAGGTGATTATAATCTTGCTATGTTAAGTTTGCTATTGTATATAATTATGTTCTAAATGTTTATCTTGGTTTTGGTAAAATGCTTATTTTGATGCTTTATTGTTATCTTTGTTATTGGTATTTTTGGTGAGGTTGTGCTAGTCTCCCCTCACTGAGTAACACTAGTTGCTCATCCCTCTTTCTTCTCCTAGACTGTTGCAGGTAGTAGGTAAGGCGGTGCGCACCATGCTGGGCATTTGTTGCTGCTCCATCTTCTGTGTATCTTTTCTATTTCATGTATGTTTCTTTTTGGTCATGAACATGTAGTCCTATCTTCAGGATCCACTAGTTTGTAGTAAACCCTATTGTATGTTTTGTATCTATCTCAACTTTGAAGCTCTGATGTATTAAGACTTGTTATTATTGTTATAGCTTTCCTATGCACTTGTGATCTTGTTTACTGTTATATATATCATCACTGTTGTCATCATTGTTGTTGTTACTTCCGCTCTTGTGTTTTTGGTGGAATATTATGGAATTCAATGTTGTTTAGCCTTGCGCTATCTCGAGGGTTGTGTGGCGGAGCATCCCTCCTCGGGATTGTCGCGGCGGTTGTGACATCCCGTGGGCCCACGGGTGGGGGCGTGACAGCTATCTTTGGCTACCGTCCCTCTACACTTTCATCTAGGGAATTCAAGCAAGATGGAAAGGTGATTTGAAGATCAAAACTCAAGGGGAGAAGAAGGAACCGCTCAAGAAAATAATCAAGGAGCTCGACGACGCGGATCTAGCGACTTTCGTCACCACCTTCTAGCCTACATCTAAGGAAGATTTTTATGAGTTTTGTCAGTAATTATATTTTTTTTATTCTCTTTGTGATGTGGAACTAGCCTCCCGAGGTCTTCGGGTATCCGGTGAACCTTGGGAGAAGAACATGTTTGTATAGATGGATGATCATTATTAGTTTAATTGATTGTTGGCATGTTTGTTAGTTTCATTCTACTATTTTCATGTTCAACCTACAATGGATAGATTCCGTAGGTTTTGATTCTTGAATGATGCTTGTATAGTAGGATGCTTGCATGTATTAGGTCGTACAATGTTCGAAGGGGAATTAAGTGTACTAGTACACCAGAGGTTCCGGGTATTGGTTGCCCCCCATGAGGTTGCGGTTGTTTTAGCTGAAAGCGAGCATTAGAATAACCCTAACCAAGACTCCCTATTCCTAATGACATCGTAGGGGCATCTTGCGGATGGAGGAACCTGTACTGGATTAGGGCTACACTGCGGAGGTTCCGGGGTAGTCGACATCCGAGTCTAGTGAACCAACTCTAGCCAACCTTGAGCCTTAATTCCCAAATTCATCCTAACATGTTCTTCTCCCGAAGGGAACCTCGCTTGAGGCCTCTAGTTCTCATTGCTACTTGCTCTTTAGATTGCTTGGATGGTGTGCCTTAGTCCATTTTGTTTATAGCTTTTCTTTTATTTATTTTCGTATTTGTGTTTTGTACAACAACTCTCAGTTTGGTAGACTAGATAGTAATACCTAGGAGGAAGTAATAGCAGATCTTGGAGCCCTTAGGAATACAACCTTCTCGTTCTCGCACGAGAGGTTATGACGACCCGTGCACTTACGGCCGGAGAGTCGTGTGCTTGCTCTTTATCGTGTTGTGCGCTTGCTCGATAAACACCCATAAAAACACTTGGGTTGCCTCCCAAGAAGCTCTTGTTTAACATCACTAGTTTGATGTACCTAATCTCAATTCAAGGAGAGTCATGTGATTGATTATATTCAAAGTTTCTTGCAGTATAAAAAAATGAGTAAGGAAGTAAATTCTTAATCAAACAAATTACACCCTCACTCAATGTTGCTGGATATGAGCAAATTTGGGGTAATGCGTGAATTCTTTTTCTTCTTCTTGGCAAAAACTTTTTCCCACAGATTTGGATACCAAGGAGTTTTCTGATCACTTGCATCGGTGTCCTTCCCAGTTCAGCCTTGGGGTTATGATGGTGGTTCCGCTCTTCCATTTCATCAGGTGGTTCCTCTTCGTTAAGGAACTTAAGCTCAGATAGCTCATCCTTTATCCATGTCTCTTGCACAAAATTTGAAACATAATTATTAATCACATCCAATGCATAACACGTAGCATCAAAATGCATGGAGTTGCACATGGCATCCCATAGTTTAAACACTACTTCCTTGTCACCAACTCCATCAATTAGAGCTTGCGATGTTAGCAAAAATGGTCACTCAAAGATCAACGGTACTTTTGCCTTGTCATCTAAATCTAGGATGACAAAATCTACCTGAAAAATGAATCTATCAACCTTTACCAAAATGTTTTCAATGATGCCCATTGGATGGTGAATAGATCGGTCGGCGAATTAGAGTATCATCTCCATCGGTTTATGCTTGCATAGCCCTAACTTTTAAAAAATTTTATAAGGCATCAAATTAATGCTTGCTCCAAGATCAATAAGTGGCTTCTCATCCACTGCCCCTCCAATTGTATACTGAATAATGAAACCTCTCAGATTTTTCTTCTTCTTGGGAATTTTATTGCAGATAATTATTGATCATTCCTCACTCAATGTAACAATAACTAGCTTCTCTAGCTACTTCTTGTTCATCAATAATTCCTTAAGGAACTTTTCATAGTGAGGCATTTGAGCAAGGGCCTCAACAAATGGGACATTAATATACAAAGTTTTGAACATCTCAAAAAATTTCTTAAACTTTTCTTCCTACTGATCTTTATTCATCTTAGCAGGATAAGGCAACTAAGGTTGGTATTCAAGTACAGTAAGCTTTTCCTTGTCTGCCACTTTTCATTCTCCTTAATAGCACAATCAAGAGATTTGTCTTCAATTCTGACCTCTTATGTTCAACAAATCTCTTCTCAATCTCAATTTCTTGGGCTACTGTGGATGTGTGTGTGTGGGGGGGGGGTGGTGGTAGCGCAAACTATTTGCCACTTCTTAGTATGACTGCCTTAAGAGACTCTCGGGGGTTGACCTATTAGTAGGGAGTGAATTTGTAGGTTGCTTAGTAAGGGTTTTGTCAATTTTCCCCACTTGGTGCTCCAAATTCTGCCGGGATGCTTGCTGGTTTCTTATCAGCTCTTCATGTGGGGGGATTTGATAAGTGCTCGTGTTATAGTAATGCGAAGTGTTATTATCTTGCAATGAGCATTAATTTAATCAGATTTTATCACTAAAAAGTGTGCAATTGTTTACTTTCGTGCATTGTAGGGTTGTGAAGATAAAATGAAGTAAAGGAACGAAGTTAGGTCGTGTTTGGCGTTGTTGGGAAGATTTTCGGACTAAGGAAGGAAATTGTTCACAGTCGGCCGAAAATCAGTTTTCCAGAATTTTCACACGGGCGTGTGGAAATTCCACACAGCCGTGTGAAATCCCGATTTCAGCAAATTTAAAGCCGCGACTCCACATTATAAAAGCCCGATTTGCAGACTTTTTGAGACGATCTTTGACCTAATTTTCTCCTCAACTTTGGAGAGGGCGGCTAGGGTTTTGGAGAGGACTTCGTGGAGGTTTGGAGCGCGTCATCGGCATCGTCATCGACGTCCGGCGGCCGCACAAGACCACGGCCACACTATACGTAAGGGGGTTTTTCATCTATGTCTTTACTTCTTGTTTTATTATATACATTGATGAACATGTATAGCTCCATGAGGAGCTAAACCCCTTGTGGGTATTCGGACTTGTAAAACTCTAGGGTTATTATGTTTCTTTGACATTGATATTATGCTTTTCCATTATTGATGAATAAGAATTGAGTTTCGATCTTAATTTTATCTTGCTATTGTTTTCCCTTAGATGTGACACTAGGATTGAGAGCAATCTAGGTTTTCCTTTGGAGGTGTGACAACTCCTATAGGATAAGATTGAAGAGGGTTGAGAGGGAGAGTTGTGAGGTAGCGATGTACCCCTTTCCCATCCGGTGTGATTTCTCCCTACCTCCGTTTCCTTCATTTAATAGCGGTCAAGATAGAGTGAAGTGCTAGGTAGATAAACTCCCCTGGGGCTTAGTTACACGAGTAACGGAGTGAAGGGTTGAAGTGAATCCTATGCACTGGGGCTTAATCTAGACTAGGGTTCTTCCTCCTGGACCAAAGGGTTCGAACTACACATAGGAACAAGTTTAATCACTAGGAGTCCCTAAAACTTAATGCAATCCCACGTAGTGTGAGGTTTAGGTAGATGTACTCCCCTGGGACTTAATCGTGCGAGCGATAGAGTGAAGGGTTGTTGTGAATCCTAATACCGGGGCATAGTGTTGGGGTTAGTCACGGTTGACCTTAGGTTTGGGACCGTGAGTCTAAGGATTTCCTCGACTCAATTAGCATCAATAGGAAGGTATAATAGCATAGTCTTGCACTAGAAGCATAGATCCTAGAGATAACTTGTCCGGATACCCCACTTCATTAATTGTTAAATCCTCTTTAATTTTTTTCTTGCGATTTCTAATCTTTCACCTTTCTCTATTTAATTTCCTGTCTTTAGTATAATTGTTCTCGCAATTCACACACAAATCGATTACTACTTTTCCGTACTTCGCATAGTTTTAATAGTGAAATCTCGTATTCTAACTCCCTATTCCCTGTGGATTCAACTACCCTCTCACCGGGGTAACTTTTATTACTTCGACAAACCCGTGCACTTTCGGGGAGCCTGTCAAAGTTTTTGGCGCCGTTGCCGGGGAATAGGCGTTTTAGATATTTGTTTTTCACTATTTTAGCTATTCACTTCACTTTCTATTCCATATTTTCTTTATCTATCATTGTTCTTACTTTCTTTCCTTTGCGTTGGTTTTAGGGTATGACCCGTGGGAACCCTTCGATTCTTGTTGAAGAAGACCCGGATATTGGAAAAAGAGCGCATCGCAAAGGGAAAGAACCTGTGCAAGAAGCTTCAAGTCAAGCCGATATTGGAACAGAAGGGTCAGAAGCAATGGCAGAACAGAACGAACAGCAGAGGACGTTGTCCGATTATGCTAGACCCGCAGTAATGGGGACCCAATCAAGCATTGTGAGGCCCCCAATTACGGCGAATAACTTTGAGTTGAAGCTGTCGTTCATTCATATGTTGCAACAGTCCGCACAATTCAATGGGTTGGCCGATGAAGATCCCAACAGTCATATAGAGAATATCCTCGAAGTGTGCGACATGTTGAAGATCAATGGAGTGACGGACGACGCGATTAGTTTGAGAAGGGAAAAGCAAGACATTGGCTTCACTCATTACCGAGAGCCTCCATTACTACGTGGGAGGAGATGGCTGAGGCATTCTTGGCTAAATACTTTCCGCCGGGAAAGTCAGTAAGGCTCCGGAATGAGATATCATCCTTTGTGCAGATGGAATTGGAGTCTCTATTTGAGACATGGGATAGGTTCAAGGAGCTCCTTCGTAAGTGCCCGCAACATGGATTCCCCGAGTGGATGATCATTCACACCTTCTATAACGGGTTGAATCCAAGTACCAAACAACTCCTAGATGCGGCGGCCGGAGGAACTCTAGGAAGCAAGACTCCCGGTGAAGCTCGGCACCTTGTAGAGGAGATGGCTATGAATAGCTATCAATGCAACTCAAGAGATAGGAAAAAGGTTGCCAGAATTCATGAGGTTGATGCGGTTACATCGTTGGCGGCACAGGTGGAATCTTTGAGTAAGAAGCTAGATGCTCTCGCTTCGCCAAGAGTTGCGGCCATCACTACTTGTAACGGTTGTGGGGGAGGACATGCTTCGAACGATTGTCCTATTGCTATTGGAGGCACTAGTGCGGTAGAGCAGGCCGATTTTGTTGGGAATTCGTATAGAGGACAAGGCCAAGGTAACCCGTACAGTGGAACATATAATCCGGGGTGGAAGAACCATCCGAATTTTTCTTGGAGCAATCAAGGACAGTCACAACAGAAAAATAGTGCACCACCGGGATTTCAAAGTCAACAAGCTCCGAATTTAGAAAGCCGAGTGACCGGGCTAGAAGGAAAGATGACCGACCTCGAGAGAGCTCTCACGCGGTTCGTTTCTTCATCGGATGCTAGATTTCAGTCGGTGGAGGCCACTCTTCGCAATCACACCGCCTCCCTACATAATTTGGAAAATCAAGTGGGGCAAATTGCGAAGACATTGGCGGAAAAGCCTCAAGGTAGCTTGCCTAGCAATATGGAGACTAACCCAAGGGAGCAACTAAAGGCAATTACCTTGAGGAGTGGGAAAGAGGTCGAGAAAACTCTCCCTCTAGAGAAGACAAAAGAAGCAACCGGAGTAGAAGAAGTAGAGAAAGAAGCTCCAAAAGAAAAGGAGGTGGCACCACCACCCTACAAACCAAGGATCCCCTACCCTTCAAGGTTGAAGAATGACCAAGACAATGAACAATACAAGAAATTTCTGGGTATCTTCAAGCAATTGCACATCAACATACCATTCGTGGAAGCATTAGCCCAAATGCCCAAGTACGCAAAGTTCCTAAAGGACCTCTTAACCAATAAGAGGAAGTTGGAGGAGAGTGCAGCTGTAGTACTTGATGCAACTTGCTCGGCCGTCTTGCAAAAGAACATGCCGAGTAAGAGAAAAGATCCCGGGAGTTTTATCATATCTTGCAACATTGGTAATTTGGGTGAGGAGATGGCATTGGCCGATTCGGGGGCAAGTATCAATGTCATGCCTTATACCTTCTTCCAAAAGCTAGGCTTGGGCGAGCCTAGACCCACTCGGATGACACTTCAACTTGTGGATCGATCGGTGAGGCATCCGAGGGGAATTGTGGAAGACGTCTTGGTGAAAGTGGACAAGTACATCTTCCCGGTGGACTTTGTCGTACTTGATGTGGATGAGGATGTCGAAGTACCGTTGATTCTTGGGAGGCCTTTCTTGCGCACTTCCAAGGCTTTGATAGACATGGACTGACACGACCTTTTGCGTGCGTACCGCAAGTGCACGGCCTTGTCGAAGTAATAAAAGTTACCCCGGTGAGTGGGTAGTCGAATCCACAGGGAATAGGGATTTAAAATACGAGAAGTTGCTATTGAGTCATGTGATGTACGAAAAGAAACAATGATCGGAGTGATGAGTGAATTTATGGGAACTAGAGTAGATGCAAAGCAAATAAATCGAAAGATGAAAGAGAGAAAAGTGCAAGCAACAAGTAAAAAGAGAGAGACTAGCAATAAGTGAAAATAGGGTATCCGGACAAGTTACCTCTAGGACTTATGCTTCTAGTGCAAGACTATGCTATTATACCTTCCTATTGATGTTAATTGAGTCGAGGAAAATCCTGAAACACACGGTCCCAAATCTAAGGTCAACCGTGGCTAACCTCAACACTATGTCCCGGCAATAGGATTCACATCAACCCTTTACTCTGTTGATTGCTCAACTAAGCCCAGGGGAGTATTTCTACCTAAGCCTAACACTACGTGGGATTGCTTTAAGCTCTAGGGACTCCTAGTGATAAAACCTGTTCCTATGTGTGATAGTTCTAACCCTTTGGTCCAGGAGGAAGAACCATTGTCTAAATTAAGCCCCAGTGCGTAGGATTCACGTCACCCCAAAACCTTGGGGGAGTTTGTCTACCTAGCACTTCACTCTATTTCGACCTCTAATGACTCAAGGAATCGGAGGTAGGGAGAAATCACAACGGAAGGGAAAGGGGTACGGTGCTACCACACAACTCTCCCTCTCCACCCTCTTCAATTTTAAGTAGTCTAATCCTATAGGAGTTGTCTTCCAAAGGATAACCTAGATTGTTCTCAATCCTTAGTGTCACGGCTAAGAGAAAACAATAGCACAAGAAATCTAAAATTGAAACTCGAATTTATTCATCAATTAATGGAAAAGCATAATAACAATGTCAAAGAAACATAATTATCCTAGAGTTTTACAAGTCCGAATACCCACGAGGGGTTTAGCTCTTCATGGAGCTATACATGTTCATCAATTTATGAAAGAAAGAACAAACTAAAGACATCAATGAAAACCCCCTCGCGTATGGTGTGGCCGTGGTCTTGTGCGGCCGTCGAACGTCGGTGAAGATGCCGATGACGCGCTCCAATCCTCCACAAAGTCCTCTCCGAAACCCTAGCTGCCCTCTCCAGAAGTTGGGGAGAAAGATAGGTCAAAAGATTCTTCAAAAAGTCTCCAAATCGGCTTTAAATAGGCCGAGTGCGGCTTTAAATTTGAAGTTATCGGGAATTCACACGGCCGTGTGGAATTTCCACACGCCCGTGTGAAGTTTCTGTCTTTCCTGAAAATTACTTCACACGGCCGTGTGTTAATTCCACACGCCCGTGTGAAGTTTCTGGCTTGCTGAAAAATCAATCCACACGGCCGTGTGTTAATTCCACACGCCCGTGTGACGTCTCTGGTTTGCTGGAAAATTAGTTCACACAGCCGTGTGTTAATTCCACACGCCCGTGTGAATTCTCTGGAACCTTGACTCTTCGGCAGAAGTGCACAGTAACTTGCTACAGTGATTCGCTACAGTAACAAAGCTACAGTGTTGCTGCAGTAACTCTCTGAAATGCTCCCGAATATGTTGTTTCTTCATCGAGGCCATTGAATTGGGCACACAATCAATGGTAGATCGTGCCTATTGCTTCGAGTCTCCTTCTTGGTGAAGTTTTCCTAAGCTACACGAGTTAGACTTGTTGTGAATGTGACTGCCTTTGTGCCCCTCCAAAGGAGGTTGGCACACACTCACAAGTCTAACCTCGTGCCTTGTTCCTTGCTTGGTCTGAAAACCTCCCAACAATGGCGAACACGACCTAACTTCGTTCTTCTTTTCCAACTTAGCTCCACGAAACCTACAATGCTCAAGAATACACAAATGCACACTATTTAGTGATAAAATCTGATAAAAGTATGTTCATTTGTAAGATAATAACGCTTCGCGTTACTACAACACAAGCACTTATCAAATTCCTCCACACTTAAGCTTTTGCTTGTCCTCAAGCAAAATAGAACGTGAAAGTACTTAGGAAGAACAATTGAAACGTGCTCGGCCTTAGGTTCACCAAAAGCATGCAAAAGAAGTATTCTACAAGTAAGGAGAAATCACAACATTGCATAAGATTATCATTGCTCTAGCTAAAAACATGAATCAAAAAGGAATAACAACTCGAAAACGTGTAAGTGTGTGCGAATTCACTCAAGAAAACCAACGAGTACTCCTCAAACTTTTGTTACAAGGACTTACTTATGTACACTAAGTAAGGAAGTAGTAGTTTCACTCAACCTCTAAGGTAGCCCTTTCCTAGGCGGCCGCCAAAGGTGGCTTTCACACTTTCAAGGAGGTAGCTCTTTCTACCGGAGTGGTAGCTTTCACGCTTCCCATGAGAGAGCTCTTTCTCTCATTAGGGCATAACTTGTATCCGACTTATGAGAGTAGCTACATACTTCATAGGAAGTAGCTCTTTCCACCCCAAATGAAAAGCTTCAACTAATATTCACAAGTTAATTTTTTTTTTCCAGAGTTTTTACTACATAGAACTTCACAACTTACTAAAGTAATACTAAACTAGTCCTTAAAACTTCAAGATTGAGTTTCCAAAAGATTTCAAGAGTGAGTAGTGCAATAAGGTGTAATCGAGCAAAAATCCCCTAAAATTCAAGTGCAACTAGAATACAATGTTAAAAATTCGCCTAAACTCTAAGAATACGAATGTTGCAACTAAGGTGAACCGCCATAGGCTACATGAACATGATCAATTGACCGCACAAGTAAATGTGTGTGTAATGTGAATTCTCCCCCCCACACTTAAGATGTACATTGTCCCCAATGTACGCATGCAAGCATTATAACCAATAAAACAATGAAGAACAATTAGTGTGGAAGTTGCAATTGAAACATTACTCCCCTGAACTCCAAGTGTTGCGTTTGATGGAGCTAGGTCATTGAGAGTTGAGTCTCAATGGTTTGTGGAGCACACACGGTCCAATGACCGTGCCTATGACAATTCCTCAATTTCCTTAAATCCAAGACCATCTGCACACATACGCAAGGGTTCAGTATAGCTCAAAATAAAGCTCGAGTATATAAAGATATGATAATGAAGTACAACTCGAGACAAAACAAATAAAAACATACCCAAAAGGAGAGTCCTTTCTGGGTACTACAAGTCCAACAAAAATAAGAAAATAAAAGTGCGATAAAAGAAAGATAAAATCTACGACGCCTCAGTGTCGGTGTCCTGATGTGTATCCTCTGGTGCTGCTGCTGCTGCTGCTGGTGGTAGTGAATCTGATGCTGATGGAGATGGAGGCGAAGTCGGTGAGGGAACCCGTCGGGGTCGCACCACAGATCGCTCAAGCAACTGAATCACTGTGGCAAGTTGTGCTGATAAGTGAGCGAACTGTGATGCCTGAGTAGTCCTCAACTTGGCAAACCCTGCTGCCTGTGCGACCCTCAGCTCGGCTAACTCCTGCTGCATGATACCTACAGCATTCTCGAGGCGCTCGAACCTGTCCTGTCCTCGAGAAGGAGAAAAGATACGCACTGGAGGTGGCTCCGGTGCTGTGGGTGGTGCCTCGGCCTCTGCCCCTGCCTCTGTGCCCACTGGTGGTGGCTCTAAGGCTGTCTGTGAGCCCTCGGCCTGCTCTGTCTGGGGAATGGTCCATGTATATACTCCTGGCCCTGTCCTGCGGATCATCCCCATCATCCTCAGTGTATCTGTGCCCAGAGGGATTGGTATACTGTTCTTCTCTGCCCCTCGTACTCCGTCTCTGAGAATCATCCCTATCAGGAGTCTCGAAATGTAGGGTCCTGCGAAGATCACTCCAACCCTAGGGTATTGGCCCTGATGGCGCAAATACTCTGCTAAGATGTGCCCTAAGTGGAGTGGTACCCTCTGAGCAATCGAATATAGATAAAGAAACTCCTGGCGACTCAGAACCCCAGTGCTATCACCTCGGCCACTCACTGATCTACTAAGAATGGCATGTAAGTATCTGTAGGCCGGGCAAGACAAGCACGTGGCTTTAGAGATCCCTGGCTCATACTGGCCTTCTCCGCACAAATCTCTGTATGCCCTCTGCGGGGTAAGACTGCCCGGGTAGTCTGTAGGAAGATCCATGTACTCCTCGGTCTATGTATAGGCCTCATCGTATAGTCCCAGATGTATCGAAAACTGGGTCAAGCTGAAGCTGAAATGCTGGCCTAATACCCTAAACTGAATGGTATCAGGAGTGGAAAAATCCCTGTATGATCTGTTAAACTCAAATGAAGCCAGGAACTCCAGTGTCACCCCTCGAATGGCTGGGTCTCTAATCCTCAATAATCTCCTCCAGCCACCCACTGAGAGTAGCTCCTCAACCTCCTCGGCAATACCGTCACCCCCCTGGATCTCTCTGATAATGCTCAGGTCGGGGTATCGTGACTGTCCGAAACGGAGTGGGGATAATCTATCAAACCTGGTCTGGTGCTCAGGTATACTGAACTCTGTCTCCTCTGGAGGGGGTGTGGGCTCACGGGGTCGCTTCCCAGCCGACTTCTTGGACCTGGAAGTCATATCTGCGAGATTGAAAAGAGAATTGGTCAAAAACATTAAAATATAACAATCTGCAGAAATCCACACGGTCGTGTGTTAATTCCACACGCCCGTGTGGATCATCGGGCGGGCAGAGCATAACGGCCGCGGGGCCAAAATTCCAAAATTAACAATCTAATTCGTTCCAATTCATTCCTAAGCATACTCGCATACTCATTAATCATTCAATATAGGCAAAATCATCAAAAAGAACGAATTAAGTTGAGAATTGACGGAGAAGAAGGCTTTGAAGTCCTTACCGACGGAGTGGATGAAGAAATATTAAGAACCGGCCGGAAAACTACAATAAAAGCCTTAAAAATCCTCTGAGATGGTTGGGGAACTAGTGGAGAGAGTAGAAGGAGAGTTTAGAATGAAAATGGAAGAGGCACTAGTGAAAACCAAAAGAAATCGCGCGGCTTTTGGAGTTCTGGGAATTCACACGGCCGTGTGACAATGCCACACGGCCGTGTGCCTCTGAAATTAGGGTTCACAGGGGCCAACACACGCCCCTGTGTGCATTCTGTTTACTCTCTGGCTACCCCACACGGCCGTGTGGTAATTCCACACGGCCGTGTGCCTTCACAAGGATATCCACAGGGGCTGGTACACGACCCTGTGGCTTCTCGGGAAAACATAGAAGCTCTCTGAAAAATATCACACGGCCGTGTGTTAATTCCACACGGCCGTGTGCCCAACCTGGCCAAGAACACAAGGCCGGTCACAGGGGCCAACACACGCCCCTGTGGCCTCTCTGATTTGCCCGAAAAATCTAAGTGTTTCACACGGCCGTGTGTTAATTCCACACGGCCGTGTGCCAATCACAAGCTCTTCCACAGGGGCTGTCACACGCCCCTGTGTTTTCTCGGGAAGAAGGGATTTTTCTGCAGAGTTTTCACATGGCCGTGTGTTAATTCCACACAGCCGTGTGCCTTAGCACAGTGGTACTCACAGGGGCACCCACACGCCCCTGTGAACTCTTTGGAAAAGAGTTGAAGTTCTGCAAAAATTCACACGGCCGTGTGTTAATTCCACACGGCCGTGTGCCCCTTCTGAAGTTTTCACAAGGGCAAAGTCACGCCCCTGTGTCTTCTCTGGTTGAGCTCCAATTGGTAACACACGGCCGTGTGTTAATTCCACACGGCCGTGTGTTTTCTCTGGTTTACTTAGAAAATTTTACAGACTCTCAGAAAAATTCAGAAACTCTTTAAAAATACTTAGAGCCTGTAAAAACCATAAAATTACGACCAGAAACCAAAGAAAACACACTCAACCAACCTAAACTTCATCAATTATCGTTAAGGCACATGAAATTCATCAAAAACCCATAAGAAAATCGCAGCGTAAGCACATGAAAAATTCAGGACACCAAAACTAAGACTTTTTATTCAATCTAAAGCTAACTAGGTCCTAGAAAAACTGTAAAGCCTTGGGTTGCCTCCCAAGAAGCGCTTGTTTAACGTCACTAAGCTTGACGTACCTGGCTTACCTCAAGGCGGTCGAAGGAAAAATATTTCTTTGTCGTTGCTGCAAACCTCTCCACCAAAGTATGGTTTCAACCGGTGTCCGTTTACCTTGAACGTGCCCTTCTCCGGATGAGTAATCTCAATTGAACCTTGGGGTGATACCTGAGTGACTGTGTACGGGCCAAACCATCTAGTCTTTAACTTTCCGGGGAAGAGTCGTAATCGGGAGTTGAATAGTAGGACTTGGTCACCGACCTTGAATTCGTTAGGTAATTTGATATGCTTGTCATGCCATTTTCGAATCTTCTCTTTGTAAATTTTGGCATTCTCATATGCTTTCAATCTCCATTCATCGAGTTCATTAAGATGAAGCAGCCTCTGTTCACCAGCTCTTCTTAAGTCGAAGTTCATTGCTTTAATTGCCCAATATGCTTTATGTTCAAGTTCCACGGGTAGATGGAATGACTTCCCGTAGACTAGATTATACGGAGTGGTGCCTATGGGTGTCTTGTACGCTGTGCGATGGGCCCATAGTGTGTCATCCAACCGTTCTGACCAGTCTCGCTTTCCTTATTCCACAGATTTGGTCAAGATTCGCTTAAGTTCTCTATTGGTGACTTCCACTTGACCACTAGTTTGAGGATGATATGGAGTGGCAAGGCGGTGGCGTACCCCGTATCTTTTCAACACTTTTTCTAATTGAGCATTACAGAAATGGGTTCCTCAGTCACTAATGATGATTCGCGGAGTTCCAAATCGAGTGAATAACCTTTTTAAAAATTTCACCACCGTTCTAGCATCATTACTTGGCAATGCTTGTGCTTCCACCCATTTGGAGACATAGTCAACTGCTACTAGTACGTACTGGTTCCCGTTAGACTTTGGAAATGGTCCCATGAAATCAATGCCCCAGACATCGAATACTTCGCAGAATTGTATAGGATTCTGAGGCATCTCATCCCGCCGAGATAAATTTCCAGCCCTCTGACAATTGTCACATCGAAGAACGAACTGGTGTGCGTCTCGAAAGAGAGTTGGCCAATAGAATCCTGCCGCCAAGACTTTTTTGGCAGTCCTACTTGATGCATAATGGCCCCCAACTGGCCCTGAATGACAGTGAGCAAGAATATCCCATCCTTCCTCCCTCGATACGCATCTCCGAACTATTTGATCTGCACAAATACGGAAGAGGAACGGATCGTCCCAGAAATAATTCTTTAAATCACTAAAGAATTTCTTCTTTTGCTGGAATGTGAGCCCTTGTTTGAGCACCTTCCCTGACAAATAGTTAGCAAAATCCGCAAACCATGGAGTGTCACCTGATGAAGTCGTTTTCTGAATTGAATACAAGTGCTCCTCCGGAAAGAAGTCATTAATTTCCTTGCTTGATGGCTCTTGTCCAATGCTACCCTCTAGCCGTGACAAGTGATCCGCCACAACATTTTCGGTTCCCTTCTTATCTTTTATCTCCATATCAAACTCCTGTAAGAGCAGTATCCAGCAGATTAATCTTGGTTTTGCATCAACTTTGTTGATGAGGTAGCGGAGAGCTGAATGGTCTGTGAATACAATAACTCTAGATAAAATGAGATATGATCTGAACTTATCAAGTGCAAATACCACCGCTAATAATTCCTTCTCTGTTGTAGTGTAATTTTCTTGGGCATCTGTGAGAGTCTTGTTTGCGTAATAGATGGGTTGGAATTGCTTACCTCTCCTTTGCCCCAAGACTGCTCCAACTGGATAATCACTAGCATCGCACATCAGCTCAAATGGTTCATCCCAATTCGGGGTGATTAGAATCGGAGCTTGAACCAGTTTTTCTTTTAAGACCTTGAAAGCTACTGCACAATCTTCCCCAAAGTCAAATGGAGCATCTTTTTCGAGAAGCTTGGTCAACGGCTGAGTGATCTTTGAAAAATCCTTAATAAACCGCCTGTAAAAACCTGCATGCCCCAGAAAACTTCGGATTCCTTTGACGTTTATTGGAGGAGGGAGTTTATCTATGACCTTTATTTTTGCTTTATCCACCTCCATACCCACACTAGAAATTTTGTGACCGAGAACGATACCTTCTTGAACCATGAAGTGACACTTTTCCCAGTTTAACATGAGATTTGTCTCCTCACATCTTTTCAGCACTCGTTCCAAGTTTTTTAAGCATATATCAAAGGAGTCACCAAACACAGAGAAATCATCCATGAATACCTCCATTATGTCTTCGATGAGATCATAAAAAATAGCAGTCATACAGCGTTAAAATGTAGCAGGTGCATTACATAGCCCGAACGGCATTCGTCTGTATGCAAACGTTCCATATGGACAAGTAAAAGTCGTTTTCTCCTGATCTTCCGGAGCAATAGGAATCTGAAAGTATCCTGACATTCCGTCTAGAAAATAGTAAAACTGATGCCCTGCTAATCGTTCCAGCATTTGATCAATAAACGACAACGGAAAATGATCCTTTCTGGTTGCATCATTCAACCTTCTGTAATCAATGCAAACTCTCCATCCCGTAACTGTCCTGGTTGGGATGAGCTCATTCTTCTCATTCTTAATTACTGTCATCCCACCTTATTTCGGAACCACTTGAGTTGGGCTTACCCAAGCACTATCGGAGATTGGGTAAATAATTCCTGCATCCAAGAGTTTCACCACCTCTCCCTTCACAACCTCTTTCATGTTTGGATTTAGTCTTCTTTAAGGTTGGATTACCGTTTTGAAGCTATCCTCCATTAAAATCTTATGTGTGCAAAATGAGGGGTTTATTCCTTTTAGGTCTGCGATTTTC
Organism: Dioscorea alata; assembly: GCA_020875875.1. Taxonomy (NCBI): domain Eukaryota; kingdom Viridiplantae; phylum Streptophyta; class Magnoliopsida; order Dioscoreales; family Dioscoreaceae; genus Dioscorea; species Dioscorea alata. Next base: position 9,697,924 of record CM037012.1, read on the forward strand.
CATGCTAACGCAGACTTGTGTATTTTCAACATGTTCACCAGTTTATCTTTTTGCTCCCGAGAAAGATTCGATGCTATGATCATGGGAAACTTCATTTCTTCTGCCAAAAATGCATATTCTAAGTGTTCTGGAAGTGTTTTCAAATCTAACTCGGGTGGCTCATCAATGGATAGTCGAAGTCGGTCCCCCTTTAGTCTATCAATTTCTTCAAATTTAGTATCTTGTGGTTTATTAACGCAACCTGATACCTTCTCTGGACCATACTCCTTGAGTTGGTCCTGGGATCCTAATTTAACCCCCAATTCACAAGCTTCCTCAATTAGGTTTGCGATTCCCATTGAAAAGACTTCTTGCTTATGTTCCCAATAACCTGATTCAAACTGTGCGAGAACCTTCTCAAGGGTTTCTTCTGTGTCACCCTTTGACGAAGCTAGGGCTGATTTATCAAATTCATCCAACACACCGCCCAATTCATAATTCATGTTCTGCTCCTTGTAGAATTGATCGATACTGTTCACTATTTCTGTGCAAGGATGATTCACTGATTGATCATACTCAGTATAACTTGGAAATGGTTGGGCGATAAACAACTGCATTTTCTGCTTTACTTCCTCAACTAGGACCACAAGTGTATCAAAAGCTTCGCTTGCGTTAAACATTCCCTCGGTAAAACTGCAATTAGCGAAGAAAGAATTGGTGAGAATAGTGATAGATAGAGAAAATGTGAAATAGACAGCGAAATGAATGACTAAAATAGCAAAAACAAGTATCAAAAATAAGCCTATTCCCCGGCAACGGCGCCAAAAACTTGACACGACCTTTTGCGTGCGTACCGCAAGTGCACGGCCTTGTCGAAGTAATAAAAGTTACCCCGGTGAGTGGGTAGTCGAATCCACAGGGAATAGGGATTTAAAATACGAGAAGTTGCTATTGAGTCGTGTGATGTACGAAAAGAAACAATGATCGGAGTGATGAGTGAATTTATGGGAACTAGAGTAGATGCAAAACAAATAAATCGAAAGATGAAAGAGAGAAAAGTGCAAGCAACAAGTAAAAAGAGAGAGACTAGTAATAAGTGAAAATAGGGTATCCGGACAAGTTACCTCTAGGACTTATGCTTCTAGTGCAAGACTATGCTATTATACCTTCCTATTGATGTTAATTGAGTCGAGGAAAATCCTGAAACACACGGTCCCAAATCTAAGGTCAACCGTGGCTAACCTCAACACTATGTCCCGGTAATAGGATTCACGTCAACCCTTCACTCTGTTGATTGCTCAACTAAGCCCCAGGGGAGTATTTCTACCTAAGCCTAACACTACGTGGGATTGCTTTAAGCTCTAGGGACTCCTAGTGATAAAACCTGTTCCTATGTGTGATAGTTCTAACCCTTTGGTCCAGGAGGAAGAACCATTGTCTAAATTAAGCCCCAGTGCGTAGGATTCACGTCACCCCAAAACCTTGGGGGAGTTTGTCTACCTAGCACTTCAGTCTATTTAGACCTCTAATGACTCAAGGAATCGGAGGTAGGGAGAAATCACAACGGAAGGGAAAGGGGTACGGTGCTACCTCACAACTCTCCCTCTCAACCCTCTTCAATTTTAAGTAGTCTAATCCTATAGGAGTTGTCACACCTCCAAAGGATAACCTAGATTGTTCTCAATCCTTAGTGTCACGGCTAAGAGAAAACAATAGCACAAGAAATCTAAAATTGAAACTCGAATTTATTCATCAATTAATGGAAAAGCATAATAACAATGTCAAAGAAACATAATTATCCTAGAGTTTTACAAGTCCGAATACCCACGAGGGGTTTAGCTCCTCATGGAGCTATACATGTTCATCAATTTATGAAAGAAAGAACAAACTAAAGACATCAATGAAAACCCGCTCGCGTATGGTGTGGCCGTGGTCTTGTGCGGCCGTCGAACGTCGGTGACGATGCCGATGACGCGCTCCAATCCTCCACAAAGTCCTCTCCGAATTCTCTGGAACCTTGACTCTTCGGCAGAAGTGCACAGTAACTTGCTACAGTGATTCGCTACAGTAACAAGCTACAGTGTTGCTGCAGTAACTCTCCGAAATGCTCCCGAATATGTTGTTTCTTCATCGAGGCCATTGAATTGGGCACACAATCAATGGTAGATCGTGCCTATTGCTTCGAGTCTCCTTCTTGGTGAAGTTTTCCTAAACTACACGAGTTAGACTTGTTGTGAATGTGACTGCCTTTGTCCCCCTCCAAAAGAGGTTGGCACACACTCACAAGTCTAACCTCGTGCCTGGTTCCTTGCTTGGTCTGAAAACCTCCCAACAACGGCGAACACGACCTAACTTCGTTCTTCTTTTCCAACTTAGCTCCACGAAACCTACAATGCTCAAGAATACACAAATGCACACTATTTAGTGATAAAATCTGATAAAAGTATGTTCATTTGTAAGATAATAACGCTTCGCGTTACTACAACACAAGCACTTATCATGGACGGTGGAGAGCTCACACTTAGAGTCGGAGATGACAAGCTCACCTATCGCCTCGCCGAAGCCATGAGGCATTCTCTTGATTTTGATGACAGTCTATATTATCTTGATCCTACTGATGAGTGTATTGATGAATATGTGCAGGAATTGTTAAACCCGGATCCATATGAAGGATGGCCAGACAAAGATGCGGAGATCGAAGAAGAAGTACTTATGCTTGGTCCAGTTCAGACGGATGTCAAGATGGAGAAGGAACGTATGAAAAAGATGCTTCGGAGGTTGAAGAGGTCGAGAAGACGCCACAAGAAGAACCCCAACAAGAAAGGGAATGAACATTCACGGAGTAAGGGTGTTTCACCCGTTTGTGGTAACAAACTCGACAACTCTCCCTCTACTCTACAAAGGTTATGTAATGCATGCTTTCATGTTGTAGGGAAGAGGGCAACTTCTATTCATGAACCTCCGTAAGGTAAGATCAGGTACGTCAAGCTAAGTGACGTTAAACAAGCGCTTCTTGGGAGGCAACCAAAGGTTTTACAGTTTTCCTAGGATCTAGTTTAGTTTTAGGATGAATAAAAGTCTTAGTGTTGATGTCTTGAAGTTTCAATGCATGTGCTGCAAATTCGATCGTGGATTATTGATATTTTCGTGTGCTTTAATGTTAATTGACGAAGTTTGAGTCTGTTGAGTGTGTTTTCTATGGTCTCTGGTCATGTTTTTATGGTTTATACAGGCTCTAAGTGTTTTAAAAGAGTTTCTGAATTTTTTGGAAGAGTCTGTGAATTTTTCTGAGTAACCAGAGAAAACACACGGCCGTGTGTAAATTCCACACGGCCGTGTGTTACCTAATCAGAGCTCAACTAGTGAGGGCACAGGGGCGTGTGTGTGCCCCTGTGAGTGCCACTGTGCTAAGGCACACGGCCGTGTGGAAATTCCACACGGCCGTGCGAAACTCTGCAGAGAAAACCCTTTCTTCCCGAGAATACACAGGGCCGTGTGTGAGCCCCTGTGAGAGAGCTTGTGAAAAGCACACGGCCGTGTGGAGTATTCACACGGCCGTGTGAAACACTTAGTGTTTCTCGGGCGAGTCAGAGAAGCCACAGGGGCGTGTGGGTGCCCCTGTGGCCGGCCTTGTGTTCTTAGCCAAGTTGGGCACACGGCCGTGTGGAATTTCCACACGGCCGTGTGACATTTTTCAGAGACCTTCTGTGTTTTCCCGAGAATCCACAGGGCCGTGTGGGTGCCCCTGTGGATCCTCCTGTGAAGGCACACGGCCGTGTGGTTGTCTCACACAGCCGTGTGGGGTAGTTCAAAGAGCAACCAGAGTGCACACAGGGGCGTGTGTTGGCCCCTGTGAACCCTAATTTCAGAGGCACACGGGCGTGTGGAATTTCCACACGGCCGTGTGAATTTCCACAACTTCAAAAGCCGCGCGTTTTTCTTATAGAAATCACTTGTGCCTCTTCATTCTTCACTCTGAACTTCTCCTCTACTCTCTCCACCAATTTCCCAACGTTCTCTGAGCTTTTTGAGGGATTTTGCGAGTTTTTCCGGCCGATTTCTCTCGTTTTCACTTCACACCATCGGTAAGCTTTCCCTCGCTCTTTTCTTCGTCAATTCTTAATGTAATTCGTTCTTTTCGATGATTTTGTTTGATTTGAATGATTAATGAGTATGCGAGTATGTTTAGGAAAGAATTAGAACGAATTAGATCGTAAATTTTGGATTTTGAGACCCACGGCCGTGATGCTCTGTCCGCTAGAAGCTCCACACGGGCTTGTGGAAATTCCACACGGCCGTGTGGATTTCTGCAGATTGTTCTGTTTTAATGTTTTTGATCGATTCTCTTTTCAATCTCGCAGATATGGCTTCCAGGTCCAAGAAATCGGCTGGGAAGCAACCCCGTGAGCCCACACCCCCTTCAGAGGAGACAGAGTTTAGTATACCTGAGTACCGGACCAAGTTTGATAGATTGTCCACACTCCATTTTGGACAGTCACGATACCCCGACCTGAGCATTATCAGAGGGATTCAAGGGGGTGACAGTATAGCCGAGGAGGTTGAGGAGTTACTCTCGGTGGGTACCTGGAGGAGACTATTGAGGATTAGAGATCCGACCATTCGAGGAGTGACATTGGAATTTCTGGCCTCATTCGAGTTCGACAGATCGAACAGGGACTTCTCTACTCCTGATGCGATTCAGTTCAGGGTATTAGGCCAGCATTTCAGCCTCAGCGTGACCCAGTTTTCGATCCATATGGGGCTATACGATGAGGCCTATACGCAGACCGAGGAGTATGAGGGTCTTCTTACAGACTACCCGGGCAGTCTTACTCCGCAGAGGGCATACAGAGATTTGTGCGGAGAGGGCCAGTATGAGCCAGGGGTCTCGAAGGCCACGTGTTTATCTCGCCCGGCCTACAGATATTTACATGCCGTTCTGAGTAGATCAGTGAGTGGCCGGGATGATAGCACTGGGGTTCTGAGCCGGCAGGAGCTTCTTTATCTATATGGGTACCACTCCACCTAGGGCACATCCTAGCAGAGTATTTGCGCCATCAGAGCCAGTACCCTAGGGTTGGAGTGATCTTCACGGGACCCTACATTTCGAGACTCCTGATCGGGACGAGTCTCAGAGACGGAGTGCGAGGGGCAGAGAAGACCAGTGTACCGACCCCTCTGAGCGCAGATACACTGAGAATGATGGGGATGATCCGCAGAGCAGGATTAGGGACGTATACATGGATCATTCCCCAGTCAGAGCAGGCCGAGGGGTCCCAGGCAGCATTAGAGCCACCTCCAGCGGATACAGAGACCGAAGCACCACCCACCGCGCCGGAGCCACCTCCGGTGCGCATGTTTTCACCCTCTCGAGGCCAGGATCGGTTGGAGCGCCTCGAGAGTGCAGTAGGGGTGATACGATCCGAGGTGGCTGAGGTCAAGGCCACACAGGATGCACAGCACACAGAGGTCATGGCTCGATTACACAGCATACAACAATTACTCGAGCGAGCCATGACTTCACCATTCGTGGTCCGACCCCGAGCTTCCACTCCTACACCACCAGCATCCCCAGCTCCAGCATCACCAGCAGCAGCAGCAGCACCAGAGGCTTCTATCCAGGACACCGACGCTGAGGCGTCTTAGATTTAGTTTTTCTTTATTTTTATTTGATTTTCATTCTTGTACTTTTCTATTTTATTTTGGACTTGTAGTACTCAGAAAGGACTCTCCTTCTGAGTTTATCTTTTATTTAGCTTTTCTCTCGAGTTGTATTTCATTTTCATATTCTATATACTCGAGTCTTTATTGAGCTATACTGAACCCTTATGTATGTGTGCGCAGATGGTCTTGGATGAAAGGAATCTAAGGAATAGTCATAAACACGGTCATGGGACCGTGTGTTCTCCACAACCCATTGAGACTCAACTCTCAATGCACCTAGCTCCATCAAGCGCAACACTTGGAGTTCAGGGGAGTAATGCTTCAATTGCCTACTTCCACACTAATTGTTTTACAATTTTTAATTTTTATTGTGCTTGCATACGTACATTGGGGACAATGTACATCTTAAGTGTGGGGGGGAGTTCACATTGCACACACTTTTACTTGTGCGTTCAATTGCTTATGCTTATGTAGCCTATGGCGGTTCACCTTAGTTGCAACGGTTGTATTCTTATTGTTTAGGAGAATTTTTAACATTGTATCCTATCATGCTCTAGTTTCTACTTGAATTTTAGGATTTTTTTGCTCGATATTCTCATATTGCACAACTTACTCTTGGAATCTTTTGGAAACTCAATCTTGAAGTTTTTAAGGACAAGTTTATCATCGTTCTTAGTTTTACTTTGGAAAATGCATAAAAAAATGGAAAAGAGAAAAAGAGAAAAAAATATATGAGTTTGTAAATATTAGCTTTGTTTTAATTATGCATTTGGGGTGGAAAGAGCTACCGCCTATGAAGTATGTAGCTTCTCTCATAAGTCGGATACAAGTTATGCCCTAATGAGAGAGAGAGCTATCTCATGGGATGCGTGAAAGCAACTACCCCGGTAGAAAGAGCTACCTCCTCGAAAGTTTGAAAGCCACCTTTGGCGGCCGCCTAGGAAAGGGCTACCTTCAAGGATGTGTGAAGCTACTACTTCCTCCCCTATTTTTTTTTTGTTTTTGTATATAAATAAGTCCTTTGTAACCAAAGTTTGAGGAGTACTCGTTGGTTCTCTTGAGTGAGATCGCACACACTAACACATTTTTCGAGTTTTCATCCTTTATGATTCGAGTTTTTAACTAGAGCAATGGTAACCTTATGCAATGTTTTGATTTCCCCTTACTTGTAGAATGCTCCTTTTGCATACTTTTGGTGAACCTAAGGCCGAGCACTTTCAATTGTTCTTCCCAAGTACTTTCACGTTCTATTTTGCTTGAGGAAAAGCAAAAGCTTAAGTGTGGGGGGATTTGATAAGTGCTCGTGTTATAGTAATGCGAAGTGTTATTATCTTGCAATGAGCATTAATTTAATCAGATTTTATCACTAAAAAGTGTGCAATTGTTTACTTTCGTGCATTGTAGGGTTGTGAAGATAAAATGAAGTAAAGGAACGAAGTTAGGTCGTGTTTGGCGTTGTTGGGAAGATTTTCGGACTAAGGAAGGAGTAAGGCGTGAGCATAGACTTGTGGGTGTGTGCCAACCTCCTTTGGAGGGGCACAAAGGCAGTCACATTCACAATAAGTCTAACTCATGCCAACAAGGAGAACTTCACCAACTAGACGATTCGAAGCAATCGACACGATCTACCGTTGATTGTGTGCCCAATTCAACGGCCTCGATGAAGAACGACGAATTCGGGAGCGTTCCCAATTCAACGGCCTCGATGAAGAACGATGAAATTTGTAGCAAGTTACCGTTCACAGTCGGTCGAAAATCAGTTTTCCAGAATTTTCACACGGGCGTGTGGAAATTCCACACGGCCGTGTGAAATCCCGATTTCGGCAAATTTAAAGCCGCGACTGCACATTATAAAAGCCCGATTTGCAGATTTTTTGAGATGATCTTTGACCTAATTTTCTCCTCAACTTTGGAGAGGGCGGCTAGGGTTTTGGAGAGGACTTCGTGGAGGTTTGGAGCGCGTCATCGGCATCGTCATCGATGTCCGGCGGCCGCACAAGACTACGGCCACACCATACGCAAGGGGGTTTTTCATCTATGTCTTTACTTCTTGTTTTATTATATACATTAATGAACATGTATAGCTCCATGAGGAGCTAAACCCCTTGTGGGTATTCGGACTTGTAAAACTCTAGGGTTATTATGTTTCTTTGACATTGATATTATGCTTTTCCATTATTGATGAATAAGAATTGAGTTTCGATCTTAATTTTATCTTGCTATTGTTTTCCCTTAGATGTGACACTAGGGTTGAGAGCAATCTAGGTTTTCCTTTGGAGGTGTGACAACTCCTATAGAATTAGACTCTTTAAGATTGAAGATGGTTGAGAGGGAGAGTTGTGAGGTAGCGATGTACCCCTTTCCCATCCGGTGTGATTTCTCCCTACCTCCGTTTCCTTGATTTAATAGCGGTCAAGATAGAGTGAAGTGCTAGTTAGATAAACTCCCCTGGGGCTTAGTTACACGAGTAACGGAGTGAAGGGTTGAAGTGAATCCTATGCACTGGGGCTTAATCTAGACTAGGGTTCTTCCTCCTGGACCAAAGGGTTAGAACTACACATAGGAACAGGTTTAATCACTAGGAGTCCCTAAAACTTAATGTAATCCCACGTAGTGTGAGGTTTAGGTAGATGTACTCCCCTGGGACTTAATCGTGCGAGCGATAGAGTGAAGGGTTGTTGTGAATCCCAATACCGGGGCATAGTGTTGGGGTTAGTCACGGTTGACCTTAGGTTTGGGACCGTGAGTCTAAGGATTTTCTCGACTCAATTAGCATCAATAGGAAGGTATAATAGTATAGTCTTGCACTAGAAGCATAGATCCTAGAGATAACTTGTCCGGATACCCCACTTCATTATTTGTTAAATCCTCTTTAATCTCTTTTCTTGCGATTTCTAATCTTTCACCTTTCTCTATTTAATTTCCTGACTTTAGTATAATTGTTCTCATAATTCACACACAAATCGATTACTACTTTTCCGTACTTCGCATAGTTTTAATAATGAAATCTCGTATTCTAACTCCCTATTCCCTGTGGATTCGACTACCCTCTCACCGGGGTAACTTTTATTACTTCGACAGACCCGTGCACTTTCGGGGAGCCTGTCAGTGAGTTAGACATCATTCACTTGAATCTATCTTGCAAGGAAGGTTTCAAGCAAAGGGTCATTTCCTTCTTGAGATGGTTGTTGAGGGAGTGGAGATTGATGCTCTGATGGCCGAAACTACCCATGTGATCCCTGTCCTATTTTGTTCCAAGAAAAATTTCTGTGGTTTCTCCACAATGGATTGTATGCACCATTGTAAAGGTTATTTTGGAACTGGTTGTTCTGACAAACATAGTCTACCTGTTCCACACTAGCACCCCTATTGGGTGATGAACAACTAGATCAAGCTTGATTTCCCTATGTTTCCAACTAATGATCTGGTTCTGTGGTTGGACTTGCATTGTGGCCAATCTCTTCAATATGTCTTAACTGTTATGTTCCTTTTGGAACTCCATTGATACCCATTAGAGTCATATCATCAATCAAAGTATGTGCGGCACTGTAGCTTGTTACTATAGCAAAACACTGTATCAAGCTACTATTCACTTTCTGTCGAAATTCAGAATTCCAGAGAATTCACACGAGCGTGTGGAAATTCCACACTGCCATGTAAATTAAATTTCCAGCAAACCAGAAACTTCACACGCCCGTGTGGAAATTCCACACGGCCGTGTGAAGTCACGATAAGTTCAAATTTAAATCCGCACTCAACATTATAAAAGCCCGATTTGGAGACTTTCAAAGGGATCTTTTGACCTAACTTTCTCCCCAACTTCTGGAGAGTGCGGCTAGGGTTTCAGAGAGGACTTTGTGGAGGTTTGGAGTGCGTCATCGGCATCATTACTGACGTCCGGCGGCCGCACAAGACCACGACCACACCATAAGCAAGGGGTTTTCATCAATGCTTTTTATTTATACTTCCTTTTATATTTTGATAAACATGTATAGCTCCATGAGGAGCTAAACCCCTCGTGGGTATTCGGACTTGTAAAACCCTAGGATTGTTATGTTTCTATGACATTGTTATTATGCTTTTCCATTATTGATGAATAAATTTGAGTTTGAATTTTAATTATCTTTTGCTATTGTTTTCCCTTAGCCGTGACACTAGGGTTGAGAGCAATATAGGTTACCCTTTGGATGTGTGACAACTCCTATAGGGTTAGAATACTTAGGATTAAAGAGGGTGAGTCGTGAGGTAGCGAAACGTTCGTTTTCCCTTCCGGTGTGATTTCTCCCTACCTCCGTTTCCTTGGATAATTAGCAGTCGAAATAGAGTGTTAGGGCTTAATTTAGACCAGGATTCTTCCACCTGGACAAAAGGGTTAGAACTACATATAGGAACAGGTTTTATCACTAGGAATCCCTAGAGCTTAAATCAATTCCACGTAGTGTTAGGCTTAGGAAGATAGACTCCCCTGGGCTTAGTTGACAGGTCGACAAGAGTCAAGGGTGGCAGTGAATCCTAATGTCGGGGGCATAATGTTGGGGTTAGTCACGGTTGACCTTAAGTTTGGGACCGTGAGTTTAAGGATATCCTTGACTCAATTAACATCAATAGGAAAGTATAATAGCATAATATTGCACTAGAAGCATAAGTCCTAGAGGTAGTTTGTCCAGATACCCTATTTCATCCATTGCTAGTCTTTCTGTTTTAACTTTTATTTGCACTTTCTTATCTTCCACCTCTCTGTTTAAATTCTTGTCTTTTATTATAATTGATTCCATAATCCACTCATCAATTCGATTATCACTTTTCGTACACTGCATAACTAAATAGCGAAATCTTGTGTTTTAAATCTCTATTCCCTATGGATTCGACTACCCACTCACCAGGGTAATTTTATTACTTCGACAAGCCCGTGCACTTGCGGGATACACGTAAGGGGTCGGGTCATGTTTCTTAAAGTGAACCCCTGACTTTAGCATCGAGTATCTGCTTAGTCACCAAATTTAGCCTGATATAAAAAATTTGGATCTGTATCCATTCAACAATCCCGTGTTGTGGCCATTTCTTTCACAAATCCTTGTACCTCTCCCCTGTGTCGTGCAAGCTCTCGAATTCCATTTGCCTAAAATAGGAGATATTACTGCTCAATTTAGTGATCTTCACTTGAGGAAAGTACCGAGTAAGGAATTTCTCGGCCAACTGTGCCCATGTGGTGATCGACCCTTACGGCTAGGAACTTAGCCACTGTTTGGCCTTTTCTCACACTAAAAATGGGAATAGTAAAAAACAAACTATATACTAAGATATGTTGTTCACCTTGAATGTATCACAGATTTTCAAGAAATTGGAGAGATGAGCATAAGGGTCCTCATCTTGAAGCCCATCAAATTTGCACATTTGCTACATCATCTGATTAAAGTTAGGTTTCAATTCAAAACTATTCGCTATCACTGGAGGGCGAAGAATACTATACCCCATTCACTGAAGGTTTGGCTTTGCATATTAGAAATACTATGATGGTTTTCAGCCATGTCTTGATCTTGGTTTATGTCCATACTCGCTTTAACCACCTTGATTCTCCCAACTGTATTGTTCGCAATCTTCTCCAAAAAGCCCTTTCAATGTTAGGATCGGGCCCGACCAATGGCGATGAGCTTCCACGAGTCATACAATATTGTCTGCAAAACAAAATTAACAAAAATTAAAACCAAAAGAAGAATAAAAGAATGAAATATAAACAAAAATCAAGAAAATGGCTAGATTACTAAAAATAAAAACTTTCTCAAAAGTTGGCCGTTCCTAACAATGATGCCAAAAACTTAATACGCCCCTTATGTGACTACAAGTATACAGGTCGTATAAGTAGTAAAGTGTACCTGAATGGGTTGTGCAGTCGAATCCTTAGGGACTGGTATAGCTCTCGATACTCGTTAAATTCTTAGTATCTAACTGGTTCAAAGATTTGGGTATAATTCTAAATCTAAAAGAAAATAAAAGCTAAGAAAAGAAATAGTGAGATAGGCTTTTAGGTGAAAAGAGATCAATGAGAAGGATATTGCCCAGGGTTACCCCCCTCGACAAATGTACTAACTTAAACAATGATTATATGGTACATCTCCTTAGACCACTGGTAAATGACTAAAGAGGGTTTGATAACATACATGACCACACCCTTTCGAGCCCCGAAAGTGCACGGGTTGTCGAAGTAATAATACCCCAGTGAGAGGGTAGTCGAATCCACAGGGACTAGTGATTCAAGAAAAGAGAAGTTGCTACTTAGCTAGTGTAAAAATAATAATGGTGAGAGAAAGCAATGTGTGTACAATAAAAGAAAGAGAAATATGAAAGAAAGAAGAGTGCAAGCAAAGAGTAAGGAGGAAACAATCAATGCAAATATGGGGTACCCGGACAAAACTTCCTCTAGGACTAATGCTTCTAGTGCAAAGCTTGTATTATACCTTCTAACTGATGTCTAATGAGTCATGGAAATCCTTAAGCACACGGTCACAAACCTAAGGTCAACCGTGACTAGATCCACACTATGGCCCGGCACTAGGATTCACTACAACCCTTCACTCTATTAATCGCTCAACTAAGCCCCAATGGAGTCCATCTCCTATAACCTCACTCTATGTGGAACTGCTTGGGGTTCTAGGGATTCCAAGTGAAAGAACCTGTCCCTAAGTATAGTTCTAACCCTTTGTTCTAGGCGAAATAACCCTAGTCTCAGTTAAGCCCAGTACTAGGATTTACTACAACCCTTCACTCTGTTGCTTGCGCAACTAAGCCCCAAGGGAGTTCATCTCCTAGTACTTCACTCTAATTTAACCACAAAGAAATCTTGGAACATGGAGATAGGGAAAATCATGCCGAAGGGGAAAGGGGACATTTTGCTAACTCTCGACTCACCCTCTCGACCCTCTCGAAACTCATGTAGTCTAATCCTATAGAAGTTGTCATACCTTCGAAGGATAACCTAGATAACTCTCAACCCTAGTGTCATGGCTAAGGGAAAATCAATGCAATTGTCATACAAGATTGGAACTCAATTAAAAGGATCAATTAATAAGCATAATAAAAGTCATAGAAACAATGTCATCCTAGGGTTTACAAGTCCAAATAACCACTAGGGGTTTAGCTCTCCATGGAGCTATATAAAATCATCAAAGTATATGTATCAACAAGTATAAAAAACATGAATAAAACCTCCTTGTGATGTGTGGCGATGGTCTTGTGAAGCCGCTCCATCTTCTCCACCAAGTCCCTTGTCAAGCGTAGAGCACGCCTCGCTGAATCCATGCCGACGAGAACTCCCCCAATAACTATCTTCCAAAGGACGTCAATATCGATGCCATAGAATGCTCCAAAAGCCTTCCAAAATCCTCTCCGAACCCTAGCTGTGAGCCCTCTAGAAGTTGGGTGAAAGATAGATCAAAAAGTCCCCAATTAAATCTGATGTCGCGGTATTTAAAGGCTGAAATCCAGCATCCACACGCCCATGTGGATTTTTTGGAAATTGATTTCTGGAGCGCAGCAAATAGTAAACTGCTACAGTGACTCGCTTCATTAAACTGCTACAGTACTCGCGCCCAAGTTGTTCCCAACTTCGTTTTCTTCATCGAGGCCATTAAGTTGGGCACACAACCAATAGTAGATCATATCGTTTCTTCTTTTTTCTTTATTGATGAAGTTCTTCAATGTCACACGAATTAAACTATATGGGTGTGACTACCTTTGTACCCCTTCAAATTATAGAATAATTTGAGCACATTGGAGGTTGTCATACACCCACAAGTCTAGAACCCGTGCTTTAATCCTTGCTTGGTCCAAGAAACTCCTCAACAAAGGTGGACATGACCTAATTTTGCTCTTTTTCCTCTAACTCTTCTCCACAACCCTACATGCACAAAAGAACACAAATACACATGAATTAATGATAAAACCTAAGAAAAGTAATGCTCAATGTAAGAAAAGAATACTTCGTATCACTTATACACGAGCACTTATCAGTACAACCTATCTCTAGAAGGAGACACAACCCCTTCCCTAATGTGTGCCTTAACTAGATGGATTTCTTAATCATCATCTAGACATCCAATATGCAATTATGGTTAACAAGCTATCAAGATTACAATCACAACTACCGGGAATATGGCCATCAAGTTTTGCTCATGCAACTAATGACAATTCCCATGCCAAGTTTTGTAACATGCATAATAAGGCAATTAACACAAGAGTTTTGCAAACCAAGGTAAGCTGTCACACCCCGTCCCATAGGTCCCATATGTGACATGCTGCCATGACAATCCAAGGAAGGTCCAACACTACCTCAATCCTGGATCACCATAAGGCTAACCTGTTTCCTGTACATTACTGCTATACAACAAGGAAGGCATAACTTAACAATTTGAATAACTTACAAATGAGAACATATAACAACCTTACTTCACAAGAACATCAATTTATCACAAGGTCGACACATAAGTAATCACAACATAGAAAGTTATAACAACCATGATACCATTCCCCAAACACTGGGAATAACTATTATACTTCCCAAAATCCTGACTAACACAAGTAAGAAAATCAAAAGAGAATAATACATGGCATGAAGGTATAACATCCTAGTGGATCCATCTAATACATATCAATAGTGTTGAGTGTCCTACACAACCCAAAATGACCACAAAAATAAACTCTACTAAGCACTTCACGCTTCCACCCCCGATGTTATGCTATCACCTGGGAGGAAGAAAGAAGGGGTGAATAACTAAGTTACTCAGTGAGGGGCTAAACATGAAGCTATATCTCATACATCATGAACTAAAATTATAAGTTCAAAAATATGTTTCGATCCTCAAAATGTTTACTATACTTTAAATAGCCAGTAGGGCACAAGAAATTAAGTTTGCATCAATGAAATGCTTGATAAAAAAACCATGTAACCCATTATGAAATCCATACAAGTATGAAATCTAAATTCATACATTCATTTAGCAATTCATTGTTCAAGATGTTCAAAAATAAATAAATCAACAATTAAAACAATCAATATTATCATAATTAGCCTAGAAAACCCTACCTCGGTAACCGTTTCCTCGGTTAGGTCAGGATCCACCAAGATGCGCGTATCTTTGCGTTGGCGGTTGCGGAGTTTGTGTGGTGACTCCGAACAACCCAACAATATCCAAGTCAGGCCTCTACACTCCCACCTGAAATGGCATAACCTGTTTGACGGTTTTCCAAGCCACCTCTACTAGATCGGCCCATGGAAACCATCCACTTTTTACTGTAGTAAGTAATGGAGCTTGGCTACCATGTCACTATCAAAACATTTAAATAATAAACCAGCACGTAGGCTCAGTATATACATCAACATGATAGTGTAATTATCATCAAGAGATCATAAATTTTCACATGTTCAACTTTCACTCCAAGAGTGAATAACTTGATTATAACATCTTCAATGAAATCATTTTCATCATGAACATCTTACATGAGTATTCTTGGAAAAATATACTGCAAATAGAGCATCATCACAATGAAACTCAATTTGGTTTGCATTTGCCTTTATGGGTCATCATATCAAGAATATCAAGTTCCTTGAACATACATAACTAGAGACCATATATTTCAAAACATAAAGAAACATAAAGACGCCTCAAACATTGGTGTCTCCTACTGATATTGATGTTGTTTCTACTGACGATGGTGATCCTGGCACTATTGGTAATGGTGATGATGCTTGCGGTCTCATAACAAAAAGCGAGGTCATGTCTTGCTCAAGGATCTCCTAAAGGGGTCAAGAAGCGCCATCACCTTAGAGTGGTTCACAGCCTGTACCACGTGAACCTCAGCCAACTTGGTCGGGAGTACCCGTACAACACTCTCAAGCTTCTCAAAATGATTGACACGACCCCTTGCGTGTATCCCACAAGTGCACGGGCTTGTCGAAGTAATAAAATTACCTTGGTGAGTGGGTAGTCGAATCCACAGGGAATAGGGATTTAAAATACGAGAATTTGCTATTCAGTCGTGCAATGTACGAAAAATAATGATCAGAGTGATGAATGAATTTATGGAATCAATTAGAATAAACGATAAGAAAGTAAATAGAGAGATGTAAGACAAGAGAAAAGCAAGTAGAGGTTAAAAGAGAAGACTAGAAATGGATAAAATAAGGTATCCGGACAATCTACCTCTATGACTTATGCTTCTAGTGCAAGACTATGCTATTATACTTTCCTATTTATGTTAATTGAGTCGAGGATATCCTTAAACTCACGGTCCCAAAACTTAAGGTCAACCGTGACTAACCTCAACATTATGTCCTGGTATTAGGATTCACTACGACCCTTGACTCTCGTTGACCTGTCAACTAAGCCCCAGGGGAGTCTATCTTCCTAACCCTAACACTACGTGCGATTGCTTTAAGCTCTAGGGATTCCTAGTGATAAAACATGTTCCTCTATGTAGTTCTAACCCTTTCGTCAAGGTGGAAGAACCCTAGTCTAGATTGAGCCCTAAAACTCTATCTTGACCACTAATTAACCAAGGAACGGAGGTAGGGAGAAATCACACCGGAAGGGAAAAGGGTACATTGCTACCTCACAACTCTCCCTCTCAACACTCTTCAATCTTAACTAGTCTAATCCTATAGGAGTTGTCACACCTCCAAAGGATAACCTAGATTGTTCTCAACCCTAGTGTCACGGCTAAAGAAGAATAATAGCATAAGATAATTAAAACTGAAACTCAAATTTATTCATCAATAATGGAAAAGCATAATAACAATGTCATAGAAACATAATGATCCTAGGGTTTTACAAGTCCGAATACCCACGAGGGGTTTAGCTCCTCATAGAGCTATACATGTTCATCAAAGTGTAAAATAAAGCACAAACTAAAAACATCACTGAAAACCCCCTCGCGTATGGTGTGGCCATGGTCTTGTGCGGCCATCGAACATCGATGTCGATGCCAATGGCACGCTCCAATCCTTCACAAAGTCCTCTCCGAAACCCTAGCCGCCCTCTCCAGAAGTTCCAAAGAAAGATAGGTCAAAAGATGCTCAAAAAGTCTCCAAATCGGGCTTTAAATAGGCTAAGTGCAGCTTTAAATTTGAACTTATTGGGGCTTCACACACCCGTGTGGAATTTCCACACGCCCCTATGAAGTTTCTGGCTTCCTGGAAAAATTACTACACACGGCCGTGTGGAATTTCCACACGCCCATGTGAAGTCTCTGGCTCGGTGGGAATTAATTCACGTGGCCGTGTGTTAATTTCACACACCCGTGTGAACTCTCTGGAAACCTGATCTTCGGCAGAAAATGAACAGTAACTTGCTACAGTGAATTGCTACAGTAACAAGCTACAGTGTTGCTGCAATGACTCGCCGAAATGCTCCCGAATACGTTGTTCTTCATCGAGGCCATTGAATTGGGCACATAATCAATGGTAGATCATGCCAATTGCTTCAAGTCTCCTTCTTGGTGAAGTTCTCCTAAGCTACACGAGTTAGACTTGTTGTGAATGTGACTGCCTTTGTGCCCCTCCAAAGAGGTTGGCACACACTCACAAGTCTAAGTTCGTGCCTTGTTACTTGCTTGGTCCGAAAACCTCCCAACAACGGCGAACACGACCTAACTTTGTTCTTCTTTTCCAACTTGGCTCCACAAACCTACAACGCACAAGAATACACAAATGCACACTATTTAGTGATAAAATCTGATAAAAGATAAGCTCATTGTAAGATAATAACGCTTCGCGTTACTATAACACAAGCACTTATCAATGATCATCGGCTCGAGATAGAGAAAAGATGTGCACTGGAGGTGGCTCCTGTGCTACATGGCGTGCCTTGGTCTCTATCTGCTCCTGTGATGGCTGAGGGGCAGGCTGCGAACCCTCTATCTCATCTTCCTCACCCTCAGCTATTTCTGGTGGTGGCATGATCATCATATATGTACTCAGACCATATTTGCGCACCATACCCATAAGTCGCATAGTCTCCAAGCCGAGAAGAGACGGAACAATGATCTTCTTAGCCCCTCTGATCATGTTGAGCAAACCCATCCCCATGATGAGTCTAGTAATGTACAGGCCTAAGAATATCACTATGACTCTGGCATACTATCCTTGGTGATGTAATTACTCCACCATAATGTGTCATAGGTGGAGTGCCTCGCTCTGAACCATGGAGTACAAATACAACAACTCCTGTTGGCTAAGAACTCCTGTGCTGTCACCACGACCATTCACTGATCTGCTAAGAACGGCGTGGATATACCTATAGGCCGGTTGAGAGAGACACGTAGCCTTGGAGATCCCAGGCTCGTACTGACCATGGCAACACAACATCTTGTAAGCCCGTTGCGGAGTCAAACTGCCTGTATTGTTAGTCGGTAGCTGTTTATACTCCTCAATGTTAATGTAGGCCTCATCATACAACTCAAGTCAGACCTAAAATTTCATTACACTCATACTGTGGTACTGTCTCAACACACAAAACTGAATGGCGTCGATGCTCATGAACCTACTGTACGATCGGTCAAACTCAAACGATGCTAGCACCTCTATCGTCAACATATGGATAGATGGCTCTCTGATAGATAGTAACCTACGCCAGCTACCCACTGAAAGTAACTCATCGACATCCTCTGCCATCTCATCGACCAACTGAATCTTTCTCAATGCACTCAAGTCTGGAAACCATGATTGGCCAAACTTGAGCTTTGACAAACACTCGAATCTTGCATGATGTTGGGGTATAACTAACTCAAGCTGCTCGGGTGAGGGCTCACGAGGTCATTTGTCGATTGTTTTCTTCAATCTGGAAGCCATTCCTATAAGAATTGAAAATAAATTGATCAAATTAAACCTTAAAACCAATTCTGCAGAAATGCACATGGTCATCGCATCTTCGGGGTGAGACAACAGTGCGGCCGAAACCCACAAGAAGTATATAAAATCATCTAAATGCTTCTAAATACTTTCTAAAATCATTTACATGCATTTTAACCATGAAATCTATGCTACATTAACTAAACTAGATAGAGAAAAGAAGATTGGTAAAGAAAAAGAAAAGGAGAAAACTTATCGATGAAGAAGAATCAAAACAATGAAGAACGATCAGAAAGAACCCACAAACCCTTGAAATAGAGGATGAGAAGGTCAATAAGAGGAAGAGGATGTGTTCTTTCGGTGTGAGTGTGTTTAGAAATGAAGAGGCAAGAATAGATTTTAAAGAAAAGTCGCGACCTCTTGCATTCTGCACATCCACACGGGAGTGTGGAAATTATCCAAGCTCGTGTGCTTCCACAAGGGAGCTTCACAGGGGCACCCACACACCCCTGTGTGCTCTCCGGATGGCCAATTTGGTATCTGAACGCATCCACACAGGCGTGTGGAAAACATGCCCATGTGCCCAACTTGGCCAGGCATAAGGCTAGCCCTAGGGGGCCCACATTTCCCTATGTCATCTCTAGAATTCGAAAAAAATTTCTTAAGTTATCCACACACCTCTGTGGAAATTCCACACAGGCATGTGGCCAACCCAAGGTCATTTACAATGGCACTCACATGTCCCTAGTGTCTTCTGAGGATGGAGGAGATGAGCTCTGAAAGGAAAGACACGCCCGTGTGGAAATTATACAAGGCCGTGTGTCATCTTCGGATTGCTCAAAAACCTGCAGACTTTGCAGAAAAATTCTACAACACTAAAACACTATACAGAGATTGCATATACGATGAACATCTGACCAAAGCCTCATGAAAGCACGCTCAAATGACCTAAAACTTCGCCAATCACAATGAAGCACAATAAAACACCAACTATAAATGAGAAAATCATAGCAAAAGAAAATTATGATCAAAATACCAACACTAAGGCTCTTATTCATGCAAAAACTAAACTAAGACCTAGAAAAATAGTAAAGACTTGGGTTGCCTACGAAGAAGCACTTGTTTAGCATCACTAAGCTTGACGTACCTGCACTTTCCTCACTGGGGTTCATGAAGAATTTTTGCATACAATTTGAAAGCATGATGAGCACAATTTTTGCAAGTTAGAGGGGGAATGATCCAATTTGTTACCACACAAGGGTTTGTCACCCTTACTTCATGAATGCTCATCTCCACTAGCATTGGGGAGCTTCTTGTGGCGTCTCCTTGATCTTTTCAGCTTTTGGATCATCCTCTTCATTACTCCCAGGGCAGGTTGCACCTTGTCCACTAAACCGAGATGAAATTTCTTCATTTTCCACTTCCTGGTCTAGCCACCCCTCCAATGGGCCTGGACACAACATTTCCTGTACATAGTCATCAATTAAGAAATTAGTGGTGTCATGGAAATACAAAGTATCATCAAAATCAAGAGAATATCGCATGCTTCAGTGAGGAGGTATGTCAACTTATCATCTCCAACTCTTAATGTCAATTCCCCATCTTCCATGTCAATAAGAGCTTTGGAATTGTGTAAAAATGGCCTCCCAAGTATTAATTAGACCTCGACATCCTCATCCACATCTAACACCACAAAGTCCGCAGGAAAGATATACTTGTTGACTTTCACAAGTACATCCTCAATAATGCGCCTCGGATGTCTAACTGACTGATAAGTCAATTGAAGTGTCATCTGAGTGGGTTTAGGTTCTCCTAAACCTAACTTTAAAAAGAATGTATAAGGAATGACATTAATGCTACCCCCTAAGTCTGGCAATGCCTTCTCTTCACCAAAATTACCAATGTTTTATGGAATGATGAAGCTACCGGAGTCTTTCTTTTTGTTCGGCATATTCTTTTGCAGCACCGATGAGCATAAAGCATCTAGGATCATAGATGCACTCTCCTCCATCTTCCTCTTGTTGGTCAAGAGGTCTTTAAGGAACTTTGCATATTGAGGCATTTGAGACAACGCCTCCACAAATGGAATGTTGATGTGCAACTACTTCAGTAAACCAAAAAACTTCTTGTATTGCTCATTATTTGGGTCATTCTTCAGCCTTGAAGGATAAGGAATTCTTGGCTTGTAAGGTGGGGGTGCCACCTCATTATCTTTAGTTCTCTCCTCAAGCTCCACTTCTTTGGGTGACTCAATAGTAGGGGGTTTATTCTCAACTTCATGACCACTTCTCAAAGTGCTCACATTTACATGTTCATTTGGATTTATCTCCATGGTACTAGGCAAACTCCCTTGAGGTTTTTCACAAATTGACTTCACAATTTGAAAAACTTGGTTCTCCAAGTTATGTAAAGATGTGATATGATTGCGAAGTGTGGCTTCAACCGACTTAAATCTTGTGCCTCAAGATTGCATAAACTTGGTGAAAGCCTTCTCCAAATCAATCATCCAGTTTTCCAACCCTGAAACTCTGTTGTCCATATTCGGGCTTGTTGTTGGAAACCCAATGGTGCAGTAGTCTTCTGTTGCCCTTGATTACTCCCAAGACATGTTTGGGTCATTCCTCCAGTTCTGATTGTAGGTGTTGCTATACAAATTTCCTTGACCTCTCATAGCATTCCCTACAAAATCCACATGTTCCACTGAAGCTATATGACACGACCTTTTGCGTGCGTAATGCAAGTGCACGGCCTTGTCGAAGTAATAAAAGTTACCCCGGTGAGTGGGTAGTCGAATCCACAGGGAATAGTGTTCAGAAACAAGTGTTATCGCTATTTAGCTATGATGGGAATCGATGACGAGAAAAGTATGTATGTATAGATATAAAAGAAAATAAAAGAGGGCAAGAAGAATAATGAGGGTAGGAGAGGTAATCGATATAACGATGGGGTACCCGGACAAAGCTCCCCCTAAGACTAATGCTTCTAGTGCAAGACTAGTATTATATCCTCTAATTGATGTCTAATTGAGTCGAGGATATCCTTAAACACACGGTCCCAAAACTAAGGTCAACCGTGACTAACCCCAACACTGTGTCCCGGCATTAGGATTCACGTCAACCCTTCACTCTGTTGATTGCTCAACTAAGCCCCAGGGAAGTATATCTACCTAAGCCTAACACTACGTGGAGTTGCTTTAAGCTCTAGGGATTCCTAGTGATAAAACCTGTTCCTATGTGTAGTAGTTCTAACCCTTTGGTCCAGGTGGAAGAACCCTAGTCTAAATTAAGCCCCAGTGCATAGGATTCACATCATCCCAAAACCTTGGGGAAGTTTGTCTACCTAGCACTTCACTCTATTTCGACCTCTAATGAATCAAGGAATCGGAGGTAGGGAGAAATCACAACAGAAGGGAAAGGGGTACGTCGCTACCTCACAACTCTCCCTCTCAACCCTCTTCAATCTTAAGGAGTCTAACCCTATAGAGGTTGTCACACCCTCAAAGGATAACTTAATAGATTCTCAACCCTAGTGTCACATCTAAGGGAAAACATTAACAAGATAAAATCAAGATTGAAACTCAATAAAAGAACATCAAATTAAGAAAGCATAATAAAAGTCATAGAAACAATATCATCCTAGGGTTTACAAGTCCGAATACCCACTAGGGTTTAGCTCTCCATGGAGCAATACAAAATCAATAAATAGTTTAAGAACATATGCATGAAAACCATAAAGAAAACCCCCTTATAGATCGTATCGATGGTCTTGTGTAGTCGCGTGTCTTCTCCAACGAATCCCTTGTCAAGCCTAAGGCACACCTCGACAAATCAATGCCGATGAGAGCTTCCCCAATAGCTTTCTTCCAAAGGATGTCGATGTCGATGCCGTTTAATCGCCTCCAAAGACCTCCAAGAACCTCTCCAAATCCTAGCCGAAAGCCCCCCAAAAGATATTCAAGTGATAGAAGGGAAAGGTCCCCAAATAGATATGAAAACGGGCTATTTATAGACTGAAATCGAGCTGAATTCGGGCTGAAATCGGACTTCTGTGAAAATCCAGAAACTCCACACGCCCGTGTGTTAATTCCACACGGCCGTGTGGAAATTCTGGAATCGTGATTTCTCGGCACCTGTGAACAGTGTTTCTGCTACAGTACACTGCCGTGTGGAATTTCCACACGCCCGTGTGAACTCTCTGGAATTCTGAATTTCGGCAGAATGTGAACAGTAGCTGCAACAGTATTTATCTACAGTATTTTCCTACAGTGCCTGCTACAGTAGTTCTCCGAAATACTCCCGAATTGATCGTTCTTCATCGAGGCCGTTGAATTGGGCACACAATCAACGGTAGATTATGTCGATTACTTCATTTCTCTTCATTGGCGAAGTTCTCCAATGCTACACGAGTTATAGACTTTTGTGAGTGTGACTGCCCTTGTGCCCCTCCAATGGAGGTTGGCACACACCCACAAGTCTAGACTCGTGCCTTGTTCCTTGCTTGGTCCAAGAACTCGTCAACAATGGCGAACATAACCTATTCTTGCTTCATTCTTCTCCAAATTGGCTCCACAACCCTACAATGCACAAAAGTAAACAAATGCACACTTTTTAGTGATAAAATCTGATTAAATCAATGCTCATTGCAAGATAATAACACTTCGCATTACTATAACACGAGCACTTATCAAATCCCCCACACTTAAGCTTTTGCTTGTCCTCAAGCAAAATAGAACGTGAAAGTACTTGGGAAGAACAATTGAAAGTGCTCGGCCTTAGGTTCACCAAAAGCATGCAAAAGAAGCATTCTACAAGTAAGGGGAACTCAAAACATTGCATAAGGTTACCAATGCTCTAGCTAAAAACTCGAATCAAAAAGGATAAAACTCGAAAATGTGTTAGTGTGTGCGATCTTACTCAAGAGAACCAACGAGTACTCCTCAAACTTTGGTTAGAAAGGACTTATTTATATACAAAAACAAAAAAATAGTGGTGGAAGTAGTAGCTTCACACATCCTTAAAGGTAGCCCTTTCCTAGGCGGCCGCCAAAGGTGGCTTTCACTCTTTCGAGGAGGTAGCTCTTTCTACCGGGGTAGTAGCTTTCACGCATCCCATGAGATAGCTCTTTCTCTCATTATTGCATAACTTGTATCCGACTCATGAGAGTAGCTGCATACGATTTGAAGCCGCAACTCAATACTATTTAAAGGCCCTTTTGGGACTTTTTCTGGATCTTGTGGCCAATCTTTTTGCCTATATTTTGCAGGGTCACGGCTAGGGTTTGGAGAGGACTTTGTGGAGGATTGGAGCGTGCCATCGGCATCGACATCGAAGCCCGGTGGCCGCAGAAGACCACGGCCACGCTATACAAGGAAGTTTTCATCTATGTTTTCATTTGTATTTATTCATATACATTGATGGATTTGTATAGCTCCATTAGGAGCTAAACCCCTTGTGGTTATTCGGACTTGTAAATACTAGGATGATTATGTTTTTATGACATGTTATTATGCTTTCTTTATTAATGAATTTAATGGAGTTCCAATCTTAATTGCACATTGTATTGATTTTTCCTTAGCCGTGACACTAGGGTTGAGAATCGTCTATGTTATTCTTTGGAGGTATGACAACTCCTATAGGGTTAGACTACTTGAGATTGGAGAGGGTCGAGAGGGTGAGTCATGAGGTAGCGAAATGTCCCCTTTTCCCCTCCGGTGTGATTTTCCCTACCTCCGTGTTCCACGAATTCTTAGCGGTTGAGATAGAGCGAAGTGCTAGGAAGTGAACTCCCCTGGGGATTAGTTGCGTGAGCAACAGAGTGAAGGGTTTCAGTGAATCCTAGTGCTGGGGCTTAATTGAGACTAGGGTTCTTTCACCTAGACCAAAGGGTTAAAGCTATACATAGGAATAGGGTCTTTCACGAGGAATCCCTAGAACTTAAAGCAATCCAGCGTAGTGTGAGGCCTAGGAAGATGGACTCCCCTGGTATTTAGTTGACAGGTCAACAAGAGTTAAGGGTCGTAGTGAAACCTAATGCTGGGGCACAATGATTGGGATTAGTCACGGTTAACCTTAGGTTTGGGACCGTGTATTTAATGATATCCTCGACTGATTAAACATCAATAGAAGAGTATAATAGCTTTGTCTTGCACTAGAAGCATTAATTCTAGGGGTAGCTTGTCCGGGTACCTTATTTCACTCATTGATTGTCCTTCTCTCACTTTTTGCGTGCACTCTCCTGTCTTCCATACTTCTCTTTTATTTCTTGTTTCTTTTAATTACTCTTGCATACACACACTGATTTTGTTTTCACTCTCCATACATCGCACTAGCTAATTAGCAAATGCTTGTGTCTTTGATCCCTACTCACTATGGATTCAAGTACCCTCTCACCGGGGTACTATTATTACTGCGACAACCCATGCACTTTCAGGCCCTGTCAGCTCCACACCACCACCTTCAACCTGAGGAGAAGAAGATGTTTGAGGATAAATTCATGGAAGATTTAGCAAGGAGAGCATGTGATAAGTGCTCGTGTTATATTAACGCAAAGTGTTATTATCTTACATTGAGCATTACTTTTCTCATATTTTATCATTAATTTGTATGCATTTATGTGCTTTTGTGCATTGTAGGGTTATGGAGCCAATTTGGAGAAAAAAGAAGAAAGAATAGGTTATGTTCGCCATTATTGAGAAGTTCTCGGACCAAGCAAGGAACAAGGCACGAGTTTAGACTTGTAGGTGTGTGCCAATCTCCAATGGAGGGGCACAAGGGCAATCACATTCACAAAAATCTAACTCATGTAGCATTGGAGAACTTCGCCAATGAAGAGAAATGAAGTAATCGACATAATCTACCGTTGATTGTGTGCCCCATTCAACAACCTCGATGAAGAACAATGAATTCGAGAGCATTTCGGTGAGAGTAATGTAGGAAATTACTGTAGCAAATTACTGTTCGCTGTTCACCGAAAATCAGAAAAACAGAGAATCCACACGCCCATGTGGAAATTCCACAGGGGCGTACAAAACCCCGATTTCAGTCTATAAATAGTTCTTTTTCAGATCTATTTGGGCACCCCTCTTTCTATTTCTTGCCTATCTTTTGGAGGGCTTTTCGGCTAGAGTCTAGAGAGGTTCTTGGAGGTCTTTGGAGGTGATTATAGAACATCGACATCGACATCCTTTGGAAGATTACTATTGGGGGAGCTTTCATCGGCATCGATTCGGCGAGGTGTGCCCTAGGCTTGACAACGGATTCGTTGGAGAAGACATGCGGCTCTACAAGACCATCGATACGATCTACAAGGGCGTTTTCTTTATGGTTTTTATGCATATGTTCTTAAACTCATTATTGATTTTGTATTGCTCATTGGAGAGCTAAACCCCAAGTGGGTATTATGACTTGTGAACCCTAGGATGCTTGTGTTTCTATAATTTTTATTATGCTTTATTAATTTGTTGTTTTCTTCTTGAGTTACAATCTTGCATGCCGATTGTATGAGATTTTCCCTTAGCTGTGACACTAAGGTTGAGAATCTATTAGTTTATCCTTTGAGGGTGTGACAAACTCTATAGGATTAGACTACACAAGGTTGGAGAGGGTTGAGAGGGTGAGTCGAAAGATAGCAAAACGCCCCCTTTCCACTCCGGTGTGAACTTCCCTACCTCCGTATCCCAAGAGTTAATCACGATCGAATTAGTGTGAAGTACTAGGAGATGAACTCCTTTGCAAAGGGTTGAGTGAATCCTAGGAATGGGGCTTAACTTAGATTAGGGTTCTTTCGCCTGGACCAAAGGGTTAGAACTATAATTAGGGATAGGGTCTTTCACTTTTAATCCGTAGAACCCCAAGCAGTTCCACGTTGTGTGAGGCTTAGGATGATGGACTCCCCTGGGGCTTAGTTGATAGGTCAACGAGAGTTAAGGGTTGTAGTGAAACCTAATGCTGGGGCATAATGTTGGAACTAGTCACTGTTGACCTTAGATTTGGTACAATGTGGTTAAGGATTTCCATGACGCATTAGACATCAATTAGAGTGTATAATACTAGTCTTGCACTAGAAGCATTAGTCCTAGCGAGAACTTTGTTTGGGTACCCCATCTTTTTATCCATTACCTCTCCTACCTCTATTGCTCTTCTTATATTATATTACTTTCTTTTCTATCTATACATATATATTTCTCTCACCATCGACTTCTTTCGTAGCTAAATAGCGATAACACTTGTTTTTGAACACTATTGCCTGTGGATACGACTACCCACTCACCAGGGTATATTATTACTTTGATAACTTGTGCACTTACGATACACACACGCAATAGGTGTGTCAAGTTTTTGGCACCATTACCGGAGAATAGGCGTTTTAGAAACATTTGTATTTCACTATTTTAGCTATTCACCATTCATTCTATTCTATTCCATATTTTCTTATTCTTCCATCATTCTTATTTGTTTTCTTTTTTTTGTCTTACTTTTTCTTGCAAGGAGCCTAAATGGAGATTGATCCAGTTATTGAGCTATATTTTTAAGTTGAAGCTCTAAGTAAAAATTTTGATAGAATTATTGCTTCACAACAACAAAGCAATCCATGCTACAGCACATCTCATCCAAATGAAAGAAGCTACCCAAACTTCTTATGGAATAGTCATGGACAACATAGGGAAGCACCTCAACAACAATTTCAAAAGGATGAGGTACTTGAAGAAGATGCACCTCAGTTGGAAAAAGTACTAGTTAATTTCATTAAAGCATCCGATGCCTCTTGCCAAAGTATGGAAGCCACATGAAAATGTCATGAAGCCTCCTATAACAACCTTAAGCATCAATTAGGATGGATACTTGACACACTATCCAATGAACATGAAGTATTTGAGCAAGCAATGCAAGTCCCTTATAGAGATGATGTGGTAGTGAACGATAATGAAAAAACAGGGCAGACCAAGTACATTGCTCTAGAAATTGAAGAGAAAGAAAAAGAACATCACGTTGAGAATTTGGATTGCTTGAAAGATCAGTGTGCTTGGGAGCAAGGAAATTTTCAAGGGGATTTGCTAGTGTCATGTTCCTTTCAAGCTTAATATACACAAGAAGAAGCAAACCCTAAGGTAATGGAACAAGCACCGTTCTTTGGGATTGATCAACTCATAAAACGCAAGAAAGAGATATTGGGTTTGGAAGAAGATGTAGGGAGGATATTTAAACCATCCAATGACCCACCTATGCTAAGCTTGGACAATTCCCAACCCAAACAGTTTCCTTGGAGGCCAAAAGTAAGATCATTAGACTTTCCAACAAATACTCCACTCGCGCAACTAGATTTTTGGTTCAAAGGAAATAGTTATGCAAATTCTAGTTGGGAGGAGCACACTCTTTTCAAGTCTCCATAAGGTAAGGAAGAGGTACGTCAAGCTTAGTGACGTTAAACAAGCGCTTCTTGTGAGGCAACCCAAGTTTTTATTGCTTTTCTAGGCTTTAGTTTAGTTTTAGCATGAATAATTTCCTAGTTTCGGTGTTTTGATTTATTTTGCTTGTGCTATGATTTCTCATGGATTGTTGCTATTTTAGTACGCTTTATTGTGATTTGGCGAAGTTTTAGGTCGTTTGAGTGTGTTTTCATGGATCTCTGGTCAAAATTTTATCATATATGCAGTCTCTGTACATAGTACAAATGTTGTTGAATTTTTTTTTATAGAGTTTGTGCAATTTTTGAGCTATCCAGAGAAAATACACGGTCGTGTGGATATATTCAGGGCTTATATTGTCCATCTAGAGAAGACACAAGGGCGTCTAACTGCCCCTGTGAACGACCTTGTGAAGGGCACACGACCGTGTGGAATTTTCACACGGCCGTGCGGATCTCTGTAGAGCTACAACTCTCCATCCCGAGAGTCACAGGGGCCGTATGAGTGCCCCTGTAAGTGCCCATGTGTATAGCACACGACCGTATGAAAGTTCCACATGGCTGTGTGGATGTTCTACAGAACAAGAAATTCATCCAGAGGCTCACATGGGACATGTGAGTGTCCATGTGGTTGAGCGTGTGCATCGCACACGGCTGTGTGGTATACTTAGATGATTTTTTTGAGATCCAGAGAGGCCACAGGGGCGTGTGTGTGCTCTTGTGGTCGGCCTTGTGTTGGCCAGGTTGGGCACACGGCCGTGTAGAATTTCCACACGGCCGTGTGGATGTTCTGAGAAGCAAAATAGAGGAAACACAGGGGCGTGTCATTACCCTTGTGACTGATTCCAATGGAGGCACACGGCCGTGTGAATGCACAGAACACTATAGGCTATAATTTATTTTTCACCTTTTCAATTCAAAATGCCTCCACACCTATGGGATGCTTCCTCTTGTCTTCCCAACCCTCTCTTTGCCTATTTAAGGAGTTTTTAAGTTTTTTCCGGCCATATTCAAAGTTTTTTATTTCCATTTCATCGGTAAGCATTTTTTCTACTTTTCTTCATCAATTCCTTTTCTTTTTCAACACCAGGATCACCATTAAGAGCAGCAGCAGCTTCGACAGCAATAGCAGACGACACCAATGCTTGAGGCGTTTCTAGCTTTATGTTTCTTTTGTTTTATTTTACTTTTATTGAGCTTCACTGAACCCTCTTATGTATACATGCAGATGGTCTTTGATGTAAGGAATTTGAGTACTAGTCATAGGCATGGTCATGGGACCGTGTGTCCTCCACAACCGATTGAGACTCAACTCTCAATGAACATAGCTCCATCAAATGCAACACTTGGTGTCCAGGGGAGTATTGTTTCAATTGCCCATTCCCATATATTTTTTTCATTTGATTGCTATATTTTTTTTGTGCTTACATGCTGACAGGATCCCCGAAAGTGCACGGGTTTGTCGAAGTAATAAAAGTTACCCCGGTGAGAGGGTAGTCGAATCCACAGGGAATAGGGAGTTGGAGTATGAGATTTCACTATTAAAACTATGCGAAGTACGGAAAAGTAATAATCGATTCGTGTGTGAATTGTGAGAACAACTATACTAAAAGACAAGAAATTAAATAGAGAGAGATGAAAGATTAGAGAGTGCAAGAAAAAGAGATTAAGGAGGATTTAACAATGAATGAAGTGGGGTATCCGGACAAGTTACCTCTAGGATCTATGCTTCTAGTGCAAGACTATGCTATTATACCTTCCTATTGAAGCTAATTGAGTAGAGGAAATCCTTAGACTCACGGTCCCAAACCTAAGGTCAACCGTGACTAACCCCAACATTATGCCCCGGTATTAGGATTCACAACAACCCTTCACTCTATCGCTCGCACGATTAAGTCCCAGGGGAGTACATCTACCTAAACCTCACACTACGTGGGATTGCATTAAGTTCTAGGGATTCCTAGTGATTAAACCTGTTCCTATGTGTAGTTCTAACCCTTTGGTCCAGGAGGAAGAACCCTAGTCTAGATTAAGCCCCAGTGCAAAGGATTCACTTCAACCCTTCACTCTGTTACTCGCGTAACTAAGCCCCAGGGGAGTTTATCTACCTAGCACTTCACTCTATCTTGACAGCTAATAAATCAAGGAAACGGAGATAGGGAGAAATCACACCGGAAGGGAAAGGGGTACATCGCTACCTCACAACTCTCCCTCTCAACCCTCTTCAATCCTGAATAGTCTAATCCTATAGGAGTTGTCACACCTCCAAAGAAAACCTAGATTGCTCTCAACCCTAGTGTCACATCTAAGGGAAAACAATAGCAAAATAAAATCAAGATTGAAACTCAATTCTTATTCATCAATAATGGAAAAGCATAATAACAATGTCAAAGAAACATGATAACCCTAGAATTTACAAGTCCGAATACCCACAAGGGGTTTAGCTCCTCATGGAGCTATACATGTTCATCAATGTATGAAATAAAACACAAAGTAAAGACATAGATGAAAACCGCCTTGCGTATGGTGTGGCCGTGGTCTTGTGCGGCCGCCGGACGTCGGTGACGATGCCGATGACGCGCTCTAAACCTCCACGAAGTCCTCTCCAAAACCCTAGCCGCACTCCCAGAAGTTGGGGAGAAGAATAGGTTAAAAGATGTCTCAAAAAGTCTCCAAATCGGGCTTTTATAATGTGGAGTCGCGGCTTTAAATTTGCTGAAAACAGGATTTCACACGGCCGTGTGGAATTTCCACAAGCCCGTGTGAAGTTTCTGGAATTCTGATTTTCGGCCGACTGTGAACAGTAACCTGTTACATTGTTTTTGCTACAGTAACTTGCTACAGTATTGCGCCGAAACGCTCCCAGATTCGTCGTTCTTCATCGAGGCCGTTGAATTGGGCACACAATCAATGGTAGATCGTGCCGATTGCTTCGTCGCCTAATTGGTGAAATTCTCATTGTTGGCATGAGTTAGACTTATTGTGAATGTGACTGCCTTTGTGCCCCTCCAACGGAGGTTGGCACACACTCACAAGTCTATGCTCACGCCTTGCTCCTTGCTTGGTCCGAAAATCTTCCCAACAATGCCAAACACGACCTAACTTCGTTCCTTTCCTTCATTTTATCTTCACAACCCTACAATGCACAAAAGTAAACAATTGCACACTTTTTAGTGATAAAATCTGATTAAATTAATGCTCATTGCAAGATAATAACACTTCGCATTACTATAACATGAGCACTTATCACATGCATACATTAGGGACAATGTACATCTTAATTGTGGGGGGGAGTTCACATTGCATGTACCTTATACTTGTGTTTTCAATTGTTTATGCTCATGTATCCCGTGGTGGTTCAAATTAGTTGTAATGGTTGTATTCTTAATGTTTAGGAGAATTTTTAACATTGTATCCTATTATGCTCTAGTTTTACTTGAGTTTTAGGGAATTTTTGCTCGATTATCTCTTATTGCACTACTCACTCTTCAAATCTTTTGGAAACTCAAGCTCGAAGTATTAAGGACTAGTTTAGCATTGTCTTTAGTTAGTTTTGAAGTTCTATATTGCCAAAAAAAATGGAAAAAAGAAAAAGAAAAGTAAATTCATGAATATTTGTCTGATTTATTTGTGCATTTGGGGTTGAAAGAGCTACTTCCCATGAAGTATGTAGCTACTCTCATAAGCCGGATACAAACTATGCCCTAATGAGAGAAAGAGCTATCTCATGGAAAGCGTGAAAGCTACTACCCCGGTAGAAAGAGCTACCTCCTCAAAAGTGTGAAAGCCACCTTTGGCGGCCGCCTAGGAAACTGCTACCTTAGACATTTCGAGTTGTTATCCTTTTTTATTCAAGTTTCTAGCTAGATCAATGGTATCTTTATGCAATGTCTCAATTTCCCCTTACTTGTAGAATGCCTCTTTTGCATACTTTTGGTGAACCTAAGGCTGAGCACTTTCAATTGTTCTTCCCAAGTACTTTCACATTCTATTTTTACTTGAGGGCAAGCAAAAGCTTATGTGTGGGGGAGTTGGATAAGTGCTCATGTTATATTAATATGAAGTGTTATTATCTTACATTGAGCATTACTTTTGTCAGGTTTTATCATTAATTTGTGTACTTTTGTGCATTGTAGGGTTGTGGAGCCAATTTGAAGAAGAAAGAAGCAAGAATAGGTTACTGTTCACTATTCGCCGAAAATGAGATTAACAGAGAATCCACACGCCCGTGCGGAAAATCGATAGGGGCGTGTGAAACCCCGATTTCAGCCTATAAATAGCCCGTTTTCAGATTTATTTGGGGACCCCCTTTTTATCTCTTGCCTATCTTTTGGGGGGCTTTCGGCTAGGGTTTGGTGAGGTTCTTGGAGGTCTTTATAGGCGATTATACGGCATCGGCATCGACATCCTTTGGAAGATAGCTACTGGGGGAGCTTTCATCGGCATCGATTTGGCGAGGTATGCCCTAGGCTTGACAAGGGATTCATTGGAGAAGACGCGCGGCTCCACAAGACCATCGATACGATTTACAAGGGGGTCTTCATTATGGTTTTTATGCATATGTTCTTAAACTCATTATTGATTTTGTATTGCTCCATGGAGAGCTAAACCCCTATTGGGTATTCTGACTTGTGAACCCTAGGATGATTGCGTTTCTATAACTTTTATTATGTTTCATTAATTTGATGTTTTCTTATTGAGTTCCAATCTTGCATGCCGATTGTATGAGATTTTCCCTTATCCGTGCCACTAGGGTTGAGAATCTATTAGTTTATCCTTTGAGGGTGTGACAAACTCTATAGGATTAGACTACACAAGGTTGGAGAGGGTTGAGAGGGTGAGTCGAGAGGTAGCGAAACGCCCCCTTTCCACTGCGGTGTGAACTTCCCTACCTCCGTATCCCAAGAGTTAATCACGATCGAATTAGTGTGAAGTACTAGGAGATGAACTCCTTTGCAAAGGGTTGAGTGAATCCTAGGACTGGGGCTTAACTTAGATTAAGGTTCTTCCACCTGGACCAAAGGGATAGAACTATAATTAGGGATAGGGTCTTTCACTTTTAATCCGTAGAACCCCAAGCAGTTCCACTTAGTGTGAGGCTTAGGATGATGGACTCCCCTGGGACTTAGTTGACAGGTCAATGAGAGTTAAGGGTCGTAGTGAAACCTAATACCGGGGCATAATATTGGAATTAGTCACGGTTGACCTTAGGTTTGGGACCGTGTGCTTGATTGTTGTGTTCGCTCACCCACAAGTGCACGGTGTCGCCAAGTAATACCCCTCGCGCAAGCACGATGGGGTCATATTCGCAAGGGCCGGAGAATCTATTCTTACTTCCTTATCACAATGTTGTCCAACCTAAGCAATTACTTGATAGAGAGAACTACCAATAATATATGGATGTAAAAAGCATGCAAATAGTAAATACAAATACGGAGGGAAATCAAGGCTAGGAAATGGTCACGGACGAGGATTCCCTCAGGGGTTACTAAAGTTGTAAGGATACCACTACTAGCATGCACGTAGATGGTTTAGACCGAGAAACCCTAAATTAGACCAACCCGATGGTCACGGTGTTGGTCCCTAATCTGGTACGAGTGTTGGAATACGGAATTGCTTCCGGCCAAATCCTCCTACGATCGCATTGGGCGTGGTGGATTTCTAAGGCTAGGGTTGAAACACAATCAAGGACAACCCTAACAATTGGAGGGGTACAAATACCCGATGGTCACGGTGTATTCGTACATGCATTCTGTTCCAAGCTTGGTGAGCCTAATACTAGGGCAATGGTCATGCAACCTAGTATTTTCTAGGAATTGATACATAGAGTTCTCATACATACCAAGGCATTCAAGAAACACCAAACAAGGATCACAAACCAAAACAAATGCATAAACTAGCTCGAGCATCCAAAATTACACAAGTTCACCCCCAAGGTTCACCTACATCCGGTGACCTTGGGGTTTAGTTACTCATGATCACAAAATAAGCAAGAAAGTACATGAAAACACTCAAATACAGAATGAGAACACTCCTTCAAAAGATCAAGGCCGAATGACGCTTCCAAGGACGCCACCCAAGGAGTGGCTTCCTACGTCGATCTTCCTCTCAAATGTAGATCAAGGGTGTGGACTCATCGTGTCATGCTCTCCCCGTCGTCCTCTCCTCAAGAATCACCTCCAAAACCTAGCCTCAAGCTTGCAAGGAAGGTGGTGAAGTGAAGCTCTTCCAAGACCTAGGTTCCTCATCTTCCAAAATGCTCCAAAAACCCTTAAAAACCAATTCTAGCGAGCTATGCGGCCTTCCATGCGGCCCCGCATGCGGGGAGAGAAGATTTTCGAGAAATCCCGAAAATCACGTAAGTTGCTACACTAATTGCTACAGTACTGCTACAGTGCGCATACGACCTCCACTGCGCCCGCATGGTAGCTCGCATGAATCTCCTGACCAAGCCATTCTTCAAGTCTTCGTGCTACAGTACCTGCCCCCGGCTCAGAAACAGTGTTTTCGATGCCAATTTCTTCTCAAATTCTATCATCGAGCTTGCTGGGGTCTCATTGGTACGTGTAACACGAAAGAAACCAATTCAGACAAAAAATGAGCGTCAACTCACATAAAAAATACACAATACATATGCCCGAATACATAAGAAATAAGTATATTTAGGCATTTATCAGTGCTTAAGGATTTCTATGACTCATTAGACATCAATTAAAGAGTATAATACTAGTCATGCACTAGAAGCATTAGTCCTAGGGGGAACTTTGTCTGGGTACCCCATCTTTATATCGATTACCTCTCCTACCTCTATTGCTTTTCTTGTATTATTTTACTTTCTTTTCTATCTATACCATCGATTCCCTTCATATCTAAATAGCGATAACACTTTTTTCTGAACACTATTCCCTGTGGATACGACTTCCAACTCACCAGGGTATTTGATAAGTGCTTGTGTTATAGTAACGCGAAGCGTTATTATCTTACAATGAATATACTCTTTATCAAATTTTATCACTAAATAGTGTGCATTTGTGTATTCTTGTGCATTGTAGGTTCGTGGAGCCAAGTTGGAAAAGAAGAACGAAGTTAGGTCGTGTTCACCGTTGTTGGGAGGTTTTCGGACCAAGCAAGGAACAAGGCACGAAGTTAGACTTGTGAGTGTGTGCCAACCTCCGTTGGAGGGGCACAAAGGCAGTCACATTCACAACAAGTCTAACTCGTGTAGCTTAGGAAAACTTTACCAAGAAGGAGACTCGAAGCAATAGGCACGATCTACCATTGATTGTGTGCCCAATTCAATGGCCTCGATGAAGAAACAACATATTCGGGAGCATTTCGGAGAGTTACTGTAGCTTGTTACTGTAGCAGCACTGTAGCTTGTTACTTCTGCCGAAAAATCAAGAATCCAGAGAATTCACACGGGCGTGTGGAATTAACATAC
This sequence comes from Dioscorea alata, assembly GCA_020875875.1. Classification (NCBI taxonomy): domain Eukaryota; kingdom Viridiplantae; phylum Streptophyta; class Magnoliopsida; order Dioscoreales; family Dioscoreaceae; genus Dioscorea; species Dioscorea alata. The sequence goes on from CM037012.1 coordinate 9,733,251, forward strand.
GGCCGTGTGAATTAATTTTCCAGCAAACCAGAGATGTCACACCGGCGTGTGGAATTAACACACGACCGTGTGAAGTAATTTTTCAGGAAAGACAGAAACTTCACAAGGTCGTGTCGAAATTCCACACGGCCGTGTGAAGTCCCGATAACTTCAAATTTAAAGCCGCACTCAGCCTATTTAAAGCCCGATTTGGAGACTTTTTGAGACATCTTTCGACCTATCTTTCTCCCCAACTTCTGGAGAGTGCGGCTAGGGTTTCGGAGAGGACTTTGTGAAGGATTGGAGCGCGCCATCGGCATCGTCACCGACGTTCGACGGCCGCACAAGACCACGGCCACACCATACGTGAGGGGGTTTTCATTGATGTCTTTACTTTGTGTTTTATTTCATACATTGATGAACATGTATAGCTCCATGAGGAGCTAAACCCCTCGTGGGTATTCGGACTTGTAAAACTCTAGGATAATTATGTTTCTTTGACATTGTTGTTATGTGATAAGTGCTTGATTATACATGTTTTACCTACTTGTTTTACATACATTGAGCATCATTTTACCATTGATTATGTCTCATAAAGTGTATTTTGGTGTTCTTTTATGCAATTAGGTTGTGGAAGTGTTAAAGGAGGAAAAGGAAGCAAAGATGGGTTATAAAGACGTATTGTTGGGAGCTTTTGTACAACACAAGTGTCAAGGCACAAGAGGGGATCATGCACATGAGGGTGTGTGCCAACTTCCTTAAGAATTCAAGATGATTTGTGTGATGGAAGGGCACAAAGGCAGTCACACCTTCATGTCCCAACTTGTGTGAAGATAGTTAAAGCTCTCAAATGATGATTCGAAGAAGAAGAAATCTTATAACTCACCATATGGACGTGTGCCCGACCATGTGGCCTCAATATGAGAGAGTTTGGATCATGTTTATGAAGAGTACTGTAGCAAAAACACTGTTCATTTCACTGTAGCAGTACTGTAGCAAAATTACTGTTCACGCGACCGCGTCAAAATCTCACGCGACCGCGTGGAAATTCTGCAGCCCACGCGATCGCGTGGGATCTCACGTGGTCGCGTGAAGACACGTGACTGGCGCGATTCAGACTTATAAATAGGCCGTTTCGTCGATTCTTTTGATATCTTTTGTGTGCCTTTTGAGAGGCAAGGCGGCTAGGGTTTGAGGAGGAGGTCTTTGCCGAATTGGAGGGCCGTTCTTCACCAACTTTGATAGTTCTTTCCTCCGTCATAGCATCGAGGGAGTCATTGGCGACCTAGCTTCGGAGAAGGATCCTTCAAGACGTTGAGCGACCCATCAAGGCCATCATCACGAATTCAAGGGGGTTTATTTCCATGGTTTACATTGCTTTTCATTGTGTTATGTTTTGCTTTGTAATGAGCCCCATGGAGGGCTAAACCCTAGTAGATACTTGGGCATGTGAACCCTAGGTTTCGATTCATGTATTGACTTTCTTTATGCTTTCTTTTAAATCCGAGTTTATTTGAGTTTCAATCTTGTTTTATCATTGCTTGCATGCCTTATTGATTCGTATGGTTGTTTGGTATGCTTGATTTGTTGCCTTGGTGAGAGAGAGGTCTCCATTAGGGTTAGAACATATGAGATTGAAGAGGGTTGAGAGGGTGAGTCATGAGATAGTGGAGCGTCCCCTTTCCCTTCCGATTAAGTGTTTCCTATCTCCGTATTCCCTAAGATCTATGCAACCATATTTGGTGTGAGGTGTGAGATTTAGATATTTCTCCGCCGGGACCTTGTAGGGGGTTAGGGATCTTTCGCCTAGAAGTAGGGTTAGATCTAATTTTAGGAATCGGTTTCACTTTTAGGTATCCTTAAAACTCATTGCGGTCATATAGGGTGTGAGGTGTTGAGATTGAGTGATTTCTCCGCCGGGACCTTGTAGGGGACTAGTATCGGTGGCCTGGAAGCAGGGATCGATTGTTCTTGGATTACCTCGACTCATAGAACTCGGTTTAGAAGCATTTAGTTAGTTTTGCACTTCATGATAGAACCTAGGGGAAGCATTGCCCGGGTATCTCATCTTCATTGATTGAGATCTCCCTTTATTTACCCTTCGTCTATTTGTCTCTGGTATTAATTTCTATGCACACTAGATCACCACAAAATCACATTAATCATTAGGCTAGATTGCAGAGAAGAAGTTAGTACTAGTAGCCCTGTTCCCTGTGGATTCGACTACCCTACTCACCGGGGTAATTATTACTTCGACAACCCGTGCACTTGCGGTACACACACGCAAAAGGGTGTGTCAAGTTTTTGGCGCCGTTGCCGGGGAATAGGATACTAGGAACGCTAGGACTTTGTTGCTCTAGCCATTTATCATTTTCGTTATCTTATCTATTTCATACTTTCTTTTTCTTCCACCGTTCTAATTTGTTTTATTTTGACTTGTGTTACCTTTTCTTGCAAGGTACTTGAATGATGATTGATCCAATTACAAAGTTATATTTTCAGATTGAAGATTTCAATGGAAAACTTGATAGACTTATTTCTGCACAACAACAACAAAGCAACCAATATCGCAGCACATATCATCCAAATCAATGGAGCTACCCGAACCACTTATGGAATATTGATGGACAGCAATGGGAAGCACCTATAGAAGAATTTCAGATGGATGAGAAGCATGAGGAGGATGTACTTCGGTTGGAAAGCGTATTACTCAAATTCATTGAAGCAACCGATGCCCGCTTCGAAAATGTTGAAGCCACTTTAAGATGTCATGAAATCTCCATCAAAAACATTGAGCATCACATAGGAGAGATTTTAGACACACTTGCTAGGGAAAAAGAAGAATTTGAACAAGCAAGTCAAGTTCCTTCCATGCATGACAAAGCCATGAACCACATTGATGAAGAAAGGCAAATTGAGTACATTGCTGCAGAAATTGAAAGGATAGAAGAAGAACATCATTTTCAGAATTTGGATTGCTTGAATGAAGATTATGCTTGTGTGCAACGAAATTTTCAAGGGGATTTGCTAACATCATGTTCCTTTCAAGCTGAAAATACACAAGAAGAAGCAAGTCCTAAGGTAATGGAGCAAGCACCTTTCTTTCGGATTGATCAACTCATTGAGTGCAAGAAAGAGATTTTGGGTTTGGGAGAAGATGTGGGTAGGATATTTAAACCATCCAATGACCCACCAATGCTAAGCTTGAACAATTCCCAACCCAAATTGTTTCCTTGGAGGCCAAAGGTAAGATGGTTGGACTCTCCAACGAAAATTCCACCCCGGCAAGTAAATTTTTGGTTTAAGGGAAGTAGCTATGCAATGTCTAGTCGGGAGGAACACACTCTTTTCAAGCCTCCATAAGGTAAGGAAGAGGTACGTCAAGCTTAGTGACGTAAAACAAGCGCTACTTGGGAGGCAACCCAAGTTTTAATTGCTTTCTAGTTTAGATTTTAAATTCTATAGTAATAATTAGCATGAGTGTGTGCCTTGATTAATTTTTGTTGGTGTTGAACTTTTTAAGGAAAATTTTTTTTTTTTGGTGATTTCAAGTGTTTTTCACATGTATGACATGATTCAGGGTGCAATGCATGAAAATTGTTGAAGAATAGGGTTAATTTTGAAGTTTGGAGAGCCGCGTGGACTGTCTGCAGAAATTCTGCAGCTCACGTGGTCGCGTGAGATTCTCACGCGACCGTGTACAGTACCCACGCGGGGGTGTGGAATTTCCACACCCCCATGTGGCCTATAAACAGAGATGAAGAGTCTTTTTCATTATCCATAACTTACAACTCTTCATTTTCTCATCTCTTCCTCTCCAAACTTCCCATCCTTAAGATTCCAAATCCATTTTTCTTCGACTTATTTGAGATTTAGAAGTGTTTTGCCGGCATTTGCATCAAGTTTTCTTCATCTATTCGCGTCGGTAAGGCCTCAACTACCCCTATCATGTCCATGCTCTCATGCTCAATTCCATCGAGTTTTCTTGTTTCTTGAATGATATTTTTTATGGAAAACGTTGTGTAAACACTTAGAAAACATGTAAACCAAGTTTAGTGAGGCGTTGGAGTCCAACTATGGCTCTTTGGCCATGGTTGAGCGCCCACGCGGGCGCGCGGCCTAGCCACACGGCCGCGTGGAGCGGCCAACAGCCCACGCGGGCGCGTGGCTTGGCCCACGCGACCGCGTGGAGCTCACCAATTCTCGGCCGAACAGCCACGCGACCGCGTGGCTGGGTCACGCGGTCGCGTGGCCCTTCTGCCGAGCCAGGACACGCCCACGCGGGCGCGTGGCTAACCCACGCGACCGCGTGGGCTGGAAACGTGGCAGACTAACCCACGTGGGCGCGTGGCTTGCCCACACGCCCATGTGGATTCCTGCATCTTGCCATATCTTGTAAATTTGCATTTCTTTGGCAATTTTCTTGCAGGTATGACACCAAGGACTAAAAAGCTTGCTCCAAAAATGCCTCGATCATTTATAGCTGACCTTGGATGAGAACATGTCTTCTAACACACCAGCAGCACCAGCAGATGATGCCAATGCTTGAGGCGTCCAACTCATGAGACTTTAGTTTTCTTTACTTTAGTTTTCATTTCTAGTTTTCTTTATTTTATCTTGTAGACTTTATTTATCTTTATAGTTTGTTTTGATTGTGCGAGTTGTGCTTTATTTTGCTTCATTCGTAAGAACTCGTGCAACTTTTCTATTTTTATTGAGCTTCACTGAACCCCTTGAATCCGTGCAGATGGCCTTGAGAGTGATGATGATGATGTTTTTGTCATACGCACAACCATGTGACTTGGTCGTGTGCGCTTCACAACCCGTTGAACAATAACACACCCTCGAGTTAGCTTCACCGATCGATCAATAAGGAGTTCAGGGGAGTGTTGTTTTAATTGCATTTCCACCCACATCATGCTTTTATTGCTTATATTTTTATTGTGCTTACATGTGTACATTGAGGACAATGTACATCTTAAGTGTGGGGGAGGGTTCACCTTATACATGGCCTTTACTTGTGCTTTAATGATCATGCTCATGTTGCCCATGAAGGTTCACCTTAGGGTTGAGAGTTTAATTCTTAGTTTTTGGAGGTTGTAAACATTAAGTTTTATCATGCTCTAGTTTTTTATCCAATTTCTTTGAAATTTTTGTCCGATTGCTCCTTAATGCACTTTCCTCACTCATTAAACCTATGGAAACTTACTCTAGTTCATAATTGCGGGATTATCTAGTGTTAGTTTGATTTGAGTATGTTAAAAAAAAAAAAAAAAAAAAAAAAAAAAAATCAGAAAATTCAGAAAAATTCAGAATTTTAGTTTGTTTGTATATAGGGGGTGGAAAGAGCTACCACCTATGTTGTATGAAGCTACTCTCATAAGTCGGATACTTGTTATGCCCTAATGAGAGAAAGAGCTATCTAATAGGATGTGTGAAAGCTACCACCTTCGGTAGAAAGAGCTACCACCTCAAAAGTGTGAAAGCCACTCGGGAGGCATCTCAAGAAAGGGCTACCTTAGAGGATGTGTGAAGCTACTACCTATTCTTTTTGTTTATAAATAAATCCCATTGCTAATAAAAACTTTGAGTAGTGGATATAGTGTTGACATGAGTTGAGTCTACACACACACACGCTTTCGGACTTTAGTACTTTCATTTTTGATTGGATTATTTGCTAGAGTATTGATTGTTTCATCTAGTGTTTGTTTCTCTCCATGATTTTAGAATTTTATTCTCGTACCCTCTTGGTGAACCTAAGGCCAAGCACTTCTCTTTGCTTTTCATGATGTTTATGGTTAATTTTGCTTGAGGACAAGCAAAGGCTTAAGTGTGGGGGAGTTTGATAAGTGCTTGATTATACATGTTTTACCTACTTGTTTTACATACATTGAGCATCATTTTACCATTGATTATGTCTCATAAAGTGTATTTTGGTGTTCTTTTATGCAATTAGGTTGTGGAAGTGTTAAAGGAGGAAAAGGAAGCAAAGATGGGTTATAAAGACGTATTGTTGGGAGCTTTTGTACAACACAAGTGTCAAGGCACAAGAGGGGATCATGCACATGAGGGTGTGTGCCAACTTCCTTAAGAATTCAAGATGATTTGTGTGATGGAAGGGCACAAAGGCAGTCACACCTTCATGTCCCAACTTGTGTGAAGATAGTTAAAGCTCTCAAATGATGATTCGAAGAAGAAGAAATCTTATAACTCACCATATGGACGTGTGCCCGACCATGTGGCCTCAATATGAGAGAGTTTGGATCATGTTTATGAAGAGTACTGTAGCAAAAACACTGTTCATTTCACTGTAGCAGTACTGTAGCAAAATTACTGTTCACGCGACCGCGTCAAAATCTCACGCGACCGCGTGGAAATTCTGCAGCCCACGCGATCGCGTGGGATCTCACGTGGTCGCGTGAAGACACGTGACTGGCGCGATTCAGACTTATAAATAGGCCGTTTCGTCGATTCTTTTGATATCTTTTGTGTGCCTTTTGAGAGGCAAGGCGGCTAGGGTTTGAGGAGGAGGTCTTTGCCGAATTGGAGGGCCGTTCTTCACCAACTTTGATAGTTCTTTCCTCCGTCATAGCATCGAGGGAGTCATTGGCGACCTAGCTTCGGAGAAGGATCCTTCAAGACGTTGAGCGACCCATCAAGGCCATCATCACGAATTCAAGGGGGTTTATTTCCATGGTTTACATTGCTTTTCATTGTGTTATGTTTTGCTTTGTAATGAGCCCCATGGAGGGCTAAACCCTAGTAGATACTTGGGCATGTGAACCCTAGGTTTCGATTCATGTATTGACTTTCTTTATGCTTTCTTTTAAATCCGAGTTTATTTGAGTTTCAATCTTGTTTTATCATTGCTTGCATGCCTTATTGATTCGTATGGTTGTTTGGTATGCTTGATTTGTTGCCTTGGTGAGAGAGAGGTCTCCATTAGGGTTAGAACATATGAGATTGAAGAGGGTTGAGAGGGTGAGTCATGAGATAGTGGAGCGTCCCCTTTCCCTTCCGATTAAGTGTTTCCTATCTCCGTATTCCCTAAGATCTATGCAACCATATTTGGTGTGAGGTGTGAGATTTAGATATTTCTCCGCCGGGACCTTGTAGGGGGTTAGGGATCTTTCGCCTAGAAGTAGGGTTAGATCTAATTTTAGGAATCGGTTTCACTTTTAGGTATCCTTAAAACTCATTGCGGTCATATAGGGTGTGAGGTGTTGAGATTGAGTGATTTCTCCGCCGGGACCTTGTAGGGGACTAGTATCGGTGGCCTGGAAGCAGGGATCGATTGTTCTTGGATTACCTCGACTCATAGAACTCGGTTTAGAAGCATTTAGTTAGTTTTGCACTTCATGATAGAACCTAGGGGAAGCATTGCCCGGGTATCTCATCTTCATTGATTGAGATCTCCCTTTATTTACCCTTCGTCTATTTGTCTCTGGTATTAATTTCTATGCACACTAGATCACCACAAAATCACATTAATCATTAGGCTAGATTGCAGAGAAGAAGTTAGTACTAGTAGCCCTGTTCCCTGTGGATTCGACTACCCTACTCACCGGGGTAATTATTACTTCGACAACCCGTGCACTTGCGGTACACACACGCAAAAGGGTGTGTCATTATGCTTTTCCATTAATTGATGAATAAATTCGAGTTTCAATTTTAGATTTCTTGTGCTATTGTTTTCTCTTAGCCGTGACACTAAGGATTGAGAACAATCTAGGTTATCCTTTGGAGGTGTGACAACTCCTATAGGATTAGACTACTTAAAAATTGAAGAGGGTTGAGAGGGAGAGTTGTGAGGTAGCACCGTACCCCTTTCCCTTCCGTTGTGATTTCTCCCTACCTCCGATTCCTTGATTTATTAGAGGTCGAAATAGAGTGAAGTGCTAGGTAGACAAACTCCCCCAAGGTTTTGGGGTGATGTGAATCCTACGCACTGGGCTTAATTTAGACTATGGTTCTTTCTCCTGGACCAAAGGGTTAGGACTACTACACATAGGAACAGGTTTTATCACTAGGGGTCCCTAGAGCTTAAAGCAATCCCACGTAGTGTTAGGCTTAGGTAGAAATACTCCCCTGGGGCTTAGTTGAGCAATCAACAGAGTGAAGGGTTGACGTGAATCCTATTGCCGGGACATAGTGTTGGGGTTAGCCACGGTTGACCTTAGATTTGGGACAGTGTGTTTCATGATTTTCCTCGACTCAATTAACATCAATAGGAAGGTATAATAGCATAGTCTTGCACTAGAAGCATAAGTCCTAGAGGTAACTTGTCTGGATACCCTATTCTCACTTATTACTAGTCTCTCTCTTTTTACTCGTTGTTTGCACTTTTCTCTCTTTCATCTTTCGATTTAATTGCCTTGCATCTCCTCTAGTTTCCATAAATTCACTCATCACTCCAATCATTGATTCTTTTCGTATATCACACGACTCAATAGCAATTTCGCGTATTTTAAATCCCTATTCCCTGTGGATTCGACTACCCACTCACCGGGGTAACTTTTATTACTTCGACAAGGCCGTGCACTTGCGGTACGCACGCAAAAGGTCGTGTCAAGTTTTTGGCGCCGTTGCCGGGGAATAGGCGTTTTAGAGACACTTGTACTTTGCTATTTTAGCTATTCATCATTCATTCTATTTCACCCTTTTCTTATTCTTCCGTCATTCTTATTTGTTTTCTTTTGTTTTGTCTTACTTTTTCTTGCAAGGAGCCTAAATGGAGATTGATGCAATCATCGAGCTATATTCTCAAGTTGAAGCTCTAAGTGAAAAGCTTGATCGAATTATTGCTTCACAAAAACAAAGTAATCCATGCTACAACATATCTCATCCAAATGAAAGGAGCTACCAAAATGTTTTATGGAATAACGATGGACAATATTGGGAAGCACCTCAAGAGCGATTTCAAAACGATGAGAGACTCGAAGAGGATGCACCTCCATGGAAAAAAGTGCTAGATAACTTTATTGAAGCATCCGATGCCTCTTGCCAAAGTATGGAAGCCACACAAAAGTGTCATGAAGCCTCCTACAACAACCTTGAACATCAATTAGGATGGATACTTGACACACTCTCCAAGGAACATGAAGTATTTGAGCAAGTAATGCAAGACCCTTGTAGAGATGATGTGGTCATGAATGATAATGAAGAAATGGGGCATACCGAGTATGTTGCTGTAGAAATTGAAGAGGAAAAAGTAGAATGTCATTTGGAGAATTGGGATTGCTTGAATGAAGATGGTGCTTGTGAGCAAGAAAATTCTCGAGGGGATTTGCTAGTGTCATGTTCCTTTCAAGATGAAAATACACAAGAAGAAGCAAACCCTAAGGTAATGGAACAAGCACCGCTCTTTGGGATTGATCAACTCATAAAAAGCAAGAAAGGGACTTTGGGAAGGGAAAACAATGTGGGGAGGATATTTAAACCATCCCATGACCCACCTATGCTAAGCTTGGACAATTCCCAACCCAAATTGTTTCCTTCGAGGCCAAAAGTAGGATGGTTGGACCCTCCAACAAATACTCCACCTCAGCAAGTCGATTTTTGGTTTAAAGGAAGTAGCTATGCAAGATCTTGTCGGGAGGAACACACTCTTTTCAAGCCGCCTTGAGGTAAGAAAGAGGTACGTCAACCTTAGTGATGTTAAACAAGCGCTTTTTGGGAGGCAACCCAAGTTTTTATTGCTTTTCTAGGCTTTAGTTTAGTTTTAGCATGAATAATTGCCTAGTTTCGGTGTTTTGATTTTATTATGCGTGTGTTGTGTTTCTTATGGATTATTGGTGTTATAGTGTGCCTAATTGTGATTGTCGAAGTTTTGGGTCGTTTGAGTGTGTTTTCATGGATCTCTGGTCGAATTTTTATTGTATATGCAAGCTCTGAACGTTGTATTCGAGTTTCTGAAATTTTCTGCAAAGCTTGCAAATTTTTCTAAGTCACCCAGAGAAGACACACGGCCGTGTGGAATTTCCACACGGGCGTGTGTCACAGTTCAGAACTCATCCAGAGAAGACACAGGGGCGTGTGATTGCCCCTGTGAACGACCATATAAAGGCACACGGCCGTGTGGAATTTCCACACGGCCGTGTGGATCTCTGCAGAGCTACAACTCTCCATCCCGAGAGACACAGGGGCAGTGTGAGTGCCCGTGTGAGTGCCCATGTGTATTGCACACGACCGTGTGAAAATTACACACGGCCGTGTGGAGGTTTCTGCAGAACAAGAACTTCCTCTACAGGCTCACAGGGGACGTGTGAGTGCCCCTGTGGGTGAGAGTCTACATGGCACACGGCCGTGTGGAATTTTCACACTGCCGTGTGGAACACTTAGATGATTTTCTTGGGATCTAGAGAGTCCACAGGGGCGTGTGGGTGCCCCTGCGGTAGGCCGTGTATTGGCCAGGTTGGACACACGGCCGTGTGGAATTTCCACACGGCCGTGTGGAATTTCCACACGGCCGTGTGTATGTTCTGGAAAGCAAACAGAGGAAACACAAGGGGGTGTGACTGCCCTTGTGAACCGTACTAGTGGAGGCACACGGCCGTGTGTATGTTCTGGAAAGCAAACAGAGGAAACACAAGGGGGTGTGACTGCCCTTGTGAACCCTTCTAGTGGAGGCACACGGCCGTGTGGAAATTCCACACGGCCGTGTGGATGTACAGAACATGATAGGTTGTTTTTAATTTTAAAATCTTCTTTTGCCTTTTCAATTCTAAATGTCTCCACACACAAGGGATGTTTCCTCACATTTTCCCAACCCTCTCTTTGTCCATTTAAGGAGTTTTTAAGTTGTTTTCCGACCATATTCGAAGTTTTTGATTTTCACTTCGTCGGTAAGCATATTTTCTCCTTTTCTTTGTCAATCTTTTCTTTTTCAGCACCAGATCCACTAGTATCAGCACCGACAGCAGCACCAGAGATCGAAGAACGGACGACACCGATGCTTGAGGTGTTTTTAGCTTTATTTTTCTTTTGTTTTATTTTACTTTTATTGAGCTTCACTGATCCCCCTTGTGTACGTGCAGATGGTCTTGGATGCAAGGAATTTGAGTACTAGTCATAGGCACGGTCATGGGACCGTGTACCCTCCACAACCCGTTGAGACTCAACCCTCAATGAACATAGCTCCATCAAACGTACCACTAGGAGTTCAGGGGAGTATTGTTTTAATTGCCCACCTTCACACATTATGTTTTGATTGTTATACTTCTTATTGTGCTTACATGCGTACATTGAGGACAATGTACATCTTAAGTGTGGGGGGGAGTTCACATTGCACACACATTTACTTGTGCGTTCAATTGCTTATGCTCATGTAGCCTATGGCGGTTCACCTTAGTTGCAACGGTTGTATTCTTAGAGTTTAGGAGAATTTTTAACATTGTATCATATCATGCTCTAGTTTCTACTTGAATTTTAGGGAATTTTTGCTCGATTATCTGATATTGCACAACTTACTCTTGGAATCTTTTGGAAACTCAATCTTGAAGTTTTTAAGGACAAGTTTATCGTTGTTCTTAGTTTTACTTTGGAAAATGCATATATAAGGAGAGAAAAATATAAAAAAAAAAAGATGAAAATGAAAAAAAAAAGTGGAAAAATGAAAAAGAAAAAAAAAGAAAAAAAAAGTATATGAGTTTGTAAATACTAACTTTGAGTTAATTATGCATTTGGGGTGGAAAGAGCTACCGCCTATGAAGTATGTAGCTACTCTCATAAGTCGGATACAAGTTATGCCCTAATGAGAGAAAGAGCTATCTCATGGGATGCGTGAAGCTACTACCCCGGTAGAAAGAGCTACCTCCTCGAAAGAGTGAAAGCCACCTTTGGCGGCCGCCTAGGAAAGGGCTACCTTCAAGGATGTGTGAAGCTACTACTTCCTTTCTTATTTTTGTTTTTGTATATAAATAAGTCCTTTTTAACAAAAGATTGAGGAGTACTCGTTGGTTCTCTTGAGTGAATTCGCACACACTAACACATTTTCGAGTTTTCATCCTTTTTGATTCGAGTTTTTAGCTAGAGCATTGGTAACCTTATGTAATGTTTTGATTTCCCCTTACTTGTAGAATGCTTCTTTTGCCTACTCTTGGTGAACCTAAGGCCGAGCACTTTCAATTGTTCTTCCCAAGTACTTTCACGTTCTATTTTGCTTGAGGACAAGCAAAAGCTTAAGTGTGGGGGAATTTGATAAGTACTCGTGTTATAGTAATGCGAAGCGTTATAATCTTGCAATGAGCATTAATTTAATCAGATTTTATCAATAAAAAGTGTGCATTTGTTTACTTTTGTGCATTGTAGGATTGTGGAGAAGATTTAGAGAAAAAGAAGCAAGAATAGGTTATGTTCGCCATTATTGAGGAATTCTCGAACAAAGCAAGGAACAAGGCACGAGTCTAGACTTGTGGGTGTGTGCCAACGTCCATTGGATGGGCACAAGGGCAGTCACATTCACAAAAGTCTAACTCGTGTAGCATTGGAGAATTTCGTCAAAGAAGAGAAATGAAGTAATCGACATAATCTACCATTGATTGTGTGCCCAATTCAATGGCCTTGACGAAGAACGATGAATTCGGGAGCATTTCGGCTAAGTATTGTAGCAGTACTGTCACAAAAAATGTAGCGAAGCACTGTAGCAAGCTACTGTTCACTGTTGTCGAAAATCAGGATTTCAGAGAGTTCACACGGGCGTGTGGAAATTCCACATGGCCCGTACTGTTGTAAAAGTACTGTAGCAAAAACATTGTAGCAATGTTACTGTTCATAGTGCCAAAAAATCACGATTTCAGAATTTCCACACGGCCGTGTGGAATTAAGACACGGGCGTGTGGAATTCCTGGTTTTTCACAGGGCCGTGTGGAATTAACACAGGGGCGTGTGGAACTCCGATTTCAGCCCGATTTCAGCCTATAAATAGCCCGTTTTCAGATCTATTTGGGGACCCTCCCCTTCTATCACTTGGATATCTTTTGGGGGGGCTTTCGGCTAGGTTTTGGAGAGGTTCTTGGAGGTCTTTGGAGGTGATTAAACGGCATCGACATCGACATCCTTTGGAAGAAAGCTATTGGGGAAGCTCTCATCGGCATTGATTTGTCGAGGTGTGCCTTAGGCTTGACAAGGGATTCGTTGGAGAAGACACGCGACTACACAAGACCATCGATACGATCTACAAGGGGGTTTTCTTTATGGTTTTCATGCATATGTTCTTAAACTATTTATTGACTTTGTATTGCTAAACCCTAGTGGGTATACGGACTTGTAAACCCTAGGATGATATTGTTTCTATGACTTTTATTATGCTTTCTTAATTTAATGTTCTATTATTGAGTTCCAATCTTGCATGCCGGTTGTATGAGATTTTCCCTTAGCCGTCACACTAGGGTTGAGAATCTATTAGGTTATCCTTTAAGGGTGTGACAATCTCTATAGGATTAGACTACACAAGGTTGGAGAGGGTTGAGAGGGAGAGTTGTGAGGTAGCGATGTACCCCTTTCCCCTCCGGTGTGGTTTCTCCCTACCTCCGTTTCCTTGATTCATTAGCGGTCGAGATAGAGTGAAGTGCTAGGTAGATAAACTCCCCTGGGGCTTAGTTACGCGAGTAACAGAGTAAAGGGTTGAAGTGAATCCTACGCACTGGGGCTTAATCTAGACTAGGGTTCTTCCACCTGGACCAAAGGGTTAGAACTATACATAGGAACAGGTTTTACCACTAGGAGTCCCTAGAACTTAATGCAATCCTACGTAGTGTGAGGCTTAGGTAGATATACTCCACTACGGCTTAGTTGACAGGTCAACGAGAGTCAAGAGTCGTAGTGAATCCTAATGCTGGGGCATAGTGTTGGGGTTAGTCACGGTTGACCTTAGGTTTGGGACCGTGTGTTTAAGGATATCCTCGACTCAATTAGACATCAATTAGAGAGTATAATACTAGTCTTGCAATAGAAGCATTAGTCTTAGGGGAGCTTTGTCCGGGTACCCCATCTTTATATCGATTACCTCTCCTACCCTCATTATTCTTCTTGCACTCTTTTATTTTCTTTTACATTTATATATATATATATATATATATATACTTCTTTCATCATCGACTTCTTTCATAGCTAAATAGCGATAACACTTGTTTCTGAACACTATTCCCTGTGGATACGACTACCCACTCACCAGGGTATTTTTATTACTTCGACAACCCGTGCACTTGCGGGGTACACACGCAAGTGGTGTGTCAGTATTTTATTTCTTCGACAACCCGTGTACTTGCGGTACACACACAAGGGGTGTGTCAGCATGTCTTTGAGGGAGATCTACATCTAGAGCTTTGATTGAGAAGGTTAAAGATGACGGGAAGCCACCCCTACGAGTGGTGTCTTTGGAATCTTCTCCGGCCTTCATCTTTGAGGGAGTCTTTCCTATGTATTATTTGGTTGTTTTCATGGTTTTCTTGTTGTATTTATTGATTATGAGCAACTAAAACCCTAAGGTCACCAGATGTAGGTGAACCTTGGGGATGAACTTGTGTTGTTTAGATGTTTTGATCTAATTAATGCTTGTTGTTTGTGATCCATGTTTGGTGTTTTTGAATGCTTTGGTATGCATAAGAACTCTGTGTATCAATACTTAGGAAATTCTAGGTTGCATGACCATTACCCTAGTGTTAGACTCACCAAGCTTGGAAGGGAAATATGTATAAATACACCGTGACCATCGGGTATTTGTACCCCTCCAACTCTAAGGTTAAGCATTCACTTGTGTTCCAACCATAGCTTGAGAAAACCACTTTACCCATTGCAAACGTAGGAGGATTTGGACGAAAAAAATTATGTATCTAATACTCGTACTAGATTAGGGGTCAATTGCCGTGATAATCGGGTTGGCCTAATCTAAGGTTTTCTCGGTCAAACTAGCCACTTGCATGTTAGTTCAAGCATCCTGCATGCTTTAGTAGCAACTGAGGGGATCCTCATCCCTGACCACTCTTAGCATTGATTTTCCCTCATATTTTTTCCTTCATTCAATCGTATTCATTTTGTATTTTTTTTAATTCCTTTGCATTTTATTTAATCAATCAAGACTTGTGTGGTGTTTCGGTCCTCTTTGCCTTGTTTGTTGTTTCGATTATCTTAGATGTCGTGGTTGTTTCCCCTTTGAGTTTTCTTTGAGATTTCTTGTCGAGCCTTTGGAGGTGTTTGCCAGGTGTTTGAGAGTGTTTTGGAAGAGTTTAGAGAAGGAGTGGGACGTGCACAGGACGCACAGCCTCTCCTGGGGACTGTGCAGCCTCTATGTGGGGTCGCACAGAGGCCGCACACCCAGGCAGAGGGGTGTGCTGCTGGTGTGTGGCCTTCTGCCTGTGGTGTGCGGGTGGTGTGCGGGGCCGCACACCACCCGCACACCCTTCTGCCTGAGGTGTGTGGGCGTTGTGCAGCCCGCACATAGCCCTCACACCGACGCGTCCTGGCTTATAAAACTCGGGTTTTGGCTTCTTTTCTTCGACTCTCTTCTCCCACACTCTTCTATTTCCTTCTCCTCTCTTCCTCCATCATCCCAAAAGGTTCTAAGGCTGATCTAGAAGGGATTTTTGAGCTTGAATCTTGGTTCATCAAGTTACTTATCCTTTGGATCAAGGTAAGCTTCCATCCTTTTGTTCCTTCTTCCTTGTTCTTTGATGAAGATGGTTAGGTTTGTGATAAGTGCTTGTGTTATAATGTCGTGAAGCGCTATTATCTTACAATGAGCATATTTTTTATCAGATTTTATCACTAACTTGTGTGCATTTGTGTGCTATTGTGCATTGTAGGTTTGTGGAGCTAATTTGGAACAAAGGAACGAAGTTAGACCGTGTTTGCCATTGTTGGGAAGTTTTCGGACTAATCAAGGAACAAGGCATTAGCATAGACTTGTGAGTGTGTGCCAACCTCCTTTGGAGGGGCACAAAGGCAGTCACATTCACAAAAAGTCTTGCTCGTGTTAACAAGGAGAACTTCGCTAATAAAGAGATTTGAAGCAATCGGCAGGATCTACCATTGATTGTGTGCCCAATTCATTGGCCTCGATGAAGAACAATGAATTCGGGAGCGTTTTTGGCAAGTACTGCAGTAGCATTGTAGGAAAACACTGTAGCAAGTTACTGTTCACTTTCAGCCGAAATTCAGAAAACCAGAGAGTTCACAAGGGTATGTCGAAATTCCAAATAGGCGTGTGAAATCCTGATAAGTTCAATTTTAAAGCCACGACTCAACATTATAAAAGCCCGCTTTGGAGACTTTTTACACATCTTTTGACCTATCTTTCTCCCCAACTTCTGGAGAGGGTGGCTAGGGGTTTGGAGAGGACTTCGTAGAGGTTTGGAGCGCGTCATCAGCATCATTATCGTCATCCGGCCGCCGCACAAGACCACGGCCACACCATACGCATGTGGGTTTTCATCAATGCTTTTAATTTGTGCTTTCTTTCATATTTTGATGAACATGTATAGCTACATGAGGAGTTAAACCCCTCGTGTGGGTATTAGGACTTGTAGACCCTAGGAATATTATGTTTCTATGACATTGATATTATGCTTTTCATTTATTGCTGAATAAATTCAAATTTCAATTTTAATTACCTCTTGCAATTATTTTCCCTTAGCCGTGACACTAGGGTTAAGAACAATCTAGGTTATCCTTTGTAGGTGTGACAACTCCAATAGGGTTAGACTACTTAAGATTGAAGAGGGTGAGTCGTGAGGTAGCGAAGCGTCCCTTTTCTCCTCCATTGTGATTTCTCCCAACCTCCAGTTTCCATGATTTCTTAGCGGTCAAGATAGAGTGAAGTGCTAGGAGAGGAACTTCCCTGGGGCTTAGTTGCGCGAGCAGCAGAGTGAAGGGTTGACGTGAATCCTAAGCACTGGGGCTTAATTTAGACTACGGTTCTTCCACCTGGACCAAAGGGTTAGAACTATACATAGGAATAAGTTTTATCACTAGGAATCCCTAGAGCTTAAAGCAATCCCACGTAGTGCAAGGTTTAGGAAGATAGACTCCCCTGGGGCTTAGTTGACAGGTCAACGAGAGTCAAGGGTCGTAGTGAATCCTAATGCCGGGGCACAGTGTTGGGGTTAGTCACGGTTGACCTTAGGTTTGGGACCGTGTGTTTAAGGATATCCTCGACTTAATTAACATCAATAGGAAAAGTATAATAGCATAGTCTTGCACTAGAAGCATAAGTCCAAGAGGTAGCTTGTCCGGATACTCTATTCATCCATTGCTAGTCCTTCTCTATTTACTTCTACTTGCACTTTCTTACCTTCCATCTCTCTATTTAAATTCTCATCTCTTTTTAATTGTTTTCATATTCACCCATTGATTCTATTCTCTCTTTTCGTACACCGCATAGCTAAAAAGTGAAATCTTGTGTTTTAAGTCCCTATTGCCTTGGATTCGACTACCCACTCACCGGGGTAAATTTATTACTTCGACAAGCCCGTGCATTTGCAGGATACACGGAAGGGGTCATGTCAAGTTTTTGGCGCCGTTGCCAGGGGTATTTTTGATACTTTTTTTTTTCCTATTTTAGCTATTCACTTTGTTGTCTATCTCATACTTCTTTATCTATCATTGTTCTTATTTTTCTTTTTCTTTGTTTTGACTTCAGGTTATTGTTAGTGTTAGCCCTAGCCCCAATACGTTGATCTGAACCTTTATTAGTTATATGTTTTTTAATAAAACCTGGCTTGTTTTATCTTACTACATTTCTGTGCATGTGTGCTTGGATAGAACTATCCCTGAGAGTTTGTTCCGCACAAGTTGCCGAATACGTGATTCGGGTAGTAAAACCTTGGTTCGTAAAGGAACAACTTTCTAAACATCCCTAGTCAATTACTGTCATGGGAATGATAGTAAACTAAGACTAGTATGCCTATTGTGTGATGATCATGTTTTACGGATTATAGGACATGTGATGTCAATCAATATATATAGACACGTGTTAGTGAACAGTGTGTCTGGATCGATCCGCTCACGAGATCACTACATGGTTGCAAAGTCAAAAGTGGTTCTCGTGTAACGCTTATACTGAATCCTTAGACTCAAGGTCGCTATGGAGTTTGGATGAATATTGGTGTACTTTGACATACGCCTAACGTCATTCGTAACAGAGTGACAAGTGTGGGTATGATTGGGTGCATCGAGATTCATAGAAAGTAACATTTGCGATGCGAGGGGATTGCCACTCTCTGAGGAGAGAGAATATCATCGGCCACTTGATCGGTGAAACTGAGTAGTGCGTGGCCACGCCTAAGTGAAATGGTAAGGGTTATCATTTATTTGACCTAGTCAGTTCACCGAGGATCAAGAAATCGATCGACAAATAAATAAGGGTGACTAAGCTCCATGCCTTATGTTGATCAAGATATTCAATTGGCAAAGGAATCGGATAAGGTTACAAGGTTAGTTGATTACCCAGTCAACCTCAGTTTTAATTCGGGTAGTCACATTGCCATGCTAGACGGCATTTGTGACTTATGGGCCTTAACGAGGTTAAAATCCCATTGCCGATTTTAAAACGGGCCTACAGGATCGCACACGTAAAAGCCGTGAAATCCGGACTCAATCTAATGAGTCGAATAGCTAAATGGAGTTTAGATAAATCAAGAGTTAATTTGGTCTAACCGCGAATGTGTAAAGATTGAGTTATGAGATAACTTAAAAATTGAGGGACTTAATTAGAAATTAAGTGTTAGCTTATTGGATCTAATATGATTAATATCCAATAAGAGGAATCAATGGTTGATATTGCATTGGGATTGGTTTTTGGGTTTTATAAATACATGTGTATTAGAGAAAACCCTAACCCTAATCTTTCCTATCCCTCTCTCCCTCAAGGAGGCCATCGGTCCGCCCTAGCCAAGAGGACGCCGCCGCCGGTCAAAGGTGCTGTCCACCTTTTCCCCCTTTTTGGAGAAAGGTTTCTCCATCCGGATTGCCGCTACTCGGCTCCGGCGAAGGTATAGGTCGACACCCCTTTGGTCTTTCTTGTTTATTCATGTATGTTAGTTCACATGCCGGCTTTTTCATTGATATTTCTTTATCAATGGAGATCACCGGGGTGAGAGTCTTTTGAGATTATTTCATAATGGTTGTGGAATTTTTCTCAAAAGATTCTCACATGTGAAACATTCGCCGAGTGTCGGTTTTTGGATTTACAATTCCTTACACATGTTTACGATTAGGTTTTGAGACCTAATTTTAATTGCTATTCGTATTTCTCGATAAGAGTTATCGTTGGATACTAGCAATCCATACCGGATTGTTTCTGGCTTGTGTGTGTGAGAGAGTAGAGGGGAGTCGCGTATATGCAGTCCCTTTTTTGACTACACCCCTGGAATTATATTTATTTATTTATTTTAGATTTTTATATCTTTATTCGTTTCCATTGCATGCTAGGGTCCATTCTAGTTTTGTTTGTTATCCGCTATGCATATTTTGCTTCTAGCATGCTCGTAGACCCTTGTCGATCCCAATAGTTATGATCCGCAGGAACCCTTCGATTCTCGTTGAAGGAGACCCAGATATTGGTAGAAGAACGCATCGTAAAGGGAAGGAACCTGTGGAAGAATAGTCCAATTAAGCCAATATTGAGTCAGAAGGGTCAGAAGCAATGGCATAACAGAATGAACAACAGAGGATGTTGTCCGATTTTGCTAGACCCGCGGTGATGGGGACCCAATCAAATATTGTGAGGCCCCCAATTAAAGCTGTTGTTCATTCAAATGTTGCAACAGTCCGCACAGTTTAATGGGTTGGCTGACGAAGATCCCAACAACCATATAGAGAACATCCTCGAAGTGTGCGACACGTTGAAGATTAATGGAGTAACGGACGACGCTCTTTGTTTAAGAGCCTTCCCATTTTCATTGAAGCAAAAAGAAGGGCATTGGCTACTGACACGACCCCTTGCGTGTATCCCACAAGTGCACGGTTTTGTCGAAGTAATAAATTTACCCTGGTGAGTGGGTAGTCGAATCCATAGGTAATAGGGAATTAGAATACGAGATTTCACTAATAAAGCTATGCGGAGTACGAAAAAGCAATAGTGGGATCAATGAGTGAATATAAAATCAAACAGAATGAAAAGCAAGAAGTAAAATAGAAAGATGGAAGATGAGATAGTGCAAGTAAAAGAGAATAGAGAGGATTACTAATGAATGAAATAGGGCATCCGGACAAGCTACCTCTAGGGTCTATGTTTCTAGTGCAGACTATACTATTATACTCTCCTACTGATGTTTAATTAAGTCGAGGATATCCTAAGACTCACGGTCCCAAACCTAAGGACAACCGTAACTAACCCCTACACAATGCCCTGGTATTAGGATTCACATCACCCTTCACTCTGTCGCTCGCACGACTAAGCCCCAGGGGAGTATATCTACCTAACCGTCACACTACGGGGGATTGCTTTAAGCTCTAGGGATTCCTAGTTGTAAAACCTGTTCCTATGCGTAGTTCTAACCCTTTGATCCAGGTGTAAGAACCCTAGTCTAGATTAAGCACTAATGCGTAGGATTCACTTCAACCCTTCACTCAATTACTTGTGTAACTAAGCCCCAGGGGAGTTTATCTGCCTAGCACTTGACTCTATTTCGACTGCTGTGAAATCAAGGAAATTGAGGTAGGGAGAAACCACGTCGGAGGGGAAAGGGGTACATCGCTACCTCACAACTCTCCCTCTCAACCCTCTTCAATCTTAAGTAGTCTAACCCTAAGGAGTTGTCACACCTCCAGAAGGCAACCTAAATTGTTCTCAATCCTAGTGTCACATCTAAGAGAAAACAATAGCAATATGAAAGTAAGATTGAAACTCAATTTTATTCATCAATAATGGAAAAGCATAATAACAATGTCAAAGAAACATAATAACCCTAGAGTTTACAAGTCCGAATATCCTTAAGGGGTTTAGCTCCTCATGGAGCTATACATGTTCATTAATGTAGAAAAGAAAGCACAAAGTAAAGACATCAATGAAACCCCCTTGCGTATGGTGTGACCGTGGTCTTGTGCGACCGTCGAACATCGGTGACGATGCCGATGACGAGCGCTAAACCTCCACGATATCATCTCCGAAACCCTAGCCGCACTACCCCAAGTTGGAGAGAATATAGGTCAAAAGATATCCCAAAAGGTCTTCAAAATCGCCTTTTATAATGTTACGTCGCGGCTTTAAAATCTGACTTATCGGGGGCTTCACACGGCCGTGTGGAATTAACACACGGGCGTGTGAAATTTCTGTCTGCTGAAAAATTAATTCACAAGGCCGTGTGTTAATTCCACACGACCGTGTGAACTCTCTGGAATTCTGAATTTCGGCCAAAAGTGAACAGTAGCTTGCTCCATAAACCTTCAATGCGCAAGAATACACAAATGCACGCCATTTAGTGATAAAAACTGATAAAAGATATGCTCAATGTAAGATAATAACACTTCACGGTACTACAACACAAGCACTTATCAGCTACATTCATTACCGAAAGCATCCATCACTACGTTGGAGGAGATGGCCGAGGCGTTCTTGGCTATGTATTTCCCTTCGGGAAAATCAGCGAGGCTCCGGAATGAGATCTCATCCTTCATGCAAATGGAATTGGAATCTCTATTCGAGACATGGGATAGGTTCAAGGAGCTCCTTCGGAAGTGCCCCCAACATGGATTCCCCGAGTGGATGATCATTCATACCATTTACAATGGGTTAAATCCGAGTACCAAGCAACTTTTAGATGCGGCAGCAGGAGAAACTCTAGGAAGCAAGACTCCCATTGAAGCCCTGCACCTTATTGAAGAAATGGCTATGAATAGCTATCAATGGAACACAAGGGATTGAAAGAAAGTGGCCGGGATTCATGAGGTTGATATAGTTACATCATTGGTGGCACAAGTAGAGTCATTGAGTAAGAAGTTAGATGTACTAACTTCAGCAAGAGTTGCGGTCATTACTACTTGTAATGGTTGTGGGGGAGGACATGCTTCGAGTGATTGTCCGATTGCTATTGGAGGCACTAGTATGGTGGAACAGGCTGATTTTGTGGGCAATGCTTATAGAGGACAAGGCCAAGGCAACCTGTACAGTGGTACTTACAACCTGGGGTGGAAGAACCACCCAAATTTCTCATGGAGCAACAAATGGCAGTCACAACAAAAGAACAACACACCACCGGGATTTCAAGGTCAACAAGTATCGAACTTAGAAGGCCGAGTGACCGGGCTAAAGGGGAAGATGACCGATCTTGAGAGAGCCCTCACGAGGTTTGTTTGTTCATCGGATGCAAGACTCTGGAATGAGATTTCATCCTTCATGAAATGGAATTGGAGTCTCTATTCGAGACATGGTATAGGTTCAAGGAGCTTCCTCGAAAATGCCTATAACATGGATTCCCCGAGTGGATGATCATTCATACGTTCTATAATGGGTTGAATCCTAGTAGCAAGCAACTCTTAGATGCAGCGGCAGGAGGAACAATAGGAAGCAAGACTCCCGGTGAAGCCCGGCACCTTATAGAAGAGATGGCTATGAATAGCTATCAACAGAACACACGAGACCGAAAGAAGGTAGCAGGAATTCATAAAGTTGATGTAGTTACATCGTTGGCAGCATAGGTGGAATCATTGAGTAAGAAGCTAGTTGCTATAGCTTCACCAAGAGTTGTGGCCATCACTATTTGTAACGGTTGTGGGGGAGGTTATGCTTCGAGCGATTGCCCTATTGCTATTATAGGCACTAGTGCAATGGAATAGGTTGATTTTGTGGGCAATGCTTATAGAGGACAAGGCCAAGGCAGCCCATAGAGTGAAACCTATAATCCGGGGTATAAGAACCACCCGAACTTCTCATGGAGCAACCAAGGGCAGTCACAACAACGAACATTGCACCACCGGGATTTCAAAGTCAACAAGCACCGAACTTAGAAAGCCGAGTGTCCGGGCTAGAGGGGAAGATGACCGATCTTGAGAGAGCCTTCACGAGGTTTGTTTGTTCATCGGATGCTAGATTTCAGTCGATGGAGGATACACTTCACAATTACACCGCTTTCTTACATAATTTGGAGAATCAAGTGGGGCAAATTGTGAAGACATTGGCCGAGAAACCTCAAGGTAGTTTGCATAGTAATACGGAGACCAATCCGAGGAAGCAATTGAAGGCAATCACCTTGAGAAGTGGCAAAAAGGTTGAGAGAAATCTCCGTCTAGAGAAAACAAAGGAAATACCTGAGGTCGTGGAGATAGGGGAAGAAACATCAAAGGAAAAAGAGGTGGCACCCCCACCGTACAAACCGAGGATCCCCTATCCTTCGCGATTGAAGAATGACCAAGAGAACGAACAATACAAGAAATTTCTAGGTATTTTCAAACAATTGCACATCAACATACCATTCGCGGAGGCATTGGCCAAAATGCCCAAGTACACGAAGTTCTTGATGGACTTCTTGACCAACAAGAGGAAATTGGAGAAGAGTGCAGCTGTAGTTCTTGATGCCAATTGCTCGGCCGTCTTGCAATAAACCATGCCGAGTAAGAGAAAAGATCCCGAAAGTTTTATTATACCTTACAACATTGGCAACTTGGGTGAAGAAATGGTGTTGGCCGATTCTGGGGCAAGCATCAATGTCATGCCCTATATCTTCTTCCGAAAGCTAGGCTTGGGCGAGCCTAGGCCAACTCCGATGACACTTCAACTTGAGGACCAATCGGTGAGGCATCCGATGGGATTGTGGAAGATGTGTTGGTGAAAGTGGATAAGTACATATTTCCTATTAATTTCGTGGTGTTAGACATCGATGAGGATGTCAAGGTGCCATTGACCTTGGAAGGCCTTTCTTGCGCACTTCTACGAGTCTTATTGACATGGACGGTGGGGAGCTCACATTGCGAGTTAGAGATGACAAGCTTACATACCGCCTTGCCGAAGCCATGAGACACTCTCTTGACTTTGATGATACTTTATATTTTCTTGACACCACCAATGAACTAATTGATGATTATGTGCAGGAAATGATGAACCCGGATCCATATGAACGGTGGCCAGACCAAGGCGTGGAGATTGAAGATGTACTAGCACTTGGTCTCGTCGAGCAAGTAAAGCCAGTCCCGGGAGTCATGAAGAAGATGATTCAGAGGATCAAGAGGTCGAAAAGATGCCACAAGAAGAGCCCCAACACAAAGGGGATGAGCATTCAAGGAGTAAGGGTGTTTTACCCTTGTGTGGTAACAAATTCGACAACTCTCCCTCTACTCTATAAAGATTATGTTCTACATGCTTTCAGGTTGTAGGGAAGAGGGCAACCTTCATTCATGAACCCCCATAAGGTAAGGCAGGTACGTCAAGCTAAGTGACGTTAAATAAGCACTACTTGGGAGGCAACCCAAGGTTTTACAGCTTTTGTAGGAGTTAGTTTAGTTCTAGCATAAATAAGAGTCTTAGTTTTGGTGTCCTGATTTATTAATGCATGTGTTGTGATTGTTCATGTCGATTGTTAATGTTTTTCTGTGCCTAAACAATAATTGACGAAGTTTGAGTCGGTTGACCATGTTTTCCATGGTACATGGTCGTGTTTTAATGGTATTTACATGCTCTAGTTAGTGTACTTTTGTTTCTTAATTTTTCTAGAGAGTCTGTTAATTTTTCTAAGTAACCAGTGAAAACACACGGCCATGTCAAATTTCCACACTTGTGTGTTACCAATAAGGGCTCAACCAGTGAGAACACAGGGGCGTGACCTTGTCCTTGTGAAAAACCTCAGAAGGGGCACATGGCCGTGCGGAATTTCCACACGACCGTGTGAAATCTTGCAGAAGTTAAACTCTCATTCCCGAAAGTCACAGGGGTCGTGTGGGTGCCCCTGTGAGTGCCCATGTTTTAAGGCAAACGGCCGTGTGGAATTTCCACACGGGCGTGATAAATTCTGTAGAGACCCTCTTTTTTTCCCTAAAATACACAAGGGCATGTGGCCACCCCTGTGGGAGAGCTGTAAATGGCACACGGCCGTGTCGATTCCTCACACGACCATGTGGAACACTTAGACGTTCTAGGGTTGAACTAGAAAAATCATAGCGGCGTGTGAGTGCCCCTGTGGCCGGCCTTGTGTTCTTGGCCAAGTTGGGCACACGGCCGTGTGGAATTTCCACACGACCGTGTGAATTTTTCCAGAGACCTTATGTGCTTCCCCGAGAGTCCACATGGGCCTGTGGGTGCCCCTGTGGAGCTCCCCTGTGAAGCCACACGGCCATGTCGGAGTCTCACACGACCGTGTGGGGTAGTCCAGAGAGCTAATTTCCGAGGCACACGGCCATGTGAAATTTCCACTTGGCCATGTGGATTCGCAGAACTTCAAAAACCATGATTTTTCTTTGGTTTTCACTCGTGCCTTTAGTTTTCTCCACTCTAAACTACTCTCCGACCCTCTCTATCCGTTGCTCGATCATCTTTGAGTTTTCTTGAGGTTTTATCTGAAGTTTTCCGACCGATTTCGAAGTTTTCTCCATCCACACCGTCGGTAAGAACTTCAAACCCATTTTCTTCGTCAAATTTTGATTTAATTCGTTCTTCTTGATTATTTCGTTTGCATTGAATGATTTAAATGTATGTGAATGATAAGTGCTTGAATATACATGTTTTACCGACTTGTTTTACATACATTGAGCATCATTTTACCATTGATTATGTCTCATAAAGTGTATTTTGGTGTTCTTTTATGCAATTAGGTTGTGGAAGTATTAAAAGAGGAAAAGGAAGCAAAGATGGGTTATAAAGACCTATTGTTGGGAGTTTTTGTACAACACAAGTGTCAATGCACAAGAGGGGATCACGCACATGAGGGTGTGTGCCAACTTCCTGAAGAATTCAAGATGATTTATGTGATGGAAGGGCACAAAGGCAGTCACACCTTCATGTCCCAACTTGTGTGAGGATAGTTAAAGCTCTCAAATGATGATTCGAAGAAGGAGAAGTCTTATAACTCACCACATGGACGTGTGCCCGACCATGTGGCCTCAATACGAGAGAGTTTGGAGCATAATTATGAAGAGCACTGTAGCAAAAACACTGTTCATTTCACTGTAGCAGAATTACTGTTCACACGACCGCGTCAAAAATCCCACGCGACCGCGTGGAAATTCTGCAGCCCACGCGATCGCGTGGGATCTCACGCGGTCGCGTGCAGACACGCGGTTGACGCGGTTCAGGCTTATAAATAGCCCTTTTTGCCGATTCTTTTGATATCTTTTGTGTGGCTTTTGAGAAGAGCGGCTAGGGTTTCTAGGAGGAGATCTTTGGCGATATTGGGAGTTGTTCTTCACCAACTTCGATAGATCTTTCGACGAGATAGCATCGGGGAGCCATTGGCGACCTAGCTTCGGAGAAGGTTCCTTCGAGACGTTAAACAATTCATCAAGGCCATCATCACGAATTTGAGGGGGTTTATTTTCATGGATTACATTGCTTTTTTACTTCATTATCTTTTACTTTGTAATAAGTCCCATGGAGGGCTAAACCCTAGTAGATACTTGGGCATGTGAACCCTAGGTTTTGATTCATGTATTGACTTTCTTTATGCTTTCTTTTAATTCCAAGTTTATTTGAGTTTTAATCTTGTTTAATCATTGTTTGCATGCCTTATTAATTCGTATGGTTGTTTGGTATGCTTGATTTGTTTCCTTGGTGAGAGAGAGATCTCCATTAGGGATTAGAACATACAAGATTAAAAAGGGTTGAGAGGGTGAGTCTTGAGATAGAGGAGTGTCCCCTTTCCCTTCCGATTGAGTGTTTCCTATCTCCGTATTCCCTAAGTTTTATGCAACCATATGGGGTGTGAGGCGTGAGATTGATAGATTTCTCCGCCGGGACTCAAGTAGGGGTTAGGGATCTTTCGCCTAGAAGTAGGGTTAGATCTAATTTTAGGAATCGGTTTCACTCTTAGGTATCCCTAAAACTCATTGCGGTCATATAGGGTGTGAGGTGTTGAGATTGAGTAAATTCTCCGCTGGGACCTTGTAGGGGACTAGTATCGGTGGCCTGGAAGCAGGGATCGATTGTTCTTGGATTACCTCGACTCATAGAACTTGGTTTAGAAGCATTTAGTTAGTTTTGCACTTCATGATAGAACCTAGGGGGATCATTGCCCGAGTATCTCATCTTCATTGATTGAGATCTCCTTTACCTTTTCCTTTTATTTGTTTTCTTTCTTGCGATTTTCTTACTTTACATATTACATTCAATTGCTCCATATTATTGTTTCGACTAGATAACTAAGAATCAGTCATTACTAGTACTTCCGTTCCCTGCGGATTCGACTACCCACTCACCGGGGTAATTATTACTTCGACAACCCGTGCACTTGCGGTACACACACGCAAAAGGGTGTGTCAGTGAACATGTTTCAAAAGAAGTTAGAGTGAATTACGTTGTAAATAACAATTTTAGCCTCCACGGCCATGGGGCTCTGTCCGCCCGACAATCCACACGGGCATGTGGATTTCTGCAGATTGTGTTTCTGAATTGGATTTAATAATTTTTCATTTCAATCGTGCAGATATGGCCTCCAGGGCAAAGAAGCAAGTAGGGAAGCACCCCGGTGAGCCTACACTACTTCCCGAGGAGATGGATTTTGCTGTACCAGAGCATCGGGTCAGGTTTAAGAGATTATCAGCGCTCCGATTTGGTCAGTCGCGCTACCCAGATCTGAGCGCACTAAGGGAGATACAGGGGGGTGACACCATAGCTACTAAGGTTGAGGAGCTTCTAGCAGTAGGTAGCTGGGGCCGTTTACTATCCATCCGAGAGCCAGCCATTCGAACACTTACACTCAAGGTTTTATCGACTTTCGAGTTTGACCGAGGATACGATAGTTTCACCGCTATGGACACTATTCAGTTTCAGTACTTCAGTTTGAGTTGTACCCAATTCTCAGTCAGGATGGACCTCTACGATGAGGCATTTACCGAGACAGAAGAGTATGCATTACTGCCTACAGACTATCCAGGGACCCTAACACCTCAGAGAGCTTACAGTGCTCTATGTGGAGATGGACAGTATGAGCCGGGGGGTTTCGAACGCGACCTGCCTTTCCCAGCCAACAAACAGATATATCCATGCCGTACTGAGAAGATCAGTGAGTGGCAGGGAAGATAGCACAGGGGTGCTGAGTAGACACGAGCTGCTATACCTACATTCCATGGTTCAGAACGAGCCACTCCATTTGGGCACCTTTTAGCTAAGTATATACGCCATCAGTTTCAGTGCTTCAGTTTGAGTGTTACCTAATTCTCAATTAAGATGGGCCTCTACGTCGAGGCGTTTACCGATACAGAGGAGTATGCATTGCTGCCTACAGACTATCCAGGGACCCTAACACCTTAGAGAGCTTACAGTGCTCTATCTAGAGATGGACAGTACGAGCCGGGGTTTCGAACGTGACCTGCCTTTCACGGCCAGCATACAGATACATCCATGCCGTACTGAGAAGATCAGTGAGCGGCAGGGAAGATAACACAGGGGTACATCACTCGCCTCCTTATAGGCATGGGTCTCAAGTACAGAGTTCGTGGGGCTGAGAAGGCGACTGTACCAGCTCCGCTCGGCACAGAGACACTGCGGTTGATGGGTATGTTCCCCAGATCAGGACCGGGAGTCTACTCCATGATCATATCTCAGTCAGATCATGTCGAGGGATCGTAGCCAACATTAGAGCCACCCTAAGAGCAGACAGAGACAAAGGTACCACCCACAACATGGGAGCCACCTCCAGTGCGCATCTTTTCGCCTTCTAGAGCGATGTGGCCAAGCTGAGAGCTACCCAGACCACACAGCACGTAGAGACGATGGAACGACTCGACGCTATCAGACGGTTACTCGAGCAGGCCGTGTCATCACCTTTCATTGTCCAGCCCCCGAGACTCCCCTACATCTCCACCACCATCTCCAGCACCACCAGCGACTTCAGAGCCTCCCACAGCACCAGAGGCTCCAACACAGGACACTGACACTGAGGCATCATAGTTTATTTTAGTTTTTATAATTTTTTGCACTTTTTATTTTGGACTTGTAGTACTCATAAAGGATTCTCCTTCTGAGTTTATCTTTTATTTTTCTTTTATTTTTCTCGAGTTGTATTTCATTTATCTATCTTTATATATACTCGAGCTTTATTTTGATTTCTCTTAAGCTATACTGAACCCCTTGTGTATGTGTGCATATGGTCTTGGATGTAAGGAAGTTAACGAATAGTTATAGGCATGGTCGTGGGACCGTGTGTGCTCCACAAACCATTGAGACTCACCTCTCAATGAACCTAGCTCCATCAAACGCAACATTTGGAGTTCAGGGGAGTAATGTTTCAATTGCCTACCCCTATATTACTTGTGTTAATTGTTTTACTTTTTATTGTGCTTGCATGCGTACATTGGCGATAATGTACATCTTAAGTGTGGGGGGAGTTCACATTGCACACACCTTTATTTGTGCGTTCAATTGCTTATACTCATGTAGCCTATGATGGTTCACCTTAGTTACAAAGGTTGTATTCTTAGATTTTAGGAGAATTTTTAACATTGTATCTTATCATGCTCTAGTTTCACTTGAATTTTAGGGAATTTTTGCTCGATTATCTCATATTGCACAACTAACTCTTGGAATCTTTTGGAAACTCAAGCTTGAAGTTTCTAAGGACAAGTTTATCTTTGTTTTAGTAAGTTCTTAGATTTTTTTTGAGAAATACATGAAAAAAATGAAAAAAATATATATATGGAAAAAGAGAAAAAAGAAAAAAAATGAATTTGTGAATATTTGCTTTGTTTTATTTGTGCATTTATGGTGGAAAGAGCTACCGCCTATGAAGTATGTAGCTGCTCTCATAAGTCGGATACAAGTTATGCCCTAATGAGAGAAAGAGCTATCTCATGAGATGCGTGAAAGCTACTGCCCGGTAGAAATAGCTACCTCCTCGAAAGTGTGAAAGCCACCTTTGGTGGCCGCATAGGAAAGGACTACCTTAGCGGTTATGTGAAGCTACTGCTATCTTTCTTTTTGTATATAAATAAGTCCTTTTTAACAAGAGTTTGAGGAGTACTTTTTGGGTTGTCTTGAGTGAGTTCACACACACTTACACATTTTTGAGTTGTTATCCTTTTTTATTCAAGTTTTTAGCTAGAGCAATGATATCTCTATGCAATGTTTTGATTTCCCCTTACTTGTAGAATGCTTCTTTTGCATACTTTTGGTGAATCTAAGGCTGAGCACTTTCAGTTGTTCTTCCCAAGTACTGTCACATTCTATTTTACTTGAGGACAAGCAAAAGCTTAAGTGTGGTGGAGTTTGATAAGTGCTTGTGTTATAGTAACGTGAAGTGTTATTATCTTACAATGAGCATATCTTTTATCAGATTTTATCACTAAATTGTGTGCATTTGTGTGCTTTTGTGCATTGTAGGTTTGTGGAACTAATTTGAAGAAGAAGAACAAAGTTAGATCGTGTTTGTCATTATTGGTGAGTTTTCGGACCAAGCAAGGAACAAGGCACAAGCCTAGACTTGTGAGTGTGTGCCAACCTCCTTTAGAGGGGCACAAGGGTAGTCACACTCACAATAAGTCTAACTCGTGTAGCTTAGGAGAACTTCACCAATATGGAGATTTGAAGCAATCGGCATGATATACCATTGATTATGTGCCCAATTCAATGGCCTCAATGAAGAACGATGAATTCGGGAGCATTTCGGCAAAAGCACTGCAGCAGCACTGTAGAAAAAATATTGTAGCAATATAGGGTTGCAAACCATAAGCTATGTATATATATTTTGCAAACATTCAAGAAATGAGCCTATTCATAAATCACCATGATTCTAAACTTCAATTTAAGCTTTCAAAGAATTTTAGCAATAAGAAGTCTATAATTCAAAGCAAACAACTCAAATATCAAAATAAACATCATGCATGAATCATATTCCAACTTTGGTAAATTTACACTCACAAACTTGGTGAGCAAAATACCTCGGTGTCACTTCTCCACCAGCTCTTTGCCCTTACTTGAAGCCTCACCTCCTAGAAGCAACCAAACAATCATAACAAGCAAGCCTACATCATCAAACACTTGATTGACTGAAATGAAGAAAGAATGCTCAAAATGGGCAATGGATGCTTCTAAGGTTTTCTAAACACCATAACAAGAAGTTATAGCAAGAAAAAGACCTCTCACAACTCTTAAAACCAACAAGGAAAGCAAGAATGACCTAACTTTGGTTGGTGCTACAGTAATTCCGGGATCAAGGTAATGAGGGGTCAAGGATTTCATGAAGCCAAAGCCATACAACTCAATACAATCAATCCTCACAAGATTTACCATCAAAGAGGAAGAAAAAGAGGTAAGAATCAAGCTCTCATAAGGGTTCACAGCCAACCCTAACCATCTCTATCAAAGAACAAGGAAGAAGGAACAAAAGGATGGAAGCTTACCTTGATCCAAAGAATGAGCAACTTGATGATCCAAGATTCAAGCTCAAAAATCCATTCTAGATCAGCCTTAGAACCTTTTGGGATGAGGGAGGAAGAGAGGAGAAGGAAATAGAAGAGTTTGGGAGAAGAGAATTGAAGAAAAGAAGCCAAAACCCGAGTTTTATAAGCCAGGACTCGTCGGTGTGTGGGTTATGTGCGGGTTGCACAAAGCCTACACACTCCAGGTAGAAGGATGTGCAGGTGGTGTGCGGGCCCCGCACACCAGTCGCACACCCTTCTGCCTGGGGTGTGCGGCCTCTGTGCGGCCTCACACAAAGGCCGCACAGCCCCCCAAGGCGAGGTTGTGCGGCCTGTGCGTAGCCCGCACATCCACTAAAACCCTCCAAAATGCTCTCACGCGCTCGCCATCGCCTCAAAAACTCGGCATGATGAATCTTACAAAAGACATTGGAACAACAACCATAAAAATTAAGAGGATCAAGCAACAAACTAGCAAAGAAAAAGACCGAAATATCATATAATAAGAGCTTTGAGGGGTACCTTTTGGGTTGACTTGAGTGAGTTTACATACACTTACACAATATCAGGTTTGTGTTATTTTTTATTCAAGTTTTTAGCTAGAGCAATGATCCTTTTTATGAAATGTTTTAATTTCCCCTTCCTTATAGAATGCTTCTTTTTGCATGCTTTTGGTGAATCTAAGGTCGAGCACTTTTAATTATTCTTCCTAAATACTTTAATGTTTTATTTTTACTTAGGTAATAGCAAACACTTAGGTGTGGGGGTGTTTGATTAATAAATGCTCTTGCATAAGTAATACGAAGTATACTTTTCTTATATTGAGCATCACTTTTCTCAGGTTTTATCACTCATTCATGTGTATTTGTGTTCTTTTTTGCATTTAGGGTTGTGAAGACAAGTTTGGAAGAAAAGGAAGCAAAAAATAGATCATGCACGCAATGGTTGAGAAGACTCTTGGACTAATCAAGGATCATGGCACAGGTTGTATGACAAGGGCTCGAAAGTGCACGGGTTGTCGCAGTAATAATAGTAGCCCAGTGAGAAGGTAGTCCAATTCATAGGGAGTAGGGATTGTAGATACAAGTGATTGCTAATTAGCTAGTGCGGTGTACGAAGAGTGAGAACAAATCAATGTGTGTGTATGAGAGAGTAATTGAAAGCAATAAGAAAATAAAGAGAAATATGGAAAGTAAGAGACTGCAAGCAGAAAGTGAGAGAAGGACAATCCATGAGTGAAATAGGGTACCCAGACAAGTTACCCCTAGGATGAATGCTTCTAGTACAAGACAATACTATTATACTCTCCTATTGATGTTTAATGAGTCGAGGATATCCTAAACACACGGTCCCAAACCTAAGGTCAACCGTGACTAATCCCAATCATTATGTCCCGGCATTATGCTTCACTATGACCCTTAACTCTTGTTGACCTGTAAACTAAATCCCAAGGGAGTCCATCTTCCTAAGCCTCACACTATGTGGGATTGCTTTAAGTTCTAGGGATTCCTAGTGAAAGACCCTGTTCCTATGTATAGCTCTAACCCTTTGGTCCAGGTGAAAAAACCCTAGTCTCAATTAAGCCCCAGCACTAGGATTCACTCACTACAATCCTTCACTCTGTCGCTCACACAACTAAGCCCTAGGGAAGTTCATCTCCTAGCACTTTGCTCTATTTCGACCGCTAAGAACTCGTGGAACACGGAGGTAGGAAAAATCACACTGGAAGGGAAAGGGGACGTTTCGCTACCTCACGACTCACCCTCTCGACCCTCTCCAATCTCAAGTAGTCTAACCCTATAGGAGTTGTCACACCTCCAAAGGATAACCTAGACGATTCTCAACCCTAGTGTCACGGCTAAGGGAAAATCAACACAAGAATAAATCAAGATAGGAACTCAATTAAATTCATCAATTAAGAAAGCATAATAACAAGTCATAGAAATAAAATTATCCTAGGGTTTAGAAGTCCGAATACCCACAAGGGGTTTAGCTCCTCATGGAGCTATACAAATCCATCAATGTATATGAATGAATACAAATCGAAAATATAGATGAAAACCTCCTTGTGTAGCGTGGCCGTGGTCTTGTGCGGCCATCGGGCTTCGATGACGATGCTGATGGCGCGCTCCAATCTTCCACAAAGTCCTCTCCAAACCCTAGCCGCGACCACCCAGAAGATAGATGAAAACGATCCAGAAAAAGTCCCAAAAGGGCCTTTAAATAATGTCGAGTCACGGCTTCAAATCTGCTGAAATTAGGATTTCACACGGCCGTGTGGAATTTCCACACACCTATGTGAAGTCTCTGTTTAGCTGATTTTCGATGAACTGTGAACAGTAGCCTGCTACAGTATCTTTGCTATAGTCCACTACAGTGCTCTAGCCGAAATGCTCTAGCCGAAATGTTCTAGCCGAAATGCTCTAGAATTCATCGTTCTTCATCGAGGCCGTTGAATTGGACACACAATCAACGATACATCATGTCGATTACTTTAATTCTCCTCCTTGGTGAAGTTCTCCTATGCTACACGAGTTAGACTTATTGTGAATGTGACTGCCTTTGTGCCCTTTGAAAAGAGGTTGGCACACACCCACAAGTCTAGACTCGTGCCTTGTTTCTTGCTTAGTTTGAGAATTCCCCAACAATGACGAACACGATCTAACTTTGTTCTTATTCTCCAAATTAGCTCCATAACCCTACAATGCACAAAAGCACACAAATGCACACAATTTAATGACAAAATCTGATAAAATTAATGCTCAATGTAAGACAATAACACTTCGCATTATTATAACATGAGCGCTTATCATTGTAGACATGTGAGTATGTGCCAACCTCCAAAGTGCTCATGGGATTATACAATTCGGAGGGGCACGAAGGCAGTCAAACTCATGTAGTCCTACTTGTGTAACATTGAAGAGCTTCATCAACATGTGGAAAGTAAGAGGTGACATGATCTATCACGTAGTTCTGTGCCCAACTTGGCGGCCTTGATGAAGAAAATGAAGTCGGGAGCAACTCTGGTGTTAGTACTATAGTAATTGCTGTAACAATTCACTATAGTAGATTACTATTTACAAGGGCGTGTGGATGCCCAATTTCAGCCCAATAAATACCGCGATTTGAGATTTATTTGGAGATCCTTTTTCTATCTTTCACCCAACTTTCGGGGAGAGTGCGGCTATGGTTTGGAGAGGTGTTTGTGAGGCTTTTGGAGTGGTTCTACGGCATCGACATTGAGTTCCTTTGGAGGAGAACTATTAGGTGAGCTTTCGTGGGCACCGATTCGGCGAGGTATGCCCTATGTTTGACAAGGGAACCTTTGGAGAAGACGAGGTGGCTCCTCAAGACCATTAACACAACCCCTTGCATGTATCCCACAAGTACATCGGTTTGTCGAAGTAATAAAATACCCTGTTGAGTGGGTAGTCGTATCCACAGGGAATAGGGATTTAAGACACAAGAATTCACTATTTAGCTATGCGGTGTACGATAAGTGTGAAAAGAATTAATGAGTGAGTGTAAAAGTAATTGTAAAGAGCAAAAAATAGAATAGAAATATGGAAGGTAAGAGAGTGTGACACGACCCCTTGCGTGTATCCCACAAGTGCACCGGTTATCGAAGTAATAAAATACCCTGGTGAGTGGGTAGTTGTATCCATAGGGAATAGTGTTCAGAAACAAGCGTTATCACTATTTTAGCTCTACATGGAATCGATCATAAGAGAATTCAATATGTAGATATATATATATATATATATAAAAGAAAGTAAAAGAGTACAAAAAGGGTAATAAAGGTAGAAGAGGTAATCGATATAAAGATGGGGTACCCGGATAAATTACCCTTAGGACTAATGCTTCTAGTGCAAGACTATGCTATTATACTTTCCTATTGGTGTTAATTGAGTCGAGGAAATCCTTAAATACACGGTCCCAAACCTAAGGTCAACCATGATTAATCCTAACACTATACTCCGGTCATTAGGTTTCACTATTACCCTTGACTCTCGTTGACCTGTCAACTAAGCCCTAGGGGAGTCTATCTACCTAAGCCTCACACTATATGAAATTGCCTTAAGTTCTAGGGACTCCTAGTGATTAACCATGTTCCTATGTATAGTTCTAACCCATTGGTCCAGGTGAGAGAACCCTAGTCTAAATTAAGTCCCGGTGCTAAGATTCACTTTAACCCTGTACTTTGGTATTTGCGCAATAAAGCCCTAGGGGAGTTTATCACCTAGCACCTGACTCTATCTTGACCGCGAATAAATCATGGAACATGGAGGTAGGAAGAATCACATCGGAGGGGAAAGGGGACGTTCCGCTACCTCACGACTCACCCTCTCAACCGTCTTCAAGCCTAAGTAGTTTAATCCTATAGGAGTTGTCACACCTCCAAAGGATAACCTAGATTGTTCTCAACCCTAGTGTCATGGCTAAGGGAAAATAATTGCAAAAGATAATTAAGATTGAAACTCGAATTTATTCATCAATAATGGAAAAGCATAATATCAATGT
This sequence comes from Dioscorea alata, assembly GCA_020875875.1. Lineage (NCBI taxonomy): Eukaryota > Viridiplantae > Streptophyta > Magnoliopsida > Dioscoreales > Dioscoreaceae > Dioscorea > Dioscorea alata. Next base: position 9,769,242 of record CM037012.1, read on the forward strand.
CATAGAAACATAATAATCCTAGGGTTTACAAGTCCAAATACCCACTAGGGTTTAGCTCTGCTTGGAGCAATACAAAATCAACAAAGAGTTTAAGAATATATGCATGAAAACCATAAAGAAAACCCCCTTGTAAATCGTATCGATGGTCTTGTGGAGCCGCACGTCTTCTCCAACGAATCCCTTATCAAGCCTAGGGCACACCTCGCTGAATCGATTCCGACGAAAGCTCCCCCAATAGCTATCTTCCAATAGATGTCGATACTGATGTTATATAATCACCTCTAAAGACCTCCAAGAACCTCTCCAAACCCTAGCTGAAAGCCCCCCAAAAGATAGACAAGAGATAGAAGTGGAGGGTCCCCAAATAGATCTGAAAACGGGTTATTTATAGGCTGAAATGAGACTGAAAGTGGAGTTCCACACGCCCTGTGGATTTTCCACACGGGCTACAAAATTTTCACACGTCCGTGTGTTAATTCCACACGGCCGTGTGGAAATTCTGTTTTGCTGATTTTCGGTAGACTGTGAACAGTAACTTGTTTCATTAATTGTCTACAGTAACTGCTACAATACTTCACCAAAATGCTCCCAAATTCATCGTTCTTCATCGAGGCCATTGAGTTAAGCACACAATCAACGGTAGATTATGTCGATTACTTCATTTCTCTTCATTGGCGAAATTCTCCAATCCTACACGAGTTAGACTTTTGTGAATGTGACTGCCTTTGTACCCCTCCGATGGAGGTTGGCACACACCCCAAAGTCTAGACTCATGCCTTGTTCCTTGCTTGGTCTGAGAACTCCTCAACAATGGCGAACATAACCTATTCTTGCTTCTTTTTCTCCAAATTGGCTCCACAACCCTACAATGCACAAAAGCACACAAATGCACACAAATTAATAATAAAGTATGATAAAAGTAATGCTCAATGTAAGATAATAATACTTCGTATTACTATAACACGAGCACTTATCAGAGTGCAAGTAGGAGTAAATAGCGAAGGACAATCAATGAGTAAAGTGGGGTACCCGGACAAGCTACCCCTAAGACTTATGCTTCTAGTGCAAGACAATGCTCTTATACTCTACTATTGATGTTAATTGGATCGAGGAAATCCTCAAACACATGGTCCCAAACCTAAGGTCAACTGTGACTAACCCCGACACTATGCTCCGGCATTAGCTTTCACTACGACCCTTGACTCTTGTTGACTTGTCAACTAAACCCTAGGGGAGTTTATCTTCCTAAGCCTCACAGTGCACGGGATTGCTTTAAGTTCTAGGGATTTCTAGTGATAAACCCTGTTCCTATATATAGCTCTAACCCTTTAGTCCAGGTGAAAGAACCCTAGTCTAAATTAAGCCCTAGCACTAAGATTCACTTCAACCCTTCACTCTGTTGCTCGCGTAGCTAAGAAATCATGGAATCACATCGGAGGGGAAAGAGGACGTTTCGCTACCTCACGACTCACCCTCTCAACCCTCTCCAATCCTAAGTAGTTTAACCCTATAAGAGTTGTCACACCTCCAATGGATAACCTAGACTATTCTTAACCCTAGTGTCATGGCTAAGGAAAACAATTACAAGATGCAATTAAGATTGAAACTCAATTTTATTCATCAATAATGGAAAAGCATAAGAACAATGTCAACAAAACATAATAATGGAAGTTGTGACTACTCCCCTGGGGCTTAGTTACGCGAGTAACAGAGTGAAGGGTTGAAGTGAATCCTACGCACTAGGGCTTAATCGAGACTAGGGTTCTTCCCCCTGGACCAAAGGGTTAGAACTACACATAGGAACAGGTTTTATCACTAGGAGTCCCTAGAACTTAATGTAATTCCATGTAGTGTGAGGTTTAGGTAGATGTACTCCCCTTGGGCTTAATCATGCGAGCGATAGAGTGAAGGGTCGATGTGAATCCTAATACCGGGGCATAATGTTAGGGTTAGTAACGGTTGTCCTTAGGTTTGGAACCGTGAGTTTGAGGATTTCCTCGACTCAGTTGGCATCAATAGGAGTATATAATAGCATAGTCTTGCACTAGAAGTATAGATCCTAGAGGTAGCTTGTCCGGATACCCCGCTTCATTCATTGTTAAATCCTTTCTATTCTCTTTTACTTGCACTTTCTCATCTTCCATCTTTCTTTTAATTTCTCTTCTTTTAGTATAATTGTTTCCATAATTCACTCATCGAATCAATTGATCACTTTTCCGTACTTCGTGTAGTTTTAATAGTGAAATCTCGTATTCTAACTCCCTATTCCCTGTGGATTCGACTATCCTCTCACCGGGGTAACTTTTATTACTTCGACAACCCGTGCACTTGCGGGGTACACACGCAAGGGGTGTGTCAACAGTATCGGCTCCTCTAGGCGCAGAGACGCTGAGGATGATGGGTATGATCCGTAGAGCTGGATCAAGGACTTATGTATGGATCATACCCCAGTCAGATCATGCCGAGGGGTCACAGGCAGCATTAGAGCCACCCCTAGTATAGGCAGAGGTCGATGCACCACCCACAGCACCAGAGCCACCCCAGTGTGTATGTTCTCGCCTTCTCGAGGCCAGGATTGACTTGAGCGCCTTGAGAGTGCTATGGGTGTCCTCTAGACAGAGTTGCCCGAGGTTAGCGCCACACAGGCTACACAGTTTCTCCACACGTCGACACAGCTCGCCGCCATACTTCAGCTACTTGAGCGATCTGTGTCGACATCACCATTCGTGGTGCGACCTCGAGCCTCGACCCCACCTCCATCTCCATCACCATCAGTAGATCTACCAGTGACATCAGAGCCTGCAGCAGTACCAGAGGCTCCCACACAGGACACCGACGCTGAGGCATCATAGTTTCTTTTAGCTATTATTTCTTTTTGCACTTTTTCATATTCTGTTGGACTTGTAGCACTCAGAAAGGACTCTCCTTCTGAGTTTATCTTTTATTTTTCTTTTCTTTTATTTGTCTCGAGTTGTATTTCATTCCTCTATCTTTATATACTTGAGTTTTATTTTGGTTATTCTTGAGCTATACTGAACCCTTGCGTATGTGTGCAGATGGTCTTGGATGTAAGGAATTTGAGGAATAGTCATAGACACGGTCATGGGACTGTGTGTGCTCCACAAACCATTGACACTAAACTCTCAACGATCCTAGCTCCATCAAACGCAACACTTAGAGTTCAGGCGAGTAATGTTTTAATTGCCTACTTCCACACTAATTGTTTTTCACAAGTTTTATTTTTCATTATGCTTGCATGCGTACATTGGGGACAATGTACATCTTAAGTGTAAGGGGGAGTTCACTTTGCACACACCTTTACTTGTGCGTTAAATTGCTTATGCTCATGTAGCCTATGGCGGTTCACCTTAGTTACAACATTAGTATTCTTAGAGTTTAGGAGAATTTTTAACATTGTATCCTATCATGCTCTAGTTTTACTTAAATTTTAGGGGATTTTTGCTCAATTACCTCTTCTTGCACTACTCACTCTTGAAATCTTTTGGAAACTTGAACTCGAAGTTTTAAGGACAAGTTTAGTATTACTTTAGTAAGTTTTGATGTTCTATGTAGCTAAAAAAATAAAACTTGTGAACTTGTGAATATTAGTTTAACATTTATAATTACATGTGGGGTGGAAAGAGCTACCTCCTATGAAGTACGTAGCTACTCCCATAAGTCGGATACAAGTTATGCCCTAATGAGAGAAAGAGCTATCTCATGGGAAGCGTGAAAGCTACTATCTCGATAGAAAGAGCTACCTCCTCGAAAGTGTGAAAGCCACCTTTGGAGGCCACCTAGGAAAGGGCTACCTTAGAGGTTAAGTGAAGCTACTACTTCCTTACTTTATGTATATAAATAAATTCTTATAACAAGAGTTTGAGGAGTACTCGTTGGTTCTCTTGAGTGAATTCGCACACACTTACACATTTTCGTGTTGTTATCGTTTTTTATTCGAGTTTTTAGCTAGAGCAATGGTAACCTTATGCAATGTTTTGATTTCCCCTTATTTGTAGAATGCTTCTTTTGCGCACTTTTGGTGAACCTAAGGCCAAGCACTTTCAATTATTCTTCCCAAGTACTTTCACGGGTGATTTTTGCTTGAGTACAAGCAAAAACTTAAGTGTGGGGGAGCTTGATAAGTGCTTGTCTTATAGTAATGCAAAGCGTTATTACCTTACATTGAGCATCTTTTTTATCAGATTCTATCACTAAATGGTGTGCATTTGCTTACTCTTATGCATCGTAGGTTTGTGGAGCTATTTTGAAGAAGAAGAACGAAGTTAGATCATGTTTGCCATTATTGGGGAGTTTTCGGACCAAGCAAGGAACAAGGCATGAATTTAGACTTGTGAGTGTGTGCCAACCTCCATTGGAGGGGCACAAAGGCAGTCACATTCACAACAAGTTTAACTCGTGTAGCTTAGGAGAACTTTACCAAGAAGGAGATTTGAAGCAATCGGCATGATCTACCATTGATTGTGTGCCCAATTCAATGGCCTCGACGAAAAACAACGAATTCGGGAGCGTTTTGTCGAGTTATTGTAGCAACAATACAGCAAAATTCTGTAGCAAAAATACTGTAGCAAGCTACCATTCACTTTCAACCGAAATTTAGAAATCCAGAAAGTTCACATGGGCGTGTGGAAATTCCACACGGCCGTGTGAAATCCCGATAAGTTCAATTTTAAAGCCGCGACTCAACATTATAAAAGCCCGTTTTGGAGACTTTTTAGACATCTTTTGACCTATCTTTCTCCCAAACTTCTGGAGAGTGCGGCTAGGCTTTCGGAGAGCACTTCGTGGAGGTTTAGAGCGCGTCATCGGCATCGTTACCGAGGTCTGGCAGCCGCACAAGACTAGGGCCACATCATACGCAAGGGGGTTTTCATCAATTCTTTCAATTTGTGCTTTCTTTTATTTTTTGCTGAATTTGTATAGCTCCATGAGGAGCTAAACCCCTCATGGGTATTCGGACTTGTAAACCCTAGGATCATTATGTTTCTATGATATTTTTATTATGCTTTTTCATTATTGATGAATAAATTCGAGTTTCAATCTTAATTATCTCTTCTAATTGCTTTCCCTTAGCCGTGACACTAAGGTTGAGAACAATCTAGGTTATCCTTTGGAGGTGTGACAACTCCTATAGAGTTAGACTACTTAAGATTTAAGGGGGTTGAGAGGGTGAGTCGTGAGGTAGCGGAATGTCCCCTTTCCCCTCCGGTGTGATTCTTCCTACCTTCATGTTCCATGATTTCTTAGCGGTCGAGATAGAGTGAAGTGCTAGGAGAGGAACTCCCCTGGGGCTTAGTTGTGCGAGCAGCAGAGTGAAGGGTTGAAGTGAATCCTAGTGCTGGGGCTTAATTTAGACTAGGGTTCTTCCACCTGGACCAAAGGGTTAGAACTACACATAGGAACTGGTTTTATTACTAGGAATCCCTAGAACTTAAAGCAATCCCATGTAGTGTGAGGCTTAGGAAGATGTACTCCTCTAGGGCTTAGTTGATAGGTCAACGAGAGTCAAGAGTCGTAGTGAAAACTAATGCAGGGGCATAGTATTGGGGTTAGTCACGGTTGACCTTAGGTTTGGGACTGTGTTTAAGGATATCCTTGACTCAATTAACATCAATAGGAAAGTATAATAGCATAGTCTTGCACTACAAGCATAAGTCTTAGGGGTAGCTTGACCGGGTACCCTATTTTCATCCATTACTAGTCCTTCTCTATTTACTCATTCTTGCATTCTTTGCCTTCTATCTTTCTATTTAATTTCTTATTATTGCTTTCATATTCACTCACTAATTCTTTTCACACCCACCGTACATTACTTAGCTAATTAGTGAAACCTTGTGTCTTAAGTCCCTATTCCCTGTGGATTCGACTACCCACTCACCAGGGTAAATTTATTACTTCGACAAGCCCGTGCACTTGCGGGATACATGCAAGGGATCGTGTCAGCCATCATTCATTCAGATGTTGCAATAGTCCACACAATTTAATGGGTTGGCCGATGAAGATCCCAACAAACATATAAAGAACTTTCTTGAAGTGTGCGACTTGTTGAAGATTAATGGAGTGACATACGATGCGATTTGTTTGAGAGCCTTCATATTTTCACTTAAGTGAAAAGCAAGACACTAGCTTCATTCATTACCGAGAGCATCCTCCGGGAAAATTAGCGAGGGTTCAAAATGAGATATCATCCTTCATGCAAATGGAATTGGAGTCTCTATTCGAGATATGGGACAGGTTCGAGGAGCTCCTTCGAAAATGCCCGCAATATGGATTCCCCAAGTGGATGATCATTCATACCTTCTATAATGGGTTGAATCTAAGCACCAAGCAACTCTTACATGCAGCGGCAGGAGGAACTCTAGGAAGCAAGACTCCCGGTGAAGCCCGACACCTTATAGAAGAGATGGCTATGAATAGCTATCAATGGAACACAAGAGACCGAAAGAAGGTGGTCGGAATTCATGAAGTTGATGTAGTTACATCATTGGCGGCTGACACGACCCCTTGCGTGTATCCCGCAAGTGCACAAGCTTGTCGAAGGAAAAAAAATTACCCTGGTGAGTGGGTAGTCGAATCCACAGGGAATAGGGATTCAAAACACAAGATTTCGCTATTTGGTTGTGCGGTGTACGAAAAGTGATAATCGAATTGATGAGTGGATTATGGAATCAGTTATAATAAAAGACAAGAATTTAAACAGAGAGGTGGAAGATAAGAAAGTGCAAATAAAAGTTAAAAGAGAAAGACTAGCAATAGATGAAATAGGGTATCCGGACAAGCTATCTCTAGGACTTATGCTTCTAATGCAAGACTATGCTCTTATATTTTCCTATTGATGTTAATTGAGTCGAGGATATCCTTAAACTCATGGTCCCAAACTTAAGGTCAACCGTGACTAACCCCAACATTATGCCCCGGCATTAGGATTCACTACGACCCTTGACTCTTGTTGACCTGTCAACTAAGCCCCAGGGGAGTCTATCTTCCAAAGCCTAACACTACGTGGGATTGCTTTAAGCTCTACAGATTCCTAGTGATAAAATCTATTCCTATATGTAGTTCTAACCCTTTGGTCCAGGTGGAAGAACCCTGGTCTAAATTAAGCCCTAATACTCTATCTCGACCGCTAATTATCAAAGGAAACGGAGTTAGGGAGAAATCACACAGGAAGGGAAAGGGGACTTTTCGCTAGCTCACGACTCACCCTCTCAACCCTCTTCAATTTTAAGTAGTCTAACCCTATATGAGTTCTCACACCTCCAAAGGATAACCTAGATTGCTCTCCACCTTTGTGTCATGGCTAAGGGAAAATAATAGCAAAAGATAATTAAATTTGAAACTCGAATTTTTTCATCAATAATGGAAAATCCTAATAGCAATGTCATAGAAACATAATAATCCTAGGGTTTTACAAGTCTCCTCCTTGGTGAAGTTCTCCTAAGCAACATGAGTTAGACTTATTGTGAATGTGACTGCCTTTGTGCTCCTCCAAAGGAGGTTGGCACACACACACAAGTCTAGGCTCGTGCCTTATTCCTTGCTTGTTCCGAAAACCTCCCAACAATGGCGAACACAAACTAACTTCGTTCTTTTTCTACAAATTAGCTCTACAAAACTACAATGCACAAGAATACACAAATACAGACAATTTAGTGATAAAATCTGATAAAAGATATGTTCATTGTAAGATAATAACGCTTCGCGTTACTATAACACGAGCACTTATCAAATCCCCCCACACTTAAGCTTTTGCTTGTCCTCAAGCAAAATATAACGTGGAAGTACTTGGGAGAAGCAATTGAAAGTACTCGGCCTTAGGTTCACCAAAAGTATGCAAAAGAAGCATTCTACAAGTAAGGGGACATCAAAACATTGCATAAGGTTATCATTACTCTAGATAAAAACATGAATCAAAAAGGATAACAACTCGAAAACGTGTAAGTGTGTGTGAATTCACTCAAGAGAACCAACGAGTACTCCTCAAACTCTTGTTAGAAGTACTTATTTATATACACAAAGTAAGGTAGTAGTAGCTTCACTCAACCTCTGAGGTAGCCCTTTCCTAGGCGGCCGCCAAAGGTGGCTTTCACACTTTCGAGGAGGTAGCTCTTTCTACCTGGGTGGTAGCTTTCATGCTTCCCATGAGATAGCTCTTTCTCTCATTAGGGCATAACTTGTATCCGACTTATGAGAGTAGATTCATACTTTATAGGAGGTATCTCTTTCCACCCCAAATGTAAAGCTTAAACTAATATTCACAAGCTCACAAGCTTTTTTTTTTTAGTACTTCACAACTTACTAAAGTAATACTAAACTAGTCCTTAAAACTTCAAGTTCGATTTTCCAAAAGATTTCAAGAGTGAGTAGTGCAATAGGGTGTAATCGAGCAAAAATCCCCTAAAATTCAAGTAAAACTACAGCATGATAGGATACAATATTAAAAATTCTCCTTAACTCTAAGAGTACAACCGTTGCAACTAAGGTGAACCGCCATAGGCTACATGAGTATAAGCAATTGAACGCACAAGTAAAGGTGTGTGCAATGTGAATCCCCCTCACACTTAAGATGTACATTGTCCCTAATGTACTCATGTAAGCACAATAAAAATGAAGCAATGAAAAACAATTAGTATGGAAGTTGGCAATTGAAACATTACTCCTATGAACTCCAAGTTTGCATTTGATGGAGCTAGGTCATTGAGAGTTGAGTCTCAATGGTTTGTGGAGCACACACGGTCCCATGACCGTGCCTATCCCTATTCCTCAAATTTTTTACATCCAAGACCATCTGCTCACACATACACAAAGGTTCAGTATAGCTCAACAAAGATAAAATAAAACTCGAGTATATAAAGATAAAGTAATAAATACAACTCGAGACAAAAATAGAGAAAATAAAAAGCAACCCCAGAAGGAGAGAACTTTCTAGGTAACACAAGTCCAACAGAATACGAAAATAAAAAGTACACTGCAAGTAAAGATAAAAATAAAACTATGACGCCTCAGCGTCGGTGTCCTGCTGTAGACCCTCTGGTGCTGCTACTGCTACTGGTGCTGGTGGATCTACTGCTGATGGAGACGGTGGTGGAGTAGGTGATGGGAACCATCGGGGCCGCACAACAGATCGCTCAAAGAACTGAATAACTGTGGCAAGCTGTGCCGATATCTGAGCAAATTGTGCTGCCTGTGTGGACCTCATCTCTGCGAACTCTGTCGCCTGTGCGGCCCTCATCTCGGCCAACTCCACCTGCATGATACCCACAACACTCTCGAGGCTCTCGAACCTATCCTAGCCTCGAGATGGAGAGAAAATGCGTATTAGACGTGGCTCCGGTGCTGTGGGTGGTGCCTCGGCCTCTACCTGCCCCAGGGGTGGCTCTAACACTGCCTGTGACTCCTCGGCCTGATCTGGCTCTGTAGACTCTAAGTGGGTGATGATCAGTGTGTAAACCCCTGGTCCTGATCTACGGACCATCCCTATCAGTCTCAATGTATCTCTAGTAAGCGGAGCTGGTGTAGCAATCTTCTCGGCCCGCGCACCCCGTCTCTGAGCCCCAAGCCTATAATGAGGCGTGTGCTGTAAGGGCCTGCAAAGATAACTCCTACTCTTGGGTACTGTCCCTGGTGGCGGATGTAGTCTGCTAAAATGTGCCCCAGGTGGAGTGGCTCACTCTCCACCATCTAATACAGGTACAGGAGCTCCTGGCGGCTCAAGACCCCTGTACTATCTCCCCTGCCACTGATGAACCTGCTCATAACTGCATGTAGGTATCTGTATGCAGGTCTAAAAAGGCAAGATGCCTTGGATACACCCGGTTCGTACTGTCCTTGTCCGCATAACCTACTATACGCGCACTACGGTGTCAAAGCACCGGGGCTACTCTGTGGGAAGCCCCTCGTACTCCTCTGTCTGTGTATAGGCCTCATCATATAACCCCATCATAGTCGAGAATTGGGTTAGACTGAGGCTGAAATGTCGACCCAGTGCTCTAAACTGAATAATATCTGGTGTAGCGAAAACACTGTATGATCTACCGAACTCGAATGATGCCAGGACCTCCAGTGTCACCTCTCGAAAAGCTGGCTCTTTAATCATCAGTAACCCCTACCAACTGCCTACAGCTAATAACCCCTCGATCTCGTCTGCAATACTGTCACCCCCCTATATCTCTCTAATAGTTCTCAGGTCCGGATATCGTGACTGTCCGAATCGTAGGGTTGACAGTCTCTCAAAAGGAACCTGGTGCTCAGGAATACTGAACTCATCCTGCTCTAGAGGGGGTGTAGGCTCGCGATAGTGCTTCCCTGTCGATTTCTTGGACCTAAAAGACATATCTGCAAGATCGAAAAACAAAATGGTTGAGAATCAGTTCAAAAACACAATCTACAGAAATCCACACGGCCGTGTGGAATTTTCACACACCCGTGTGGCGATTCTGGCGGACAGAGCCCCTCGGCCGTGGGGCTAAAAATTCCAAATTTACACTCAAATTCATTCTAATTTCATGGCAAACACGTTCTCATATATTTATATCATTCAATCCAAGCGAAATCATCTAAAAGAACGAATCAAATGAATAATTGACGAAGAAAAGAGGCTTGAAGTCCTTACCGTTGGAGTGAATGAAGAAAACCTCGAAATCGGCCAGAAAACTCGTAAAGAAACCTCAAAGAATGTCGGAAACAGTTGGGGAAGTGAAAGAGAAGGTCGGAGAGTGTTTTGGAGTGGAAAACAAAAAAGGCACGAGTGAAATCCATACGAAAACGCACAGCATTTGAAGTTCTGGGAATTCACACGGGCGTGTGCCTCTGAAATTAGGGTTCACAGGGACCCACACACAGCCCTGTGTGCACTCTGGTCACTCTCTGAATTACCCCACACGACCGTGTGAGACTCCCACATGGCAGTGTGCCTCACAGGGAACTCCACAGGGGCTGGTGCACGCCCCTGTGGATTTACCGTAAACACAGAAGGTCTCTGTAAAATTCCACATGGCCGTGTGGAAATTCCACACGGCTATGTGCCCGCCCTAGTCAAGAATACAAGGCCAGCCACAGGGGCGCCCACACGTCCCTGTGGCTTCTCTGGTTCGTCCCAAGAATTATCTAAGTGTTCCACACGGCCGTGTGCATACTCCACACGGCCGTGTGCCGTTCACAAGCCCTCCCATAGGGGCAGCCACATGCCCTATGGTTTCTCAGAGAAAAGAGGGGTTTCTGTAGAGTTTCACACAGCCGTGTGGAATTTCCACACGGCCGTGTGCCTTAACACAGGGTTTCTCATAGGGGCACCCACACGCCCCTGTGGACTCTCTGGAATGAGAGCTTAAGTTCTGCAAATCTCACACGGCCGTGTGGAGTTTCCACATGGCGGTGTGCCCCTTCTGAGGTTTTTCACAAGGGCAAGGTCACGCCCTCTGTGCCCTCTCTGTTTGAGCCCTAAGTGGTAACACACGCCCGTGTGTTAATTCCACAAGGCCGTGTGTTTTCTCTGGTTTACTTAGAAAAAATTCACAAGCTTACAGAAAAAATTCAGAAACATAAATATGATGCTTGGAGCCTATGAAAACCATAAAAACATGACCAGATACCATGGAAAACATGCTCAACCGATTCAAACTTCATCAATGATTGTTTAAGCACACGAAAACATCAACAATCCACAAAAATTATTGCAGCACATGTATTGGAAATATTAGGACACCACAATTAAGGCTTTTATTCATGCTAAAAACTAAACTAAACTAGACTAGATCCTAGGAAAGCACATAAAACTTTGGGTTGCCTCCCAAGAAGCGCTTGTTTAACGTCACTTAGCTTGACGTACCTGGCTTACCTTGCGGAGGTTCATAAATGAAGGTTGACCTCTTTCCTACAATCTGAAAGCATGCAGTATATAATTTTTGTAGGATAGAGGGAGAGTTAGCGATTATATTACCACACAAGGTTGAACCACCCTTACTCCGTTCTTGCTCATCCCTATTGTTCTTGGGTCTTTCCGTGAAGTGCCTCTTTGCTCTCTTCATTTTTCTCCTCATCTTTTTCATGAGTCCCGGGTCCGGCTTGACTTCCTGTCTTGGTTCTCCATGTCTTGGTTCGGCCACCCTTCATATGGATCCGGGTTCAACATTTCCTGCACATAATCATCAACTAGTTTATCGGTAGTATCAAGAAAATATAAAGTGTCATCAAAGTCAAGAGAGTGTCTTATGTCTTCGGCGAGGCGGTATGTAAGCTTGTCTTCTCCCACTCGCAATGTGAGCTCCCCGCAGTCCATGTCAATCAAGGACTTAGAAGTGCGCAAGAATGGCCTTACAAGGATCAATGGAACCTCGACATCCTCATCGACATCTAACACCACGAAGTCAACAGGAAATATGTATTTCTCGACTTTCACAAACACGTCTTCCACAATTCCTCTCGGATGCCTCACTGATCAGTCCACGAGTTGAAGTGTCATTCGGGTGGGTCTAGGCTCGCCTAAGCCTAGCTTTTGGAAGAACGTGTAGGGCATAACATTGATGCTTGCCCCCGAGTCGGCCAATGCCATCTCTTCACCTAAGTTGCCAATGTTGCATGGTATTATGAAACTTCCGGGATCTTTTCTCTTGCTCAGCATGTTTTTTTGCAATATGGCCGAGCAATTGGGATCAAGGATCACAGATGCACTCTCCTCCAATTTTCTCTTGTTGGTCAAGAGGTCCTTCAAGAACTTCACGTACTTGGGTATTTGGGCCAATGCTTCCACGAATGGTATGTTGATGTGCAACTGCTTAAAAATCCCCAGGAATTTCTTGTATTGTTCGTTCTCTTGGTCATTCTTCAATCATGAAGGATAGGGAATCCTCGGCTTGTAGGGTGGTGTTGCTACCTCTTTTTCTTTTGTCGTTCCTTCCTCTATCTCCATGACCTCAGGTGTCTCTTGTGTTTTCTCTAGAGAGAGATTTCTCTCGACCTCTTTTCCACTCCTCAAAGTAATTGCCTTCAATTGTTCTCTCGGATTGGTCCCCGTATTACTAGGCAAACTACATTGAGGTCTTTACGCCAATGTCTTCGCAATTTGCCTCATTTGATTTTCCAAATTATGTAGGAAGGCGTTGTGATTGTGAAGTGTAGCTTCCACCGATTGGAATCTAGCATCCGATAAAGCAATAAACCTTGTGAGGGCTCTCTCAAGATTGGTCATCTTCCCCTCTAGCCCGGTCACTCGGCCTTCTAGGTTCGGTGCTTGTTATCCTTGAAATCCCGGTGGTGTGTTGTTCTTTTGTTGTGACTGCCGTTAGTTGCTCCAGGAGAAATTTGGGTGGTTCTTCCAACCCGGGTTGTAAGTGGCACTGTACGGGTTGCCTTGGCCTTTTCCTCTATATGGATTGCCCACAAAATCAGCCTGCTCCACCGTACTAGTACCTCCAATAGCAATCGGACAATCACTCGAAGCGTGTCCTCCCCCACAACCGTTACAAGTAGTAATGGCCGCAACTCTTGGTGAAGTTAGAACATCTAACTTCTTACTCAGTGATTCCACTTGTGCCGCCAAAGATGTAACTGCATCTACCTCATGAATTCCGGCCACCTTCTTTCGGTCCCTTCTGTTCCATTGATAGCTATTCATAGCCATCTCTTCAATAAGGTGTTGGGCTTCACCGGGAGTCTTGCTTCCTAGAGTTCCTCCCGCCGCCGCATCTAGAAGTTGCTTGGTACTTAGATTCAACCCGTTGTAGAAGGTATGAATGATCATCCACTTGGGGAATCCATGTTGCGGGCACTTTTGAAGGAGCTCCTTGAACCTATCCCATGTCTCGAACAGAGACTACAATTCCATTTGCATGAAGGATGAAATCTCATTCCAGAGCCTTGCTGATTTTCCCGGAGGGAAATACCTAGCCAAGAACGCCTCGGCCATCTCCTACCAAGTAGTGATGGACGCTCTCGGTAATGAATGTAACCAATGCCTCACTTTTCCCTTCAATGAAAATGGGATGGCTCTCAACCTAATTGCGTCGTCCGTTACTCCATTGATCTTCAACATGTCGCACACTTCAAGAAAGTTCTCAAGATGGTTATTGGGATCTTTATCGGCTAACCCATTAAATTGTGCTGACTGTTGTAACATTTGAATGAACGATGGCTTCAACTCAAAGTTGTTCGCGGTAATTGGGGGACTCACAATGCTTGATTGGGTCCCCATTACCACGGGTCTAGAAAAATCGGACAACGTCCTCTGTTGCTCATTCTATTATGCCATTGCTTCTGACCCTTCTAAATCTATACTGGCTTTCTTGGACTGTTCTTCCACAGGTTCTTTCCCTTTACGATGCGTTCTTCTACCAATATCCGGGTCTCCTTCAACAAGAATCATAGGGTTCCCGTGGGTCATAACCTGAAGCCGAAACAAAGAAAAGAAAAATTAGAACAATGTTAGATAAAGAAAGTGTGAAATGGAAAACGAAATGAATAACTAAAGTAGCAAAAACAAATATTAAAAATACACTTATTCCCTGGCAACGGCGCCAAAAACTTGACAAGACCCCTTGCGTGTATCCCGAAAGTGCACGGGCTTGTCGAAGTAATAAAATTACCCTGGTGAGTGGGTAGTCAAATCCACAGGGAATAGGGATTTAAAACACAAGATTTCGCTATTTAGTTGTACGGTGTACGAAAAGTGATAATTGAATTGATGAGTGGATTATGGAATCAATTATAATAAAAGACAAGAATTTAAACAGAGAGGTGGAAGATAAGAAAGTGCAAATAAAAGTTAAAATAGAAAGACTAGCAATGGATGAAATAAGGTATCCGGACAATCTATCTCTACAACTTATTCTTCTAGTGCAAAACTATGCTATTATACTTTCCTATTGATGTTAACTAAGTCGAGGATATCCTTAAACTCACGGTCCCAAACTTAAGGTCAACCGTGACTAACCCCAACATTATGACCCGCATTAGGATTCACTACGACCCTTGACTCTTGTTAACCTGTCAACTAAGCCCTAGGTTAGTCTATCTTCCAAAGCCTAACACTACGTGGGATTGCTTTAAGCTCTAGGGATTCCTACTGATAAAATCTGTTCCTATATGTAGTTCTAACCTTTGGTCCAGGTGGAAGAACCCTGGTCTAAATTAAGCCCTGACACTCTATCTCGACCGCTAATTATCCAAGGAAACAGAGGTAGGGAGAAATCACACCGGAAGGAAAAAGGAACGTTTCGCTACCTCACGACTCACCCTCTCAACCCTCTGCAATCCTAAGTAGTCTAACGCTATAGGAGTTGTCACACCTCCAAAGGGTAACCTAGATTGCTCTTAACCCTAGTGTCATGGCTAAGGGAAAACAATAGCAAAAGATAATTAAAATTGAAACTCAAATTTATTCATCAATAATGGAAAAGCATAATAGCAATGTCATAGAAACATAATAATCCTAGGGTTTTACAAGTCCGCATACCCACGAGGGGTTTAGCTCCTCATGGAGCTATACATGTTCATCAAAATATAAAAGTAAGAGTAAATAAAAAGCATTGATGAAAACCCCCTTGCCTATGGTGTGACCGTGGTCTTGTGCTGCCGCCGAATGTTGGTAATGATGCCGATGATGCGCTCCAAACCTCCACGAAGTCCTCTCCGAAACCCTAGCCGCACTCTCCAGAAGTTGGGAAGAAAGTTAGGTCAAAAGATCCCTCTGAAAGTTTCCAAATCGGCCTTTTATAATGTTGAGTGCGGCTTTAAATTTGAACATATCTGGACTCACACGGCCGTGTGGTATTTCCACACGAGTGTGCGAAGTTTCTGGCTTGCTGAAAATTTAATTCACATGGCCGTGTGGAATTTCCACACGCCCATGTGAATTCTCTGGAATTCTGAATTTCGGCAGAAAGTGAACATTAGCCATTGATTTGCTACAATAACAAGCTATAGTGCTTTAATTTATTGATTTAATTCTAGGGATACACGCAAGGGGTCGTGTTATGCTTCTAGTGCAAGACAATGCCATTATACTCTACTATTGATGTTAAATGAGTCGAGGATATCCTTAAATACACCGTCCCAAACCTAAGATCAACCGTGACTAACCCCAACACTTTGCCCCGACGTTAGGTTTCACTAAGACCCTTGATTCTTGTTAACCTGTGAACTATGCCCTAGGGGAGTTCATCTTCCTAAGCCTCACACAATGTGGAATTGCATTAAGTTCTAGGGATTCCTAATAATAAACCCTGTTCCTATGTATAGTTCTAACCCTTTGGTCAAGATGAAAGAACCCTAGCTTAAATTAAGCCGCAACACTAGGATTCACTTCAAGCCTTCACACTGTTGCTCGTGCAACTAAGCCCCAGGGGAGTTCATCTCCTAGCACTTCATTCTATCTTGACCGCTAAGAATTCATGGAACACGGAGGTAGGAAGAAATCTCACCGGAAGGAAAAGGGCACGTTTGGCTACCTTACAACTCACCCTCTCCACCCTCTCCAATCCTAAGTAGTCTAACCCTATAGGAGTAGTCATACGTCCAAAGGGTAACCTAGATTGCTCTCAACCCTAGTGTCACGGCTATGGGAAAACAATAGCAAAAGATAATTAAAATTGAAACTCAAATTTATTTATCAATAATGGAAAAGCATAATAGCAATGTCATAGAAACATAATAATCCTAGGGTTTTACAAGTCTGAATACCCACGAGGGGTTTAGCTCCTCATGGAGTTATACATGTTCATCAAAATATAAAAGGAAGTGTAAATAAAAAGCATTGATGAAAACCCCCTTGCCTATGGCGTGGCAGTGATCTTGTGCGGCCGCCGGACATCGGTAACGATGCCGATTACGGGCTCCAAACCTCCACAAAGTCTCTCCGAAACCCTAGCCGTACTCTCCAGAAGTTGGGGAGAAAGTTGGGTCAAAAGATCCCTCTGAAAGTCTCCAAATTGGGCTTTTATAATGTTGAGTGCGGCTTTAAATTTGAACTTATCGGGACTTCACATGGCCGTGTGGAATTTCCACATGGGCGTGTGAAGTTTTTGGCTTGCTGGAAATTTAATTTACACAGCCGTGTGTAATTTCCACACGCCCATGTGAATTCTCTGGAATTCTGAATTTTGCTACATTACTGCTACAGTACGCGTGTTAAACTTATTGTGAATGTGACTGCCTTTGTGCCCCTCCAAAGGAGGTTAGCACATACTCACAAGTCTATGCTCGTGCCTTGTTCCTTGATTGGTCCAAAAACCTCCTAACACTGGCGAACACGATCTAACTTCGTTCTTTTTCTCCAAATTAGCTCCACAAACCTACAATGCGTAAGAATACACAAACACACACAATTTAGTGATAAAATCTGATAAAAGATATGTTCATTGTAAGATAATAACGCTTTGCGTTACTATAACACGAGCACTTATCAGCGGCACAAGTGGAATCATTGAGTAAGAAGCTAGATGCTCTAGCTTCACCGAGAGTTGCGGCCATCACTACTTGTAACGGTTGTGGGGGAGGTCATGCTTCGAGCGATTGCCCTATTGCTATTGGGGGCACTAGTGCAGTGGAGCAGGTCAATTTTGTTAGTAATGCATATAGAGGACAAGGCCAAGGCAACCCGTACAGTGGTACCTACAATCCGGGGTGGAAGAACCACCCGAACTTTTCATGGAGCAATCAAGGGCAGTCACAACAAAAGAGCAATGCACCACCAGGATTTCAAAGTCAACAAGCACCGAACTTAGAAAGTCGAGTGACCGGGTTAGAACGGAAGATGACCGATCTAAAAAGAGCCCTCACAAGGTTTGTTTGTTCTTCGGACGCTAGATTTCAGTCGGTGGAGGCTACACTTCGCAACCACACCGCCTCCTTACATAATTTAGAAAATCAAGTGGGGCAAATTGCGAAGACATTGGCCGAGAGACCCCAAGGTAGTTTGCCTAGTAATACGGAGACCAATCAGAGGGAGCAATTGAATGTAATTACCTTGAGGAGTGGAAAAGAGGTCGAGAGAAATCTCCCTCTAGAGAAGACAAAGGAAGCACCCAAGGTCGTGGAGGTAGAGTAAAAAGCGTCAAAGGGAAATGAGGTGGCACCCAAGCCCTACAAGCCGAGGATCCCCTATTCTTCACGATTAAAGAATGACCAAGACAATGAGCAATATAAGAAATTTTTGGGTGTGTTCAAGCAGTTGCACATCAACATACCATTCGTGGAGGCATTGGCCCAAATGCCCAAGTATGCGAAGTTCTTGAAGGACCTCTTGACTAACAAGAGGAAATTGGAGGAAAGTGCAGCTGTAGCTCTTGATGTCATGCCCTACACTTTCTTCCAATGTAATCTTGACTAACAAAGATCCCGGAAGTTTCATTATACCATGCAACACTGGCAACTTAAGTGAAGAGATGGCATTGGCCGACTTGGGGGCAAGTATCAATATCATACCCTACACTTTGTTCCAAAAGCTAGGCTTGGGCCAGCCTAGACCGACTCGGATGACACTTCAGCTTGCGGATCGATCGGTGAGGCATCCGAGGAGAATTGTGAAAGAAGTGTTGGTAAAAGTAGACAAGTATATATTTCCTATCGACTTTGTTGTGTTAGATGTGGATAAGGATGTAGAGATGCCATTGATCCTTGGAAGACCTTTCTTGCGCACTTCCAAGGCTCTCATTGACATGGACTGTGGAGAGCTCACATTGCGAGTTGGAGATGACAAGCTTACATACCGCATCGCCAAAGCCATGAGACACTCTCTTGATTTTGATGATACTTTGTATTTTCTTGACTCTACTGATGAACTTGTTGATGAATATGTGAGAAAATGATGAACCCAAACTCGTATGAAGGGTGGTCGGACCAAGATATCGAGATCGAAGAAGAAGTACTATCACTTGGTCTAGTCGAGAAGGAAGTCAAGCCGGAACAGGGACTCATGAAATGAATGAGAAGGAAGATAAGGAGAGCAAGGAAGCGCCACACAAAAAGCCTAAGGTCAATGGGGATGTGCAAGCAAGTAGTAAGGGTGTTTCACCCTTGTGTGGTAACAAAATCGCTAACTCCCCCTCTAGACTACATAAGCTATGTCATGCATAATTTCAGGTGGTAGGCAAGAGTACAACATTCATTCATGAGCCCCCATGAGCTTAAACAGGTACGTTAAGCTAAGTGACGTTAAACAAGCGGTTCTTGCGAGGCAACCCAAGGTTTTACAACTTTACTAGGAGTTAGTTTAGTTCTAGTATGAATAAAAGTCTTAGTTTTAGTGTCATGATTTTCAAATGCATGTGCTATAATTTTTCATGTGGATCATTGATTTTTCCGTGTGCCTAAATGTTGATTGACGAAGTTTGAGTTGGTTGAGCATGTTTTCTATGGTCTCTGGTCTTGTTGTGATGGTTTACACAGGCACTAAGTATTGTATTTGTGTTTTTGAAATTTTCTGCAGAGTCTGTGAATTTCCTAAGTAAACCAGAGCAAACACACAGCCTTATGGAATTTCCATACGGGCGTGTGTTACCAAATAGGGCTCATCCAGAGAGTGCACAGGGGCGTGACCTTACCGCTGTGAAAAACTGCAGAAGGGGCACACGGCCATGTGGAATTTTCACACGGCCATGTGAAAACTTGCAGAACTTGGACTTTCATTCTCGAGCATCACAGGGGCTATATGGGTGCCCTTGTGTTAAGGCACACAGCCATCTAGCATTTCCACACGGCTGTGTGGAATTCTGTAAAGAGTCCCTTTCTTTCCAGAGAAAACACAGGGGTGTGTGGCCGCCCTTGTGGAAGAGCTTGTGAATGGCACAAGGCCATGTGGAGTTTTCACATGGCCGTGTGGAACACTTAGACTTTCTCGGGATGAACTAAAGTAGCCAGAGGGGTGTGTGGGTGCCCCTGTGGCCGGCCTTGTATTCTTGGACAGGTTGGGCACACGGCCGTGTGGAATTTCCACACGGCCGTGTGAAAATTTTCCAAAGACCTTATGAGTTTTCCCAAGAGTCCACAGGGGCGTGTGGGCACCCCTGTGAAGCTCCCCTTGAAGGTATACGGCCGTGTGGGTGTCTCACACGGCCGTGTGGGGTAGTCCAGAGAGAAACCAGAGTGTACACAGGGACATGTGTTGGCCCTTGTGAACCCTGATTGTAAAGGCACACTGCTGTGTGGAATTTCCACATAGCCATGTCGATTAGCAGAACTTCAAAAGCCGCAATTTTCTTTTGGTTTTCACTCGTGCCTTTTGATTTTTCCACTCTAAACTACTCTCCGACCCTCTCTATCATTTCCCCGATCTTCTCAAAGCATTTTGGAGGTTTTTAAATGAAGTTTCCCGGCTGATTTCAAAGCTTTATTCATCCACACCGTCGGTAAGAACTTCAAACCTTTTTCTTCATCAAATCTTGATTTAATTCGTTCTTTTTTATTATTTCACTTGTTTTGAATGATTAAAATGTATGCCAAATGTGTTTTGAGAGAATTTAGAACTAATTAGAATGTAAATACAGAATTTTAACCTCCATGGCCGTGGGGCTATGTGGAATTTCCACTCGGAAGTGTGGTTTTCTGCAGATTGTGTTTCTGAACTAGATTTGATGAATTTTCTTTTCAATCTTGCAGATCAGGGAACCAGGCATCCTTACACTGATACTAGAACTCCTCGCTTCCTTCGAGTTCGATCGCTCGTACTCCAGCTTTGGCTCGGTAAATACCATTCAGTTCAGAGCCTTTGGACAGCACCACAGTATGAGTGTCACACAATTTTCGCTCAGATTAGGGTAATACGGGTGTATCAAGCTAAGTGACGTTAAACAAGCGCTTCTTGGGAGGCAACCCAAGGTTTTACATGCTTTTCTAGTGAGTTTAGTTTTAGCATGAATAAAGTCTTAGTTTTGGTGTCCTACTATTTTCAATGCATGTGTCGCGATATTTCTGTAGATTGTTGATGTTTTTATGTGTGCCTAAATGATAATTGATGAAGTTTGAGTTGGTTGAGCATGTTTTCCATGGTATCTGGTTGTGTTTTAACAATTTTTAGAGGCTCCAAGTATCGTATTTATGTTTTTGAGTTTTTCTGTGAGTCTGTGAATTTTTCTAAGTAAACCAGAGAAACCACACGACCGTGTCTTAATTCCACACAGGCGTGTGTTACCAATTAGAGCTCAACCAGAGAGGACACAGGGGCGTGACCCAGCCCCAGTGAAAAACTTCACAAGAGGCACACGACCGTGTGAAATTTCCACACGGCCGTGTGAAAACCTGCAGAACTTAAGCTCTCGTTCCAGAGAGTCCACAGGGGCGTGTGGGTGCCCCTATGAGAAACCCTGTGTTAAGGCACACGGCTGTGTGGATATTTCACACGGCCGTGTGAAAACTCTGCAGAGACCCCGTTTCTTCCCGAGAATACACAGGGGCGTGTGGCTGCCCCTGTGAAGTGTTTGTGAATGGCACACGGCCGTGTGGATATTTCACACGGCCGTGTGAAATACTTAGGGATTCTCGGATAAGTCAGAGAGACCACAGTAGCGTGTGAGGTGCCCCTGTGGCCGCCCTTGTGTTCTTGGCCAGGTTTGGCACACGGCCATGCGGAATTTCCCCACGGCCGTGTGAAATTTTTCAGAGACCTTCGGTGATTCCCCGTGAATCCACATGGGCGTGTACTAGCCCCTGTGGAACTCCCCTGTGAAGGCACACCGCCGTATGGGGTTCTCACACGGCCGTGTGGGGTAGTCCAGAGAGTGACCAGAGTGCACACAGGGGCGTGTGTGAGCCCCTATGAACCCTAATTTCAAAGGCACACGGCCGTGTGGGATTTCCACACGGCCGTGTGGATTCCCAGAACTTCAAAAGCCGCGCGTTTGCTTATAGAGTTCACTTGTGCCTTTTCATTCTTCCACTCTAAACACTCTCCGACTTTCTCTCTTGCTCTCCCGACCTTCTCCTCGTGTTTTTGAAGGATTTAGACAAGTTTTCCGGACAATTTCTAAGCTTTTCATACTCACACTATCGGTAAGGACTTCAACCCCTTTTTCTTCATCAAAACTTGATTTGATTCATTCTTTTCAATTATTTCGCTTAATTTGATTTATTATAATGCATATAAACATATTTACAATGAAATTAGAGTGAATTGTGATATAAATTATAAATTTTAAGACCCACGACTATGATGCTTTGTCCGCCAGAAGCTCCACACGGGCGTGTGGAATTAACACACGGCCGTGTGGATTTCTGCAGATTGAGTTTTTGAACTAATTTTAACTGTTTTCTTTTACAACTTTGTAGAGATGACTTCTAGGACTAAGAAATAGGCAGTGAAGCGCCCACGAGAGCCCACCCCACCCCCCGAAGAGATGGATTTTGATATACCAGAGCACAGGGAAAGGTTCAAGAGATTATCGGCGCTCCGATTTGGACAATCGCGCTACCCAGACCTAAGCGCACTGAGAGAGATACAAGGAGGTGACACTATCGCCAAAGAGGTGGAGGAGTTGCTGGCAGTAGGCAGTTGGGATCGGTTACTATCTATCCGAGAGCTAGCCACTAGAGCATTCACACTCGAGGTCTTATCGACCTTTGAGTTCGACCGAGGGTACGACAGCTTCACAAATGGCGAAAAGATCCAGTTTCGTACCCTCTATCGACACTTCAGCCTGAGTATCACCCAGTTCTCGATCATGATGGGCCTTTACGATCAGGCATTTACCGAGACGGAGGAGTACGCGCTACTACCCACAGATTACCCAGGGACCCTAACAACTCAGAGGGTCTACAGGACGTTGTGCAGGGACGGCCAGTATGAGCCGGGGGTTTCAAAGGCGACATTTCTTTCCCAGCCAACGTACAAGTACATCCATGCCATATTGAGCAGGTCGGTGAGCGGCACAGGGGATAGCACAGGGGTGCTGAGTAGACATGAGTTGCTCTACTTACACTAAATGGTACAGAGTGAGCCACTTCATCTGGGGCACGTTCTAGTTGAGTACATGCGCCACCAGGGCCAGTACCCTAGAGTTGGAGTTATTTTTGCAGGCCCCTACATCACACGCCTCATGATAGGCCTGGGACTCAGAGATGGGGTACGCGGGGCCGAGAAGGTTGCTACACCAGCTCCGCTTACGAGAGATACATTGAGACTGATGGGTATGGTCCGCAGATTAGGGCCAGGATTATATACCATGATCATACCCCAGTCAGATCAGGCCGAGGGGTCCCAGGCAGCGATAGAGCCACCTCTGACAGAGACAGAGGCCGAGGTACAACACACAGCACTGGAGCCACCTCCGGTGCGCATGTTCTCGCCCTCTCGAGGCTAGGATAGACTAGAGCACCTCCGGAGCGTTGTAGGTGTCCTGTAGACCGAGGTGGCCAAGGTCAGGGCCACTCAGACCAGACAGCATCAGGAGGTGATGGCCCAGCTCCAGAGATTGCAGCAGATATTTGAGCAGGCCATTACCTCCTCTTTTATAGTCCGACCTCGAGTCTCTACTCCACCACCCCCGTCTTCTCCAGCAGCAGCAGATCCACCAGCACCAGCACCAGCACCACTAGAGGCCCCAGCACAGGACACCGACACTGAGGCGTCGTAGTTTTATTTTTATTTTACTTTCTTTTGTACTTTTTATCATATTTAGGACTTGTAGCACTCAGAATGGATTTTCCTTCTGAGTTTATCTTTTCTGTTGTCTTTCTTTTATCTCGAGTTGTATTCATTGCTTTATCTTTATATACTCGAGTTTTACTTTATCCTTGTTGAGCTATATTGAACCCTTGTGTGTGTGTGCGCAGATGGTCTTGGATGAAAGGAATCTAAGGAATACTCATAGGCACGGTCATGGGACCTTGTGTGCTCCCTAACCCATTGAGATTCAACTCTCAATGCACCTAGCTCCATCAAACGCAACACTTGGAGTTCGGGGGAGTAATGTTTCAATTGCCTACTTCCACACTAATTATTTTACAATTCTTCACTTTTATTGTGCTTGCATGCGTCCATTGCACACACCTTATACTTGTGCGTTCAATTGCTTATGCTCATGTAGCCTATGGCAGTTCACCTTAGTTGCAACGGTTATATTCTTAGAGTTTAGGAGAATTTTTAACATTGTATCCTATCATGCTCCAGTTTTTACTTGAATTTTTAGGGAATTTTGACTCGATTACCTTATATTGCACAACTTACTCTTGGAATCTTTTGGAAACTCGATCTTGAAGTTTTTAAGGACAAGTTTATCGTCGTTCTTAGTTTTACTTTGGAAAATCTAAAAAAATGGAAAATGAGAAAAAGAAAAAAAAAATATATATATATATAAAAGTTTATGGATATGTGCTTTCTTTTATTTATGCATTTGGGGTGGAAAGAGCTACCACCTATGAAGTATGTAGCTACTCTCATAAGTCGGATACAAGTTATGCCCTAATGAGAGAAAGAGCTATCTCATGGGATGCGTGAAAGCTACTACCTCGGTAGAAAGAGCTACCTCCTCGAAAGAGTGAAAGCCACCTTTGGAGGCCGCCTAGGAAAGGGCTACCTTCGAGGTTGTCTGAAGCTACTACTTCCTTTCTTGTTCTTTTGTATAAAAAAAAGTCCTTGTTAACAAAAGTTTGGGGAGTACTCATTGGGTGGTCTTGAGTGAGTTCACATACACTTACACATTTTCGAGTTGATTGACCCTTTTTATTCATGTTTTTAGCTATAGCATTGGTAACCTTATGCAATGTTTTGATTTCCCCTTACTTGTAGAATGCTTCTTTTGCATACTTTTGGTGAACCTAAGGCCAAGCACTTTCAATTGTTCTTCCCAAGTACTTTCACATTCTATTTTGCTTAAGTGTGGGGGGATTTGATAAGTGTTCGTGTTATAGTAATGCGAAGCATTATTATCTTGCAATGAGCATTAATTTAATCAGATTTTATCACTAAAAATTGTGCATTTGTTTACTTTTGTGCATTGTAGGGTTGTGAAGATAAAGTGAAGGAAAGGAACGAAGTTAGATCGTGTTCACCATTGTTGGGAAGATTCTCGGACTAAGCAAGGAGAACGGCATAAGTATAGACTTGTGAGTGTGTGCCAACCTCCTTTGGAGACGCACAAAGGCAGTCACATTCACAATAAGTCTAGCTCGTGCTAACAAGGAGAACTTCACCAAATTAGGAGATTTGAAGCAATTGGCACGATCTACCGTTGATTGTGTGCCCAATTCAACGGACCCGATGAAGAACGACGAATTTGGGAGCATTTCGCTAAGTTACTGTAGCAAATATTAAAAGAAAAGTGTGGAAGATGAGAGAGTGCAAGTAAGAGTAGAAGAGTAGGACAAGCAATGAGAGAAGATGGATATCCGGACAAGCTACCCCTAGGACTTATGCTTCTAGTGCAAGACAATGCTATTATACCTTACTATTGATGTTAATTGACTCGAGGAAATCCTTAAACACGATCCCAAATCTAAGGTCAATCGTGACTAATCCCACAACTACGCCCCGGCATTAGGTTTCACTACGACCCTTGACTCTCGTTGACCTGTCAACAAAGCCCTAGGGGAGTTTGTCTTCCTAAGCCTCACACTATGTGGAATTGCTTCAGGTTCTAGGGATTCCTAGTGATAAACCTGGTTCCTATATATAGTTCAAACCCTTTGGTCCAAGTCAGAGAACCTTAGTCTAGATAAAGCCCCAATGCTAAGATTCGCTACAACCCTTCACTCTGTCCTCTCCACTAAGTCCTCTCCAAACCTTCACCGTTCCTCTCCAGAAGTTAGGGCAAAGAAGAGCCAAAAAGATCCCAAAATAGTCTCCAAAACGGGCTTTTATAATGTTGAGTCGCGGCTGAAATTTGAGTTTATCGGGATTTCACACGGCCGTGTGAACTTTCTGGTTTTCTGAATTTTGGCCGAAAACAAACAGTATCTTGCTACAGTATTTTGCTACAGTAACTCGATACATAGCTGCTACAGTAATTGCCGAAATGCTCTCGAATTCGTCATTCTTCATCGAGGCCGTTGAATTGGGCACACAATCAAATGTAGATCATGTTGATTGCTTCAAATCTCCTAATTTGGTGAAGTTCTCCTTGTTAGCACGAGCTAGACTTATTGTGAATGTGACTTCATTAAGCATTTTTATTATGGAATTTTGGCTAGAAGACGATTGTACTGTCTTGTTGGGATGCCGACCAAGCATGTGGCCTCCAAGAGAGTTAGGAGAAGCTCTCCACCGCCCGTTTGCGAGCCTACATTTAAGAGTGAAGCCCACAAGACGAGGTTTGAGTGTTGTCAAGAAGGAAGTTCGGCACCGTTCGAAAAATTGATTGGGAAACCTTGAGGATTTTGGGCCTTGACACGACCTTTTGCGTGTGTACCGCAAGTGCACGGCCTTGTCGAAGTAATAAAATTAACCCGGTGAGTGGGTAGTCGAATCCACAGGGAATAGGGATTTAAAATACGAGAAATTGCTATTCAATCGTGCGATATACGAAAAGAAACAATGATCGGCGTGATGAGTGAGTTTATGAAAATTAGAGTAGATGCAAGGCAAGTAAATAGAAAGATGAAAGAGAGAAAAGTGCAAGCAACGAGTAAAGAGAGAAATTAGCAATAAGTGAGAATAGGGTATCCGGACAAATTACCTCTAGGACTTATGCTTCTAGTGCAAGACTATGCTATTATACTTTCCTATTGATGTTAATTGAGTCGAGGAAAATCCTTAAACACACGGTCCCAAATCTAAGGTCAACCGTGACTAACCCCCAACACTATGTCCCGGCATTAGGATTCACGTCAACCCTTCACTCTGTTGATTGCTCAACTAAGCCCCAGGGGAGTATTTCTACCTAAGCCTAACACTACGTGGAATTTCTTTGAGCTCTAGGGACTCCTAGTGATAAAACCTGTTCCTATGTGCATTAGTTCTAACCCTTTGGTCCAGGAGGAAGAACCGTAGTCTAAATTAAGCCCCAGTGCGTAGGATTCACGTCACCCCAAAGCCTTGGGGGAGTATATCTTCCTAGCATTTCACTCTATTTTGACCGCTAATAAATCAAGGAATCGGAGGTAGGGAGAAATCACATCGGAAGGGAAAGGGGTACGGTGCTACCTCACAACTCTCCCTCTCAACCCTCTTCAATTTTAAGTAGTCTAATCCTATAGGAATTGTCACACCTCCAAAGGATAACCTAGATTGTTCTCAATCCTTAGTGTCACGGCTAAGAGAAAACAATAGCACAAGATATCTAAAATTGAAACTCAAATTCATTCATCAATTAATGGAAAAGCATAATAACAATGTCAAAGAAACATAATTATCCTAGAGTTTTAAAAGTCCGAATACCCACAAGGGGTTTAGCTCCTCATGGAGCTATACATGTTCATCAATGTATGAAATAAAACACAAACTAAAGACATCAATGAAAACCCCCTCGCGTATGGTGTGGCCGTGGTCTTGTGCGGCCGTCGAACGTCGGTGACGATGCCGATGGCGCGCTCCAATCCTCCACAAAGTCCTCTCCGAAACCCTAGCCGCACTCTCCAGAAGTTGGGGAGATAGATAGGTTCAAAGATTCTCAAAAAGTCTCCAAATCGGGCTTTAAATAGGCTGAGTGCGGCTTTAAATTTGAAGTTATCGGGGCTTCACACGGCCGTGTGGAATTTCCACACGCCCGTGTGAAGTTTCTGTCTTTCCTGAAAAATTACTTCACACGGCCGTGTGGAATTTCCACACGCCTGTGTGAAGTCTCTGGCTTGCTGGGAAATCAATTCACACGGCCGTGTGTTAATTCCACACGCCCGTGTGAATTCTCTGGAATCTTGATTTTCGGCAGAAGTGCACATTACTTGCTACAGTGATTTTGCTTCAGTAACAAGATACATTGCTGCTACAGTAACTCTCCGAAATGCTCCCGAATACGTTGTTCTTCATCGAGGCCATTGAATTGGGCACACAATCAATAATAGATCGTGCCTATTGCTTCAAGTCTCCTTCTTGGTGAAGTTTTCCTAAGCTACACGAGTTGGACTTGTTGTGAATGTGACTGCCTTTGTGCCCCTCCAATGGAGGTTGGCACACACTCACAAGTCTAACCTCGTGCCTTGTTCCTTGCTTGGTCCGAAAACCTTCCAACAATGGCGAACACGACCTAACTTTGTTCTTCTTTCCCAACTTAGATCCGTGAACCTACAATGCACAAGAATACACAAATACACACTATTTAGTGATAGAATCTGATAAAAAGTATGTTCATTGTAAGATAATAACGCTTCTCGTTACTACAACACAAGCACTTATCAGGCCTCGACAGTACCATCTGGGATTTCATCTCTCATGACGAGTGGGATAGGGTATTTGAGATTGATGAGCCCACTTATAGAGAGTTAACCTTGGAAGTGTTGAGTACAATTGAGGTTACCGATTATTGTCACTTTACGCGCCAAGCGAGTACTGTATCCTTTAGAGCTTTTGGTAAGAGGCACAGGATCACTCAAGACCAGTTGGGTTTTATATTGGGCTCTACACTGATGAGGACATCCAAACTTCTGAGTTCAAGAATTTGCCCCGAGATTTCCCACGCCCAGTCACCCATGATTCTTTCTGGAAATCCATTGCTTGCACGTCATCGAAGAAAGCCTCCACGATGTCAAACCCAGCTCACAGATACATTCAGGCTTTGCTATCCAGAAGTGTGAACGGTCGAACTGATTCTTCCGGGGTAGTTACACATACCGACTTGCTTATGATGTACAGTATCCTTGAGTGTTACCTCATCCACATGGGCCATCTTTTGCCGAAATCATGCGCATCAGGGGACTTCCACTCGCCTTGGAGCTATATTTGCCGGACCATACATTACGCGCATCATCAGGGGCCTAGGCTTGATTGAGCTCAACCGAGGTATGAGTGTTGTGGGCTCTGTCACACCGCTTAGTCTGTCAACCCTACTTTATATTGGGATAGTTGAGAGGTTGGGAACCACTTATCGCCTCCCGCACAGGGGAGGCAGGAGCGCCCATGATCCCGGCACCTCTCGAGACTCTGAGACAGGATCCGATTCTGATTCAGAGTCTTCCACTGTGCCTGACCCAGCACCCAGCGGGAGTAGACCGTCACTTGAGGCCAGTCTTCCGCCAGCAGTTGCAGACCATTGGGACATCACAGGAGGTGTTGGCGACATCACTGAGGGAGTTAGCCACATCACAGAGCCGTATTGAGAGCAGCATGACCGAGATCATATCATACTTGCGCAGCTCGTCATCATCTGTCGGCACTTCCTCCACAGCTACCATGTGCTTTGCACCATCGCTCCCTCCAGATCTCTAGACTCACAGCACTACTTTTCAGTTTCCTACTGTTTGTATTTGTTTTTATTCCTAGACTTGTTTGCTTGTATTTTTGTACTTTTCAGTTAGTAAGGGTCCCGACCCTACTAAACTGTGCTTTCTTGTTTTGATCCTTGCTTTCTCGTCTCGCTCTATATTTATTTTCTGGGCTGTGATATGTCTTCTTTTTACTTTCAGGATTGATCATTGTAGAAGCTTCACACCCCTTGCACCTTACAACTTACCCCGGTTTGTGAACATTTGGTGTTCATCTCATCGACTAATTGGGGAAGTTTCTTCACCTCATCCCTCTATTTTTATTACATATTTCGTACCTTACTCTGTTGATCTATGTACATTGAGGGCAATGTACAACTTTAGGTGTGGGGATGGGGCACTTTACTTGTTTTGCATGCATGATTACTGATGATAGCTATGATTCTAGTGTTTAGCACTTCCTAGCTTGAAAGAATGATAGAAGTGAGTTGTATTTTTATGATGTGCTTGAATGATGTCCTGCTTTATCTTTAGTGTTTTTCCATGTTCTATCATGATTTCTTCCACCTTATACTCTCCAACAAACCCATTATGATGATTATGGCATTAGACTGTTAAATTCTATCTTCAATAATCTTTTAAGAGCTTTTGAGTTCCTTTGTTGTTTTCTGTGGCCTTGAGTGAACTATTGTGGCAGGTTTCCAAGGGACATGAGATACAGTATGTACAATCGAAAAAAAAAATTTTGAGTCTATGACAGTATTCCTCTGCTATTTTAGCACGAATGCGTCTATGTAGACTGTAATTGAGTAGGTTGGGTGGCTCTTGTGCCTAATCAGCATGTGCATCCTTCTGAAAGATTTGTTGTGCAGTCTATGTTAGTCGAACTCAGGAAAAAAAATTATATATGTGGAAAAGGAAATAAGTATCTCTACTGTCTCCCCTAGAACCTGTTGCATGGTCATTTAAGAGCTAGAGTTTTATTTAGGAACCCAAAAGACTTTTAACTGAGTATTGAAGATGTCTTTGAACTTTTAATGCCACTCTCACTGTATGTGGGGTGAATGGACCCCTAGGGTAATCCAGGGTATAGAGGTTAAGGTTAGGAGCCAGCACACACTCACGGAAGCACTTTGGATAAAACAAGGTTACCATTACTTGATTACTTATAGTGCAGCTCACTTTCTGGATTTCTTTCCACTGGTGCTAGTGGAGTACTTTACAATTGAGCTTGAGGTCGTATGTTTAGTCATTTATCATCTTGCCTCTGTTCTTCATGTGTGTTTGCTTGGGGACAAGCAAATGCTTAGGTGTGGGATGTTTGATAAACGCCTAAATATACATATTCTATACATATTCGGGCATATGTATTGTGTATTTTTATATGTGTTGATACCTGTTTTTGGTCTAAATTGGTTTCTTTCATGTTACAGGTACCAATGAGGCCCTAGCGAGCTCAATGACAGAATTGGAGAAGAAATCAACATCGAAAACACTGTTTCTGAGCCCGGTACTGTAGTGGTATTGTAGCATCCACTGTAGCACGAAGACTTGAAGAAACAGCTTGGTCTGGAAGTTCATGCGGGCGCATTGAAGATTGCATGCAATACTGTAGCAACTTACGCGATTTTCTGGATTTCTCAGAATTCTTCTCTGCCCACATGCCAGGCCGCATGGTTGCCTGGAATGGGTTTTTAAGGCACTTTTTGGAGCATTTGACGGGGAGAACCCTAGGTCTTTTGAGAGCTTCACTTCACCATCTTGGATTAAGAGTTGGAGGCCGGGTTTTGGAGATGATTCTTGAGGAGAGGACGACGGGGAGAGCACGACACGACGAGTCCACACCTTTGATCCACATTTGAGAGGAAGATCGA
Organism: Dioscorea alata; assembly: GCA_020875875.1. Lineage (NCBI taxonomy): Eukaryota > Viridiplantae > Streptophyta > Magnoliopsida > Dioscoreales > Dioscoreaceae > Dioscorea > Dioscorea alata. The sequence goes on from CM037012.1 coordinate 9,800,411, forward strand.
CGAAGGAAGCAACTCCTTGGGTGGCGTCCTTGGAAGCGTCGTTCGGCCTTTACCTTTTGAGGGAGTGTTCTCATTATGTTATTGGATTGTTTTCATGTATTCCCTTGCTTATTTTGTCGATCATGAGTAACTAAACCCAAGGTTACTGGATGTAGGTGAGCCTTGGGGGTGAACTTGTGTTGTTTGGATGCTTGACTTAGTGTTTGAATTTTTTTTGGTTTGAGATTCATGTTTGGTGTATCTTGAATGCCTTGGTATGTATGACAACTCTATGTATCAATTCCTAGAAAATACTAGGTTGCATGACCATTGCCCTAGTATTAGGCTCACCAAGCTTGGAAGAGATACATGTACGAATACACCGTGACCATCGGGTATTTGTACCCCCTCCATTTGTTAGGGTTGTCCTTGATTGTGTCTTAACCCTAGCTTGAGAAATCCACTACCCCCAATGCGATCGTAGGAGAATTTGAGCGGAAGTAATTCCGTATTCCAATACTCGTACCGGATTGGGACCAAACACCGTGACCATCGGGTTAGTCTAATTTAGGGTTTCTCGATCCAAACCACCCACGTGCATGCTTAGGGCATCCTTAGCACTTTAGTAGCCCCCGAGGGAATCCTCATCCGTGACCATTTTCTTGCCTTGAATTCCCTCGGTATTTGTATTTACTATTTACATGCTATTTACATCCATAGATTACTTGTAGTTCTCTCTATCAAGTGATTGCTAACGTTAGACAACATTGTTATAAGGAAGTAAGAGAAGATTCTCGGGCCCTTGGGAATACGACCCCCTCGTGCTCCCACGAGTGGTATTACTTGGCGACCCCATGCACTTGCGGGTTAGCAAACACCAACCAACTAACATCCCTACGATTATATTAAGTACAAAGAGACCCCAAGATAAGAGTACACTAAATCCTAGTTTACCCTTAAAAATAGGAGGGCTATTGATGTCTAATTTCTCGGCATATCAATACACGGAACCCCTTTTAGTTCATTAAAGATCTAATACACATGAGTAGGTGACATCTACATGTACAACTCAAGAAAGAACTACAGATTTCTCCTTTAAGTAGTTCTAGACATGAAGCACAATGAACTAAATCATAAATCAACCCAAAACTTGCAATTAAATATAAATCATCCAAAATACATGATGAACCCCCCAAGGTTCACCATCATCCGATAGCCGTGGGATCTAGTGTGCCATCATCCAAACAACAACAACAAAGCAAAAAGAAATCAAGCAAAGAGTTCATAAATGACACTAACTAGGTGAAATAATGAAGGAGAAAGTGAAGGTCCGGACGAATGACGCTTTCCCCTGTCCAAGAGATGCCAAATGACGCTTCCCTTGGGTTGGAACCTTGCTCCCTTGATGGTGAAGCTTTCTCCCTTTTCATAATGATGCTCTTGCCTCCTACTTTGGCTCAAGATCGTCGTCTTCCAAGTGATATCGTCATTCTTCTTCTTCTTTTCCTATTTAAGTGCTAGCCAAAAGCCCCCAAAACAAGCCCTACAAGTGTGTTTTTATCCCGCTCAAGCATACTGGCCATATGAGGGCCGTATAAGTAGGCAAAGTGACATAAAACCCTCAAAAACTTGAGGCATACGACCTCAATGAGGAGGTCATTGAGGCCGTATGAACTAGCACAAATTCTCTGGATAGGGGGCAGACAGCCTCAATCCCGAGCACTGTTCAAGCCATATGACTCGAACCAACATTCTATCGCAAAAATTCCTCATGTGCTACAGTGACTGTTACAGTGCCACGGCCTGGTTTTTCTCTTTTCTACCCTAATTATGTTCTTGTGTTCTCCGTGCTTCCTCCATGCCCTACAATGCAAACAACACTCGATTAAGCACAAAACGGGCATCCATTCCTATAAAAATACATGCAAAATGTATAAAATACATATATTAAAATACGTATATTTAGACACTTATCATAAAACATTGAGGTTGAGGACTTAGCATCATCTGTCATGGCCGAGGAAAGACATACATTGTCCAAATATGAAAGGCCACAGTTCACGGGTGAAGAATTCAATGTCCAAGCACCCACCGTTACCACCATTAAGTTAATTAGCCTGGCTCTGGTACCACTGTTAGGTAATATCGCAAAAATCATATAACATCATCAAAGGCATGCGGAAGCAATAATGAATTCGTAATATTTTCTAATTGTTTTAATGAACACCGTAATTTAAATAAAAGGCCTAAAAATTACCTCTTAATATTTGAAAGCCTTTCTTTTGATGTGCCAAATATATCTCTCGGATTGTGGTAGATCTCCTAGTGCCGAACGAAGCTTGGGGATTTTCTCTAGAGTACAGCCGGAATTAACAAACAATCTCCTCTTCTTCTCCAAATAGCTGCTAGGGTTATAGAGGAAGACAGAGCTTGGGGATTTTCTCATTCAAGAATTAATTGATTGATTCTAGGGTTAGAGAGAAATCATATTTATAAAGACTTCACAAAACATGATAAACATAAGTAAATTATGAAGTTCTATTTAAAATATGAACCTTCATAATATGATAAACATTATCATAGAAGTTCTATTAAAAATATGACTCCTAATCTAACTAAAACCACTTTTGTCTTTGAGTCCTTATAATTTTGATTATGTATTCGACTCCATCAAAAAATTTAAATCAAAATTTAAACTCAAGACAAAAATCCAAAACCAATTTACAATTTAACTTATCCCATGAAGTAAAATTATAAATTGACAATTTTATCCCTATACTCAAAAACGAGATTGATTCTTTATCCCTTTAAGTGCGACTCCTTAGGTTCATTCCGATTGGCAATAAAAGGATACCTGATGAGTGCTCGTGTTGTAATGATGCGAAGCATTATTATCTTGCAATAAGCATTAATTTAATCAGATTTTATCACTAAATAATGTGCATTTGTTTACTTTTGCGCATTGTAGGTTTATGGAACTAATTTGAAGAATAGGAACGAAATTAGATCGTGTTCGCCGTTGTTGGGGAGTTTTCGGACCAAACAAGGACAAGGCACAAGCCCAGACTTGTGAGTGTGTGCCAACCTCCTTTTGGAGGGGCATAAAGGTAGTCACATTCACAACAAGTTCGACTTGTGTAGCTTAGGAGAACTCTACCAAAGAGAAGACTTGAAGCAATCGACACGATCTACCATTGATTGTGTGCCCAATTCAATGGCAAGTTACTGCAGCAACACTGTATCTTGTTACTGTAGTAATTCATTGTAGCAAGTTACTGTGCATTTTCTGCCGAAGATCGGGAGTCCAGAGAGGTCACACGGGCGTGTGGAATTAACACACGGCCGTGTGAAATATTTTCCAGCAAGCCAAAGACTTCACACAGGCGTGTGGAAATTCCACACGACCGTGTGAAGTAATTTTTCAGGAAAGACAGAAGCTTCACACGGGCGTGTGGAAATTCCACACGCCCGTGTGAAGCCCCGATAAGTTCAAAATTAAAGCCGCACTCAGCCTATTTAAAGCCCGATTTGGAGACTTTTTGGGCATCTTTTGACCTATCTTTCTTCTCAACTTCTTGAGAGTGCGGCTAGGGTTTCGGAGAGGATTTTGTGGAGGATTGGAGCGCGCCATCGGCATCGTCACCAACGTTCGACGGCCGCACAAGACCACGGCCACACCATACGCGAGAGGGTTTTCATTGATGTCTTTAGTTTGTGCTTTCTTTCATAAATTGATGAACATATATAGCTCCATGAGGAGCTAAACCCCTCGTGGGTATTCGGACTTGTAAAACTCTAGGATAATTATGTTTCTATGACAATGTTATTATGTTTTTCCCAATTTTGATGAATAAATTCGAGTTTTGATTTTAATTATCTTTTGCTATTGTCTTCTCTTAGCCGTGACACTAAGTATTGAGAACAATCTAGGTTATCCTTTGTAGGTGTGACAACTCCTATAGGATTAGACTACTTAAAATTGAAGAGGGTTGAGAGGGAGAGTTGTGATGTAGCACCGTACCCCCTTCCCTTCCGATGTGATTTCTCCCTACCTCCGATTCCTTGATTTATTACCGGTCGAAATAGAGTGAAGTGCTAGGTAGACATACTCCCCTAAGGCTTTGGGGTGACGTGAATCCTATGCACTGGGCTTAATTTAGACTAGGGTTCTTCCACCTGGACCAAAGGGTTAGAACTACTACACATAGGAACAGGTTTTATCACTAGGAGTCCCTAGAACTTAAAACAATTCCACGTAGTGTTAGGCTTAGGTAGAAATACTCCCCTGGGGCTTAGTTGAGCAATCAACAGAGTGAAGGGTTGACGTGAATCCTATTGCCGGGACATAGTGTTGGGGTTTGTCACGGTTGACCTTAGGTTTGGGACCGTGTGTTTAAGGATTTTCCTCGACTCAATTAATATCAATAGGAAAGTATAATAGCATAGTCTTGCACTAGAAGCATAAATCCTAGAGGTAACTTGTCCGGATACCCTATTTTCATTCATTGCTAGTCTCTCTCTTTTACTCTTTACTTGCACTTTTCTTTCTTTCATCTTTCTATTCATTTCCCTTGCTTTTATTCTAATTTCCATAAATCCACTTATCACTCGGATTATTGTTTTCTCATATATCGTACGACTGAATAGCAATTTCTCGTATTTTTAATCCCTATTCCCTGTGGATTCGACTACCCACTCACCGGGGTAATTTTATTACTTCGACAAGGCCGTGCACTTGCGGTACACACGCAAAAGGTCGTGTCAATACCAAAGAATATGGGTGACACCTAGCCAGCCACGTGGCCCCACATCGTAGCCTAATTGAACACGAATGAGTAGATCATTACGAACCTTTCCGATTATGATTACCATATGTGTATAAATCCTTCATTCTTGTATCCCAACTGAGTACGAGCCATGGTAATTGTCAAACTCACTGAACTCGATCATATGCAAATAACTATAGTAGAGTGAAATTACCAAACTATCCTTCATGCCCCACACGATTAGTTTAACTGCCTTGCCCATGGTATTCTAATCTCACATACTTATAATCGCATAGGATACTAACTCATTTACTTCTGAGAGAACGAATTCCTTTTGGTGATCACTCACAATTGCTACTTGCCCAACATAGTCGCACTTCGAGGTTGGCCCTACTAAAAGGTAAACTGAGCCTAATAACTCTAGTAACAGACTAGACGTCTGACAGGGGCCCGAAAGTACATGGGTTGTCGGAGTAATAATACTCTGGTGAGAGAGTAGTTGAACCCACAGGGAGTAGTGATTAAAGACAAGAGAGATTGCTACTTACCTAGTGCAAAAGTAATGATGGTGAGGGAAAAAAGTGTGTGCAATGAAATAAGGAGAAATATGGAAGAAAGAAAAATACAAGCAAAGAGTAAGGAGGAAACAATCAATGCGAATATGGGTTACCCGGACAAAGCTCCACCTATGACTAATGTTTCTAGTGCAAGACTAGTATTATACCTTCTAATTTATGTCTAATGAGTCGTGGAAATCCCTAAGCACAAGGTCCCAAACCTAAGGTCAATCGTAACTAGCTCCAACACTATACACCGGCGCTAGAATTCACTACAACCCTTCACTCTGTTGATCGCTCAACTAAGCCCCATGGGAGTTTATCTCGTAAGCCTCATACTATGTAGAACTGCTTGAGGTTCTAGGGATTCCAATTGATAGACCCTGTCCCTAAGTATAGTTCTAACCCTTTGGTCCACGTGAAAAAACCCTAATCTCAATTAAGCCCCAACACTAGGATTCACTACAACCCTTCACTCTGTTGCTCGCGCAACTAAACGCAGGGGAGTTCATCTCTTGGCACTTCGCTCTACTTCTATCGCAAAGAACTCTTGGAACACAGAGGTAGGGAAAATCACACCGAAGGAGAAAGAGGATGTTCCGCTACCGCTCGACTCACCCTCTCAACCCTTTCCAATCTTGTATAGTCTAATCCTATAGAAGTTGTCACACCTTCCAAGGATAACCTAGATGACTTTCAACCCTAGTGTCACGGCTAAAGGAAAATCAATATAATTATCATACAAGATTGAAACTCAATTAAAAGCATCAATTAAGAAAGCATAATAAAAGTCATAGAAACAATGTCATCCTAGGGTTTACAAGTCCGAATACCCACTAGGGGTTTAGCTCTCCATGGAGCTATACAAAATCATCAAAGTGTATGTATGAACAAGCATAGCAAACATAGATAAAACCACTTTGTGATGCGTGGCGATAGTTATCTTGTCAAGCCTAGGGCACGCCTCGCCTAATCGATGCTAACGAAAACTCTCCCAATAGCTATCTTCCAAAGGACTCTGATGTCGATGCCGTCGAACGCTCCCAACGCCTCCCAAAATCCTCTCTGAACCCTAGCCGCAAGCTCTCCAGAAGTTGGGTGAAAAATAGGTCGAAAAGTCTTTGAATAAATCTGAGTCGCTCCTTTAAATAGGCTGAAATCGGTCATCCACATGGCCGTGTGGAATTTCCACACGTCTGTGTGGATTTTTTGGAAATCGATTTCTGGCGCGTATTGAACAATAAACTACTACATTGTTTTGCTATAATATACTACTACAGTACTCGCGCCCAAGTTGTTCCCAACTTCATGTTCTTCATCGAAGCTGTTGCATTGGGCACACAACCAACAGTAGCTTATATCGTTTCTTCTTTTCTCCTTATTGATGAAGCTTTTCAATGTTACACGGGCTAGACTTTATGAGTGTGACTACCTTTGTAGCCCTCCAAATCATAGAACAATTCAAGCACATTGGAGGTTGGCACACACCCACAAGTCTAGAACCCGTGCCTTGATTCTTACTTGGTCCAAGAAACTCCTCAACAAATGCAGACATGACCTAATTTTGTTCTTTTTCCTCAAACTGTTCTCCACAACCCTACATGCACAAAAGAACACAAATGCACACTAATCATTGATAAAATCTGAGAAAAGTAATGCTCAATGTAAGAAAAATAACATTTCGTATTACTTATACACGAGCACTTATCAACGTCACAAGTACATCGTGATCATGACACCTCAGGTCTAAGGTCCATTCATATGATCATAACCAATAATCTCAATTATTGACTATCAAAGAGTAAAACCCATGTGATTGGATTGTTGGCAGTCATGTTTGAATACACTAATCCCAGTGATGTATTTATGACATATGCTCCCACTATTCTATAGTGTTCAACTAGCACTCTTCGTTAAGGCATATGCCATACAAATCCTTATGAATTTTAATGCCGAATTAAAGATTCTCCAATTTACGAACTATTTAAGTGTATAAGTACCAAACCTTTCTAGTGCTCTCCTTTTTATCCCACAAAGAGTAGAAGGTTTAACTTAATAGACATGAACTATGATATTCAAAACTAATTATAATGTCATCACAAGATTTATATAAACATAAAAATAAATGCTTATAATAATAATAATGTATAATATAAATAAAATGCCCTAATACAAGTATCCTCGTTAGTATTTGAGGGCATAATCCTAACAATTGTAACTCCTAAAATTTTTCCCCACTTAGTAAAATTCTTCTATCTTTGCATTTAAGTAAGAGTGAGAGTGGGAAAAGAATGTGTGATAAGTGTCTAAATGTATATATTTTATCATATGTATTTTGTCATGAATTGATACTCGTTTTATGCTTAATCGTGTGTTATTTGCTTTGTAGGGCACAGAGAAGTTATGGAGAACACGAGAACACGATTAGGACGAAAAAAAGGAGAAAACTAGGTTTTGCAATACTGTAGCATATTATTGTAGCGAATTACTATAACTGGGATATGGTACCAACTTTACTGTAGCATATTTACTGTAGCATTGCCACCATCTGGGAGAGAAGAAAACATAGAAATGAAGAAATCTTTAAAGGCGAAGTTCAAGGGCATAAGAGGCTTCAAGACATCATCTTTCAAAGGGGAGATCCACCATTAAGGAAGGAAGGAGTCTTAGGACTGGAAAGTGGTTTTCGGCTAGGGGAAGCGTCATTCGGCAATCCTTGGAAGAGAGAAGCGTCATTTGGCCCGATCTCCACTTTCTTCTTCACCATTTCATTTGGGGAGTGTCATTTATAAACATTTATTGTGTTTTTATCTATATTATTGCTTGCATTTGTTTGATGGCACACTAAACCCTCAAGGCCACCGGATGTCAGTAAACCTTAGGGGGTTTCATCATGTATTTTGGATGATTGATACCTAATTCTATTGCTTGGGTTAAATTTGTGGTTTAATCCATTGTTCTTTCATGCTAGAATTACATATGGAGAGATCCGTAATTCTTTTATGAGTTATACATGTCGATGTGACTTACTCACATGTATTAGACGTTGAATGGATTAAAAGGGGTCATTTGTATCGACATGCTAAGAGATTGGATGTCGGTAGCCCTCCAATCATTAAGGGTAAACTTAGGTTATGTTTACTCTTATCTTGGGATTTCCTTATTCTATTACAATCATAGGAATGTTGATTTGGAAGAAATTATGATCAACACTCATAAGAGATTAGGGTTGTCGAACCACAGGGACTGGATTTAAAGTACTAATCTTTCTTCTGATCTCTAGTTAAACACAAATTGTGATTGGATTAAAGAAAAAAGTTAAAATAAGAAAAACAAGAATGGGCGAAGAAATCAGGTAGATCGGCATCAAGTGTTTCAACAGCAAGAGAGCAATGCCCCGGGATGGTTCCTATGAGTTATTGTATGCTGACTTACTCTTAATGCCTACTAGGTACATTCTATGGTTCGAATATGTGCTCAAGAGCAATGTTGCAGCTATGGTTCTCAAATACACCAAGTTTTGCTAAGTAACTGTGGGTTTCATACACATCAAGTTTTGCAATCACCCAAGGAAACAACTATGGCAATCCCCACACCAAGTTTTACCCAAGCAACTGTGCAAATTAAAATTATCAAGTTATGCAAATACATGGTTTAACACAAGAACCAAAAAAACTCCATAGATCATCAAATGTAAGTGTTCAAAGTATACAAAGCATCAAAGTTCGCATCCCGGGGCACCGTGGATGGTTAGCCCCTCAGGGATGGGTACAACAAGGAAGAAACAATGAAAGATCTAAAGAAAGAAGACATGACTCCCTTCTCTTCTCAAGATACTCTTCCTAGTTAAGCTCCGTATGCTAGCACCATGATAAGTACTCGTGTTATAGTAACGCGAAGCGTTATTATCTTACAATGAACATATCTTTTATCAAATTTTATCACTAAATTGTGTGCGTTTGTGTATTCTTATGCATTGTAGGTTTGTTGAGCTAATTTGGAGAAAAAGAACAAAGTTAGTGTAGTGTCTGCTAACGAATGGTTTGACCAAGGTTTGACTGGAGAATGTTTTTTGGATACTTTGACCGTTGACTGAAGCTTGGGAGCCACCAATTCACTTGTGTTTTTTTTCCTCTTCTAGAACCGGTCACCTGAGGCCTCTAAGGCGGTTAGTTTTTAAGCTTTTAGAGGTTGTTTTGATGCTTATCTTTAGCTTGGCCTTCTCTTTGAAACCTTCTCCTTGGGAGAGCTTAGCTGCAACTATTCAAGGTTTTTTTGTTATTTGGTGTTAAGGTTAGATGCTTGCTTTGCTTTTCTCTTTGCTTAGTGTTTTAGCAAAGTTCTCTTTCCCATCATTAAGTTTGGTGTTTGTGTATTTTGTGTGTGCTTAACCAAGTAGTTGAATTAGAGGTTTTGTCTTTCATGCTTGGTTTTATTTTCCTTAAGAAAATATTGTGTTTAAATCGAAAGCTTAAGCATGCTCTTTAAGTATTAATTAAAGTCCTATGTTCTCCACTCTCTAGTTTTAAGAGTGAGAGTTTTTAGTTCTTTTCCAAAAACAAATTGTTTCAACTGAAGATTACCTCTAATGCTTGCTTAGTGTAAGCTAAACCTGGTATTAGATATAAAACCATTATTTTGAGTGGGAAAAATCTTGTGGGTTTGGAAACCGTGCATGCTTTGATTTGCTTTTGCTTTTATTTTTATTATTATTTTGTTGAATTAGTGAGTGGTAGTGGTTTAATCTGAAGTTTATTTTATTTATTTTGTATCTTTTAGCAAATGTTTAATTGCTTTGATTCCTTTTGTTCAGTTAGTAATTAATTGTTACATGTGTATCTATGTATTATTTTTTTGAAACCTAATTTTCATATATCCTTGTGTAAGTCTGTTATCTTGCCAAGCTTGTTGAATTGGTGATTGAATCCATGTTGAGTGAGTTTAGGCTTGTAAGTCTAGATCCGGCCTAGAACTTGTAATCTAAGTTAGATTATTTTGTTGGATAGATCCTGTAGCGAGCTTGAATTCGTGAGACTTGTCGAACCCAGCTTCGTAGTCCGGAGCCAGGTAGGCTCTCGCACCTGTTAATTCGGTACCTGTGATTTGCGATTAATTATTATATTATCTGGCAACGTTGATTGATTTACTTGCTTACTTATTTATTTATTTATTTATTTATTTACGTATTTATTTATTTTGTGATATTCTTTATTCAGTATTTTCTGTACGTATACTGTATTTCAGCGGTTTTAATACATCTCCATTCCTGGCTCGCCCAGCTAGGAGGAGTAAGTCCTAGCCATGTGCACATGTTTTTCTGTAGTAGCGCTACCGGGCATGCATGCCTGTACCGACTGCGGTCGAAGATCCGGCTTCGGCCGTCGATATTCTATTCTGTTCCGACTTCACAGTCGAAGATCCAGCCAAGTGCTGTTGATATCTGTTATTGGTCAGGGAGATGTACCGTCTGCTTTCTGTGTGTTTTTCGTATTTCTGATTTAATTCTGTATTCCTGTCTGAATTATTTCATTATACTATAACTGTATCATTTTGGATACTCTTTTGCAACCCTACTGGGCCCTCGTGGCTCATGAACTCTGTGAATTCTGTTTTCTCAGGAGAAGGCCAAGCTTAGGATCGGGGTGTATTCTGGGAGACGTTCTCCTGTCCTTTGTTTGTAGACACTGTAGTCGAACTCTCCTGTGTGAGTGAGATTTGTTTTGTCTGTATTTTCTGGTTTGAACTCTGTATGTGTGGCACTGTTTCTGTAGGGCTGCTAAAGCCCATATCTGTATGAACTCTACTTTTTGTTGATCTATCTGTTGTTCTTGTTATTATTCATGATCTGCTTGTTAGGTTGACTCTAACCAGGTCAAATCTGAGGCCTTGCACCCAGTGGGGTCCACCCCGTTGGATGCGGCCAATCTGTCAGCGGGCCCGGCTGTGGGGCTGGGACGTGACAGTTAGATCATGTTCGCCGTTGTTGGGAAGTTTTCGGACCAAGCAAAGAACAAGGCACGAGCCTAGACTTGTGAGTGTGTGCCAACCTCCTTTGGAGGGGCACAAAAGCAGTCACATTCACAATAAGTCTAACTCATGTTGCTTAAGAGAACTTCACCAAGGAGGAGACTTGAAGCAATCAGCACGATCAACTATTGATTGTATGACCAAATCAATGGCCTCGATGAAGAACAACGGATTCGGGAGCGTTTCGGCGAGTACTGTAGCAGCACTGTAGATTTGTTACTTTAGTAAAACACTGTAGCAAGCTACTGTTCACTTTCTGCCGAAATTCAGAATTACAGAGAGTTCACACGGGCGTGTGGAAATTCCACACGGCCCTGTGAACTAATTTTCCAGCAAGCCAGAAACTTCACACGCCCGTGCGGAAATTCCACACGGCCGTGTGAAGTCCCGATAAGTTCAAATTTAAAGCCATACTCAACATTATAATAGTCCGATTTGGAGACTTTCAAGACATCTTTTGACCTAACTTTCTCCCCAACTCCTGAAGAGTGCGGCTAGGGTTTCTGAGAGGTCTTCGTGGGGGTTTGGAGCGCGTCATCGGCATCGTTACCGACGTCCGGCGGCCGCACAAGACCACGGCTACACCGTACGCACATGTATAGGTCTATTTGGAGCTAAACCCCTCGTGGGTATTCGGACTTGTAAAACCCTAGGATTATTATGTTCTATGACATTGCTATTATGATTTTCCATTATTGATGAATAAATTTGAGTTTCAATTTTAATTATCTTTTGCTATTGTTTTCCCTTAGCCGTGACACTAGGGTTGAGAGCAATCTAAATTACCCTTTGGAGGTATGACAACTCTTATAGGGTTAGACTACTTAGGATTGAAGAGGGTTAAGAGGGTGAGTCATGAGGTAGCGAAACGTTCCCTTTCCCTTCTGGTGTGATTTCTCCCTACCTCCGTTTCCTTGGATAATTAGCGGTCGAGATAAAGTGTTAGGGCTTAATTTAGACCAGGGTTCTTCCACCTGGATCAAAGGGTTAGAACTACATATAAGAACAAGTTTTATCAATATGAATCCCTAGAGCTTAAAGCAATTTCACGTAGTATTAGGCTTAGGAAGATAGACTCCCCTGGGGCTTAGTTGACAGGTCAACAAGAGTCAAGGGTCGTAGTGAATCCTAATGCTGGGGCATAATGTTGGGGTTAGTCACGGTTGACCTTAAGTTTGGGACCGTGAGTTTAAGGATATCCTCGACTCAATTAACATCAATAGAAAAGTATAATAGCATAGTCTTGCACTAGAAGCATAAGTCCTAGAGGCAGCTTGTCCGGATACCCTATTTCATCCATTGCTAGTCTTTCTCTTTTAACTTTTATTTGCACTTTCTTATCTTCCACCTCTCTGTTTAATTTCTTGTCTTTTAGTATAATTGATTCCATAATCCACTCATCAATTCGATTATCACTTTTCGTACACCGCACAACTAAATAGCGAAATCTTGTGTTTTAAATCCCTATTCCCTGTGGATTCGACTACCCACTCACCAGGGAAATTTTATTACTTCGACAAGCTCGTGCACTTGCGGGATACACGCAAAGGGTCGTATCAACCACACCATCAAAGGAGGTCAAGGACAAGTCGGAGTAAAAGTTACCCCGGTGAGAGGGTAGTCGAATCCACAGGGAATAGGGAGTTAGAATACGAGATTTCACTATTAAAACTATGCGAAGTACGGAAAAGTGATTAATTGATTCGATGAGTGAATTATGGAAACAATTATACTAAAAGATGAGAAATTAAATAGAAAGATGGAAGATGAGAGAGTGCAAGTAAAAGAGAATAGAGAGGACTAGTAATTAATGAAATATGGCATCCGGACAAGCTACCTCTAGGATCTATGCTTCTAGTGCAGGACTATGCTATTATACTTTCCTATTGATGTTTAATCGAGTCGAAGATATCCTAAGACTCACGGTCCCAAACCTAAGGACAACCGTGACTAACCCCAACACAATGCCCCGGTATTAGGATTCACGTCATCCTTCACTCTATCGCTCGCACGACTAAGCCCCAGGGGAGTTTATCTGCCTAACACTTCACACTACGTGGGATTGCTTTAAGCTCTAGGGATTCCTAATGGTGAAACCTGTTTCTATGTGTAGTTCTAACCCTTTGGTCCAGATGGAAGAACCCTAGTCTAGATTAAGCCCCAATGCATAGGATTCACCTCAACCCTTCACTCTGTTACTTGCGTAACTAAGCCCCAGGGGAGTTTATTTGCCTAGCACTTCACTCTATTTTAACCGCTATGAAATCAAGGAAACGGAGGTAGGGAGAAACCATGTCGGAGGGGAAAGGGGTACATCGCTACCTCACAACTCTCCCTCTCAACTCTCTTCAATCTTAAGTAGTCTAACCCTAAGGAGTTGTCACACCTCCAAAAGGCAACCTAAATTGTTCTCAATCCTAGTGTCACATCTAAGAGAAAACATTAACAAGATGAAATTAAGATTGAAACTCAATTTTATTCATCAATAATGGAAGAGCATAATAACAATGTCAAAGAAACATAAGAGCCCTAGAGTTTACAAGTCCGAATACCCTTAAGGGGTTTAGCTCCTCATGGAGCTATACATGTTCATCAATGTATGAAAGAAAGCACAAAATAAGGACATCAATGAAAACCCCCTTGTGTATGGTGTGGCCGTGGTCTTGTGCGCCGTCGAACGTCGGTGACGATGCCGATGACGCGCGCTAAACCTCCACGAAATCCTCTCCGAAACCCTAGCCGCACTCCCCAAGTTGAAGAGAAAGATAGGTCAAAAGATCCAAAAAGGTCTCCAAAATCGCCTTTTATAATGTTGAATCGCGGCTTTAAAATTTGACTTATCGGGGGCTTCACACGGCCGTGTGGAATTAACACACGGGCGTGTGAAGTTTCTGCCTGCTGAAAAATTAATTCACACGGCCGTGTGTTAATTCCACACGCCCGTGTGAATTCTCTAGAATTCTGAATTTCGGCCGAAAGTGAACAGTAACTTGCTACAGTGTTTTGCTAAGCCACACAATCAATGGTAGATCGTGCCGATTGCTTCAAGTCTCCTTCTTGGTGAAGTTCTCCTAAGCCACACGAGTTAGACTTATTGTGAATGTGACTGCCTTTGTGCCCCTCCAAAGGAGGTTGGCACACACTCACAAGTCTAAGCTCGTGCCTTGTTCCGTGTTTGGTCCGAAAGCTTCCCAACATCGGTGAACACGACCTAATTTCGTTCTTCTCCAATTTAACTCCACAAACCTTCAATGCACAAGAATACACAAATGCACGCCATTTAGTGACAAAAACTGATAAAAGATATGCTCAATGTAAGATAATAACGCTTCGCGATACTATAACACAAGCACTTATCAGTGGTGAAAACTGATCTTTGCTCTCATCAGTGTCCTCCTGGTGGAGAGTGGAATCCCCGAACAAAGATGAGAAAGAAACCCTAGAAGCTAGAGTTAAAAAGGCAAGTTTCGGGCTTGACACGGTATGAGCACGGTCATGTTCATGCCGTGTTCCTTTTTTAGATTTCTTGAGTGAAACGCTTAGGAAAATCAGGAGGAGAAACAGAGCCGTGCTTTTCCCGTGCTGTTCATGTACATGCTCGTGTTGAGGATGGCACGCCCGTGTCTCTCCTGATGAAAAGAAATGTCTTTAAGCTGAGAAAATCAGGGAAAGGGACACCGGCATATTAAGCACGTATTCTGCCTGGGAGCACCCCTGTGCTCGAATTTCACTAGCTTGTCCTCCAGGCTGAGAAAATCAGTGGGACATGGTACGATCGTGCTCTGCCCGTGTTCAGCTTACTCACTTTCCGTATTCTTCATGCTCTGCTCGTTTCACCCCCTATTTCTCTCAAAAATGCTTCAAGCCCCTAAATTCCTGCACAAGAAAAAACTATACCTAGAATAGCACCGAATGCTAGAGAACAAATAAAAGAATGGATTAAGGGCATATAAATACAATATAAAATGCACTCATCAGGCTTGTACACTACTTGTGTCTTAGAGGTCTTTATATATATATATATATACCCTACTATATATTTTTTTAAGACTTAGTGGCTCAACCCCTATATTATATATAAATTCATTACACCTCTATCACACAATTAATGCGGGACTATATTTCTAACAAGACACCTTGATTTAGTCAATTGCCTTATGGAATCCATCAAATCAAACCTTGATTACATCAATCAATCACTAAATGAGATACAAATGATCAAATCTTGATTGAGGATAATAAACTACGTTGCTCCTCTCTATGTAGTCTCTTGTTTTTCTACAAGTGTCTTCAATATGTAATATTTCATTTCCAATATGTAAGCAAAACAGAAGTTAACATCATAGTTGCATACATATATTTACCTTATCAATAGAAAGGTTGAATTTCCCCAAATTTATACCCTTTAACAATAAAAAATATTTAAAAAATTTCTTACATGTTATTATTAATAGCAAATTATATCTTGTCCACAATAACATGCAAAAAGGATACAAACCTACTGAGGCAACATATAACAATAGTTTAACACCGGACTAGTTTTAGCAACCATAAATTTAACCACCATTTGAGATGCCATAATCTTGTGCATCAATTCAAATCTAACACTCCCTATTATTTGTTCAAAGCTTGCTTCCACCTTTCCTGAAAAGGCTTCCCATTGCCTTGGCCTTCTCTCTAAGAACAAACTTCTGTGTTTTCCCAGTAGAGGTTTTAGGAAGATCCTCGAATATGACACTCCGGGGAGCCATGTAATGTGGCAACTTGGCACGGCAAAATTGTATGATTTCCTCAGGCTGAACATGAACACCCTCCTTCAGTTTAACAAATGCACAAGGTGTCTCACCCCAATGATCATCAGGCCTTCCAACTACTGCTGCCTCAAGCACTGCTGGATGGCTAAAGAGAACTGACTCAACTTCAATCGTGCTTATATTTTCACCACCAGAGATTATAATGTCTTTTGAACGATCCTTGAGTTGAATATAACCATCAGCTTGCTTTACTCCAAGGTCGCCAGAGCGAAACCATCCACCAGCAAAAGACTCCATTGTCGCGTTTAAGTCTTTGAAGTATCCATTCATCACAACATTGCCTCGAAACATTACCTCACCCATAGTTTTTCCATCTGCCGGAACACTTTTCATAGTTTTTGGATCTTTGATGTCAACTTCTTCCATGCCGATATGGTTGAGTCCCTGTCGTGCCTTAAGCTTTGACCTTTCTTTTGTAGGCAGTGCATCCCATTCAGGTTTCCATGTACAGACAGTGCCGGGGCCATAGGTCTCAGTGAGTCCATAAGCATGAACAACTCGGAAGCCAAGCTGTTCCATTTCAAATAAAATCTGAGGTGGTGGAGGAGCAGCGCCAGTCAGGATTGCTACACAGCCAGGAAGTGGCTTTCTGTCATGAGTAGGAGTATTAACAATCATACTGAGAACTGTAGGTGCACCGCCCATGTGTGTCACCTTATGGAGTGCAATTTTATCGAAAACATCCTTCCCAGTAAAGTTTCGGAGGCAAATGTTGATTCCACCTTGTGCTGCTACACCCCAAGTGAGGCACCACCCATTGCAATGGAACATAGGCACAGTCCACAGAAACACTGGCATAGTGGTGATATCACCAAAGAGGAGTGTAGAAATTGAATTTAGGAATGCTCCCCGGTGGCTATAAATGACTCCTTTTGGTCTAGACGTAGTTCCAGAAGTGTAATTCAGCGAAATTGGATCACATTCATCAGTAGGCCACCTAATATTAAAGTTAGGATCTGCTCTCCTTAATAGAGTCTCATATTCAAGGTAATCAGGGAATGAGTGTTCACCAGATTCAGAAATTAGAATAAGGATGGGAAGCTTGCTATTATCCCGGGACATCAGATCAAGAGCTCCTTGAGCAATCTTAAGGAGCTGATGATCAACAAAAATGATTTTGGCTTCAGAGTGCTTCAACAGGATAGACACCATTGCAGAATCATGTCGAGTATTAAGTGTGCAGAGAACTCCACCTGCCATCGGAACACCAAAATGTAGCTCATACATTGCTGGGATGTTCATGGCAAGGACAGCAACCTGAAAAAGCATGTATGATGGTTGGGTTATCGAAGATTAAACATGCTATGGCAACAATTCTAAAATCACAGGTGTAGACTTTCTACCCCATACCCTCGGCACTTGTATTGATATATCCTGATACACAATATCGATACCCATAGATGCCAAAAATCAACTATATCAGCCATTTATACCTGTAACTGTGCGAGATCAATAAAAAGGAGATGTTGATGTGGTTCATAAGTAGCTAGGAAGACTGACAAACTTTTGCACACTATTTCATATGATTCTGAAGACAATACATGTAAGTTTACTTATTTTACATATATTGACTCATACTAAGTCTTGCAAGCTTTAATTTCATCAGCTTATATTACTGATTACTGAAATCATAATAAAACTAATTAAAGTGGCTACACCAACTAACCTCCACTTCCTATGAAAAAAAAGTGTGTCTAGAGTATATCCTTTCAGTGCCTACCCAGAGCAGATTGAAGAAAGAAATCTCTATGTATTGATAATACTAAAATTAAAAGGTCAAGGTTGTTGAAATATAAAGGAAAACATTGTTTCCTGAAACTAAAACATTTAAGAGAATCTCAATGGCAACCTTTTGTCTTCATGCCCTTGTGAAGAAATTAGATTGTTGAAGTTTATGTGCTGTGCACATAATTTACACATTTGCCTTCCTAGAAACATTTTCTGAGCATTTTGGTTAAAAAAGAAAGTAAAATGAATCATTAATCCAAGCCAAGGATGAAGATTGTGATAAAGGTAATGTAATCAGCAAAAGGCCCACAGAAAAGAATTGTTGAAGAATTACCAATCGAAGTAGTCATCGAACAGAAGCACATGCATGATAGCCACATGTAAAGAACAGAATCATTTTGAGATGTGAAATCATTATTTTATCGCAATTGACTGGTGATCAAGCATAAAAGCATGGCATATGACTAGCAGTAAAACATTGATCATAATTTTAGAAACAGTTTCATGCAATTGAAACCATATGGAGGAACTTCTCTCTCAAAGAAGCCAACATGAGAACACTAGGATTTGAACCTTATTTTTACACTCTTTACTATTGCATCCAGAAGCATCAGACTGAAAAATTTATAACTTGATCATACAGAAGATCCATGCTTAAAATCATATAAAGGAAAGTACAAGCATAAGAACACCAAAAAGCAATTGGATTAAATAAGTTATTGGAGCTGATGGATGCCAACTGCTTTAAGGATGCTAAGGCAGATAGTCTAACATTGTCTAACAAAAAGTACGGATATATATTCCAATCAAACAAATGTCGGCTCTCTGATCTCTTCTCCTATCAGCTTAATTTTAAGGTTGAGAGTGCATCGCCTACAGGCTCAAAATTTTAAAAATAAAAACAAATAACACATCGGAGAAATCAGACTATTATGATGCTCACTCACCTAGAAGAATCACACAATACAAGGCAGAGGAATCGAAAGTCTCTGAATTTTCCATATCAATTTTTTTCACTGGAGTCTACGAGTCCACAATTTGAACTATAACACAGCGATCAAGCATTAAGACTAGTCACCCAAAAAAAATAAAAAAATCCCCTCAAGAACCTCTCAAACTAAAGCAGATCAAACGAAGGAAACAAAAGAAACACATCCAGAAGGTTCACACACACCCAAAAAAAAAAACAGAAAAAAACTATGCAGAAAAATAAAATCTATACTTTCCAAATCCTCCCCCATCAAACACAGCTCATCAAACACTAAGAATCTCTCAAACTCAAGAATAACAAAGAGATAGCAATAGGAAGCATAGGGAACTCACAACATCGAGTTTGGATATGCCGAGGTCGGCAAGGGAGGAGGCGAGCCTGTGGCAACGCTGATGTGTCTCCTTCCAAGTGTAGTTTGTGGAGCCATAAACCAGCGAGGTCCGCTCGCCAAAGACGATGGCCGCGCGCTCTAGGAAGCTCAGAGGGGTGAGAGGGACGTAGTTCGCAGAGCCGCGGACGGAGCCCTCCATTGATAGGCTTCGAGGAGTTGAAAGCCTGTAAATGTTATGGACAACGGCTCTACCGAAGAGAGGTCAACAAGAGATAATGTAATGGTAGTCGTATAAAGAGTATGCGAAAACCAAATGTGATAAAAGAAATCAGAAATCTAGAAGGTCAATTAAATACGCTGTATATTTTATCTGACAGTTTCTTTAATAATATAAAATACTTAAAGCAAAAAATGAAAATTTAAGTATGAAAGTGACTTCGAGATTTTTTTTTGTTTAACCTCTTTTGAATCTTTTTTTTTTTTTTTGATAAAAAGTGGATAAACCACAACTTTATTTAAAGAAAGGAGAACAGACAACCAAGCAAAGAAAAGTACGGACAAAGGCAAAGAAAGTTACATGAGTCTCACCAGAAGTGAGTAAAAAACAAGCAGAAAACAGCAAAAAACGAAATAAGATAGAGGAACTGGGCTGGCGAAGACATCCAGCAGGAGGTCACAGGCTAGCCCAAGTCGAAGCTGAAGAGGAAGGTGACTACTCTCTGGTTGGGGGAAGGTCTGGGTCTCCAGAATGATCGGCAATTCTGGAGTTTAAGAAATTGAGAGTTCTCTTAATCTTCCTTGAAACATCAGTGTTCTCAAGCGAATTGGAATCCAAATCAGCAACTATTCGAAGTTGTGATAAGCTTCCACCACCATTTTCCGAGTAAGGCTTTATTGAATTCAAGCAAGTTTAGGATACCCCAACCTCCCATGTGCCGAGGTCGACAAATCCTATTCCACGCGATCAGCCTGAGACCTTTAGTTCCAAGATCAGTTCCTTTCCACAAAAAATCTCTCCTGATTTTATCAATATCCTGAATAACCCAAGCAGGGAGTTTGAAAACAGACATCCAATAGACTGGAATGGTGGACAACACTGAGTTAATCAGAGTTAATCTGCCTCCCAAGGAGAGGTAGATGGCCTTCCAAGACGCAAGCCTGGAGCGAACAGAATCGATGAGTCTGGTCCAGTCTTGGCGTCTAGGACGTCTGCCAGAGAGAGGAACACCCAGATAAGTAATAGGAAGGCAGTTCCTATTGCAATTAAGGATTGAAGCCGAGGAAGAACGAGGTTGAAAGCCATAGTTTGTAGAATATAAGCAGCTCTTTGTAAAATTGATGGATAGGCCAGAAGAACCTTCAAAAAGGTAGAGGATTAATTTTATGATTTTAAGGTCTTCATGTCCACCAGCAGAGAAAATGATAAGATCATCTGCATATTGAAGGTGACAAATGCTATTAATATGATCAAGTTGGACACCGATTAAGACCTTTGATCTTAAGGCATGATAGAACATCGCACTAAGAGCATCAGCTGCTAAAGCGAAAAGCAGCGGGGATAGGGGATCACCTTGTCGTAACCCTCTGTTGTACCGAATAAATCCCTGAGTCGTACCGTTAATGAGGAATTGAGCCTTCGCAGTTTTAAGGATAGCAAAAATCCAAGAAATCCAGCGGCTGCTAAAGCCTCTAGCAGCCAGGATATCCAAAAGAAAATTCCAGTCTAGAGAATCGAATGCTTTGGCGAAGTCAACTTTAAAGGCAAAACCAAGAAGTTTCCTTTTTTGGAGATTGAAAATCACTTCTTGGGCAGCAATGATATTATCAGCGATACATCTACCCTTAATGAAGCCGGACTGGGAGTCGTCAATAAGATCATTCATAACCAAGCCCAGTCTGTTTGAGAGAATTTTGGAAATGATTTTACAGGTAGAATTGATCAAACTGATAGGTCTGAAATCAGAAGCTTCCGTGGAAGTAGATTTTTTGGCAATAAGTGCGATGTGAACCCAATTAAGACGTTCAAGATTGGCAGTACCATCATAAAAATCTCTGCAAAACTTAATCAGGTCGTCCTGCAAAAGGTCCCAATGTTTCTGGAAAAAGAATAATGGGAATCCATCTGGGCCGGGGGCTTTATCCGCGTTAAGACCGAAAATGGCATGCTTGATTTCCTCGTCTCTCGGGTCTTCAGGAATTTTCTTCTTCGAAGATCTTGGTGGATGTGGGATGAAGCCAGCTTCTTCATTCCAACGACCAGAGGGCTTCTTGGTTCTATCACTCCTTCTAATCTGAGATTGGCCTGAAGGCAGCAAGGTGGACGTCGGGTGTTGCACAGCTGGAAGGAGGTTAGTGATTGTCGTGTCTGCAGTGGTGTCCTCCAAAGTGCTTTTGCTGATCAAGGGAAGAAAGGTAGAATCGGGAGCAGAGTCCTCTAACAGTTCAGCAGGAGTTCGATCAGCTTGTGAATCTGGAATAATTTCCTCACCAAGCAAATGGACATCATCAGTAATTTCATCAACAGTGAAATCATCATCTTCACCCCAGTCAACAAGTTCTTCGTCGGAAGGAATATCCATGGGGGTGGAGGGGGGTGTTGGGTCTTGTGAAAAAAATTTATCTGTATTTATACTTGGGACCAGGGTCCAACCCCCATGTATGAAAATCCATTTATATCCCTCAGGAATAGGGATTTCCGGGGGTTTCAGTCTAAGATGAGTGGGAAGGTCATCTTTCTCCAATGATGAGAGGGAATTCTCATTTTCATTAGGACCCGGAATAGTTCCTGAAATGGTAAGAGAGATATTAGATGTCAATTTAATATCCTTAGAAATCTTAGGATTAAGTTGATTTAAATTGACATGAGAAGGGTTCGGAATAGTTGAACCAGGTTGTGATGAGAACGGCTAAGTAGGATCAAGTTGCTTAATTAAAATGGAATTGCCATCACGAGGCAATAATTCATTAATTGAAGCATTGATGGATTGATCAGGAATGATCAAATCACAAGGCACAGAAGGTTCGATGATCAAGTTCTCATCACAAGGCATGATCTCTTGATTGGCAGCCCTAGGTCGGGAATGGATCAAAGTAGAATTATTGAGGGAATCAGAGTCCGAATCCCGAGGCAGTGTGGACAACGGCATAGAGCCAAGAGAATTGACAGAGAGCTGATCACGAGGCATCACAACGGCTGTTGTGCGCTCAGCAATCACGTTCCTGTGCATGCATAGTGCGTCCCCTTCCCCGGTTCTCGCGCAGGAGATCGGGGGAATCCGGGGGGCCACTGTGCAAGGAACGTCCGAACTCCGACCAACCTCAGGCGTGGGTTGATCGTCTGAGTTCAAGGACAAAGGTTTGCTGGGGAGAGCTGGCTCCGAGAGAGAAGCCGCAGCAGCGCCAAGGGGTTCAGCTGAGCGAGAGGAAGGGAGCGGAGCTTTGCCCTTCTCTTCTCTAGTGAGTCTGCCAGGGTTGACGGAAGTGAGGATCTGGGGTTGTAAAGGCAATGTCGACGGAGAAACACGATTCTTCGAATTCGCCTGAGCATTGGAAGAAGGCACAGAACCTCGGATAACCTTCGACCTAATGATAGGAGCACCATCATCCTCGAGACGAACGTTGAAGCTACGAACACCAACATCAACAGTCATGTCGATAGGGAAGGGAGTGGATGACTTGAGCCGGACCAGAGCCTTCATGTGTTCAAGGGATGTGTCTTCACATTTTCGAACGAAGATGAGGTCTCCCAGGGGTTTTAAAACAGAAACAATGGAGTCCCAATTCCAGCAATGAAGCGGTAGATTGGAAATTCTGATCCAGTTGTAGATACCGGCAGCAACCGCATGAGAGCCGAACTCCGGCGTCCAGTGAGAAAATTTGAGCGAACATGGGCCATGTTTAGTCTCCAACGACAGCGAGTGTAACTTGACAATTGAAGAGGCAGCTTTAGCAGAGAACAGAGTGAGGATGAAGTCATCTCCGAAGGGGGTGATATTCTCGCACTGGTCTGAGTTCAAACGCTTCGGAAGAGCATCATGGAGGGAGCGTACGCTCGCATTGCCAGCAGTGACTTTGATGATAACTCTGCGTCTCAGGTCTTCCTTCGATTGGATAATAGCTTCAGTAATAGGCAGTGAAACACGAAGGGAGTTAGACTCCGGCTTAGGTCGAGGAGCATGTACATGGAGGAGAGGTTTCTGGACGAAAAGAGGTGATTTGGATTTGCGAGGGGCAGGTTTCTCAGGTGGGAAATGAGTGGAAGGTTTTAAGGGACATCTCGCAGCGTAGTGGCCGACGCCGGAGCAGCGACGGCAGGTCAGTTGATGACGGCATTCATCCACAGAATGACCAGGACGGAGACAGCGTTTGCAGGAGACATCGTTTTCGGGAGAGCGGCGATGTTTCAGGGAGGTAGCGCCAGACGAGGAGGGGGCAGCAGCTGAGGGAGGTGAAGTTCGAACGACATCAGAGTAGGAGACGCCGTCCTTCACCGGGGAATTTTTGTTAAGCAAAGGAAAATTCTCCTGAGGTGGAGCAATGTTTCTGGGAGAGGATTCTTTGGGTGGTCGAGGAAGAGAGAAAGAGGAGCGGTGGCCAATGCGAGCACCAAGTCGGCGACCACCTCTGCCTTCACCGTGAGATCGCCGGGGACCGCCGTGAGGATCACGATCTCCGCCCAGGAACCTCATCTCCGCTATTCATGCATGTTAAGTTATCATAGATTTATAAACACTGAATCTTTCACTTCGGGGATAACTCAATCATTCTAAACCAAAAGGTTCGAAATAATTTAAATAATAAATATAATACGATCACCAAGCATCTAACTACAAAATTTGCCAAAAAATCCACTTTCCTCTCATGGATTTATGTTTTGAAATGTTGGGCAATCAAATTGTGATTATTGCATGAATTTTTCCGTACTATAGGTTTGGTAATATATATATATATATATATATATATATATATATATATATACACCAAAAAAATAAAAGATGTTATATATATAATTAGGGTCATTTTGATGGATATGACATGAGGACTAGATATGAGCAGAAAAAGATGAGCATCATTATTTTACGTTTGAAGTGGACTAGATAATTACATGATATGATATAATTTATTTGTAAATAGACAAAATTACCCTTTTTATAATAACCCATAATCTATACTTGTATCAAAATAAATAAATCATAACAAAATCAATTAGAAAAAAAAAATCAACCCACAAGATAAACTATGGATAAGGCATGATCAAAGAAGAGATTTAGATGAAAAATGACATGTTCATAGACGAGATCACCAAAGAAACCCTGGCTCGGAGATGCCCTACTTAAAATAGTGAAATTGGTGTCATATCTAGTTGTTGACAAGCTTTTTGTCCCAAGCCTTGTCCTCAGGTGTAAAGATCAAAAGAAGGGATACAATGAAATCATCATGTAGTCGGTAGGATAAAGTGAGTCGATAGGATAAGACTATCATACCTTATTAGTTCACCAAATAAAAAATAATAGCAGAATTTGATAGTCTACATATCCTACTATCTTCTCTACCAAACCGGCCTTAATGTTAAAGCATGTAATGATTCCAAAACAAATGTCAAAAAAAAACATGTAATATTATTTTAATTCTTGTTTTATAAAAAAATATATATATTATTTAAAAAATCAACACACAATATGAATCTTTCATAGCTTTTGATTGGCTATGTTATAATAGCACAAACTTAAAATATATGCACATTTTTATTTTTTTTTTTTATTTCATTGTTTGGCGTCGTAATGCGACAACAGCATGTAGGTGTGCACATAAGTGGCAATTCGAACCTTCCATGCTCCTTAACCTATAGGTGAGTATCCTTGGCACCACTACTATAATACCTTTTGGATATCTGTTAGAAATTATGTTCATGGTATTATTAAAAATTTCAGTGAAACTATCCTACAAAGCAGTTTTATTAAAAACCCTAAATGGAAAGCTCAAGGATCTAAGTGTGAGAGTTTATATAAGATTTTGGGTTCATAAATAATAAAAGGATTTGATCTGAAGTATTTCAGAGACCAAGGACCTAGAGGTAAGTTAGCAAAGACCTTTTTAAAATACTGTTTTATGATTTAGGGACCATTGGTGACTTTTCAGGGACCTTTTATAAGAAATTTTATTTTTAGGGGACTGAAAGTGAATTTTGGCAGAAATTAAGTTAAAGAAAAAAAATGGGTGGATTAGATTAGCTGAAGCTTTCTTCTCCATTAATGGGTTTTCAAACCAGTGAAAAAAAGAAAAAAAAAGTGGGAGGTTTTGAAGAGTTGGGTTTAAAAATCGCCGGTGATAGTTTACTAGAGTGAAGCTTCACTGGTAAGGATTTTAAATAATTTTGTTTTGGTTAAGATGTGTAGATGTGTGTATGTGTGTGGGTGATTTATTGGAAAAAAAAAAGGTGGATTTTTTGAAGAAATGTTGATGGAGAAGATGAAGTGGTGGTTATTAAATGATTTTGTTTGGAAAAATCTTTGTATATAAGATAGATCTTGCTTGGAATGGTGGAGGAATTCTTGAATTTATAGGAGATTACTGTAGTAATTGGAATTCGGGTTTTGTTTTGGCTAATTAAGTTGATGAAGATGGTGATGATCATGGGTTGGAAATGTGTTGGTTGAGTTTAATTAATTTGGTTGAGTTGGACTTGATCAAATCAAGTGAAGTGGGTTTGATTTAGTTTAGTCAACTTCTTTTGAGTGGGTTTGAACCTAGCTGGTTGAGTTTGGAATTAGGTTTGGTTAACCAAGTTGATGTGGTTGGGTTTAATTGAATTGATTTGGCCTAGGTTTGACCAAATCAAGATGAGTTGTGGTTGGGCTTGAATTGTTTTGGCTAAATTAAGTTGGTTGAGATAGATTTGGGCTTGGTTAAGGTTTTGAGCTAATGATTTTGGGGTAAACCAATTCAAGGGAATTGGGTTCAGTTGATCTAAGCAAGTTCAAGTAATTTTGTATAAGAATTGGAATTGGTTAAATGCGAATTGGTTAAATTGTACTTGGTTCTGTGAAATTGAGGTTGGGTTCAAGTTGGCTCAGGAGGGTTTAGCCCAAATTAAGTTGGTTTATGTGCAAGCTAGAGGCTAGTTTGTTTATGTAAGGTCGGGTTTGAATTGGTTGGAGTGAGTGGGGCCAATTAGAGAGTCTGTTATTGTTTCTTGTATTTTATTTTGGGTTCAGTTCTGCCTATAGTTTGTCGTATTTATTTATTTTATTTCATTCTCCTATTAGGTGTTGTTCAGGTTTGGGAGAGAGTTCTAAGTCTAGTGGAAAAACCAAGGGAGACTAGGTGGTTGGTAGTGGCTACTATTTTGAAATAATTGCTTAATTGCTACTATTTTGAAACAAGTGCTTAATGGCTATTAGTTGGAAATAATTGTTTAATTATTTCATTATATTATATTTAATAATTTATATTATTAAAGGATAGTTATATTTATTTGCAGTTTGCCATACCATAGCAATCGTATTAGTACATTCATCTTTTATATAATTATATGTAATTTCAATTATGGCAAATACATGTATATATGATTTAATTATTCATTTCATGTATTTATTTTAATGGTTACGTATGCCTTGAATTTGAATGATTTGTGAAACCATGTGTGCATATTAAAAGAATTTTACCATCAATGCTTGTGGAATTAGTTTTCATTCCTAGTACAGGGATGGTGTCCTGCATCTGGACTTTACGGGTATTATGTATGTATTGTACTATTGAGCTTTCATAGGATTTTAATGGTGACTACGGACTTTAATCCGATACTGTAGTTGGGGTTACACAGTCCGACCTGATGGGAGGCGCCGTGGTTAACCTTGAGTTTACCCCTAGTCAAGAGGTGTGTAGAACCATTGATAGGGTTTATTTATGTGAGAAAACCCTAGTCTCAATGGCCACGTCAAGGTTGTAAACACCATGATGGCTCTCAACCTAGTCGTGACGGTAGGTAAGTCGGAGAGTGTTTTTAGGCCAATAATTTGAGAATGATTTTACAGTTCAGTCATGTAAAAGATGTTATTCTTTAGGTATAAATATCAAAATGGTCCCTCTATTTTGTGATTTCTGCCCTTTTAATCCCTCTAATATAAAATCAACCTTTTTGGTCCTTGTAATTGCACATTTTCGTCCTTAAGCTGTAAAATCCGCCCTTTTGGTCCTTGTATTTGCACATTTTCATCCTTTTTAGTCCCTCTAATTTATTAGCTGAAAGGACCAAAAGGGCTGATCCGTCAATTAGAGGGACTAAAATGACAGAAATGTGCAAATACGAGGACAAAAAGGGCGGATTTTATATTAGAGAGACTAAAAGGGCGAAAAACGCAAAATACAGGGACCGTTTTGATATTTTGACCTATTTTTTATTGTAATGAGAGGGCGACGCCCAATTGTCCCTCAAAGGTAGGCAGCCTCTCACAAAAATTATATTTCCTCGGAAAATTGATTCGATAAAGATTCGTGATGAGTTTATGTTTTAAAAGCTCTTAAAACATATATTTTGCCAAAATTCTGGTATTTGTGAAAGTTGGGAAGCTATTTAAGAAATTGATTATTATATACTTTCTATATGTTATATTTAATTATTTGAAATTATTGAGCCACTATCAACCAACTGAAATGTGTTACAGTTGCAGGAGCAAGACCCTATTAGATTGGCTATGCGAGTATAGAGCTAGTCAAGGTTGAGTTCAGTGTTGCAGTGGATCCCCTTACTTTCTATTTGTCGGTGTCGTGATTTTGTAGTGGTTGTACCAGCATATTTGATTATTTAGGTTTCTTGTACACATGTATTTGAATTTATAGTTTGTGTAAAAGTTGTCAGTTGTGTTTTGTTAGTCTGATTTTGTTTTACAGGGGTGTCAGTTTTCCAGTTAAAATGGGTTTTTAACTAATGGGTGTCATATTTACCTCGATAAATGGGTGGGTGTGACAACTAAATCCAATGTTTTTTTGAACCCGGTTAATGAGTTTCCCGCAATATATGCCTTTCACAGTAGGACCACTACCACTGGACCAAATGTGCTTTGGCTAATTTTTTTTTTTAATTTATAGAAGGTATTTTATTTTAAACAATATCATTAAGATGAAAAAAAATTTTAAACACAAAAATTCTCTCAAAACATTTATTCAATTAATATTAAACTTTTGCATTATCACCCCCTTAACTTTTCTATTACTCTTGGTTAAATTTTACATTAATTCATGTAATCTAGCCATCAATGGAGACCTTACTTAATGTTTAGTTTGTTAAATAATTTATGAAAATATTTTTGTAAAAATTATTTAATTTAATAACACTTTTTTATAATCTCTTTATTTATTTGATTATTTATTTCATGGAGGATGTCGTTCACTGCTATAT